>JAEIFJ010002813.1:0-600000 GCA_018903435.1 Leucophenga varia
TTACCGCTCCTACCATTTTTGCGTTATAATAAAAAAACAGCGTCCAATTGGCTTCGACATATTTTTTGTGTTTTTCTTTTTTTGTATATATTATATACATAATTAAAGAATAAATTTAAAAAAAATAATTACGCAGTGATTTCTAATTGCTGTTTTCTCATTTAGTTAATATTTTTGTGCTTTAAAAGTGGTAAGGAATTCATATTTAATTTTTCATAATTTATATAACCCCATTTAACAATTTTAACACTCAATTTTATTAAGTAGTCTTTTAAAGCTTTAATAGTAGTTCGGTTAACCTCTCGGTTACCTTTTTAATAGATTTAGATATATTTAGGCGGGTAACCCTTTAATATTTTAAACACTCTAACCCATCCACCCCCATTCGCCAATTCGTTATTAAAGTTTATAAATCTCATTCCTATAATGGTGTTCAAGTGTACCAATTGTTGCAAAATTTTTTTTCGAAAATACGAGCTTTCGGTCCACGAAAGCCAATGTATTGGGGCGCCGCGTCCAAAAGTAAAGTGCACAATTTGTGCAAAGATTTTTAATTCAATGCCGACAATGATTCGACACAAAAGAGTTTGTCGTGCTATTGAAGCTGACCGTGCTGAGATTGCCTTTTTACTCGATTTAAAGTCAATTGAAGTTATTTAGACTATCCCTCCTATGTCTTATAGTATGTCCGTGAAACATGGTGAACGACTGTGGGGGGTTTTCCAAGAGTACTTGGAAAATCAAGTGTTTGAACAAAGATGCTGGAAACAGTCGTTCATATACGCATTAGTAAGTCCGGATAAAAAAGAAGTAGCGAAAATTTTTTATATGGGAAGAGGCCAAGGTAGCCGCCCGTTTGATCATTTGCGGGAGGCTATAAGATCCAAACAGTCCAACGGCATCTTAACCTCGGACTCACTCCGAATGAAAAAAAAGGCAATCTAAAAAATTGGACTTCATTTGGGATTTATGGATCCGTTGGCATTTTGCAGGCTTTCATGCATATAAGGCAAATTGAAGCTTCTGTTATGGAGGCTTGCCTTGTTAGAAAGCTTACCAAACAGCTTACAAACTTGCAGCAGCCCATTCCCCCGTTAAAAGGAGTTCTGAAGATATGCTGGCTGTTGCGAATTTTGGCTTAGGAAAACTGTTATCCGCTGACGTAACTTATGTTCGTTTAAGGGATATGAACATAAAAACCACAAATTTGGCGTAATATAAAAAATAAACGGGGTAATGCGCCTTGTGTAGTACCTCAAAGGTGGTGTGGAAAGCTACACACTCTACACACTAATAAATATTATTCTTCATTATATTTTCAGTTAAACAGAAAAACGGAATTTGGTAAGTTTACCTTTCAATACAATTTAATAAAACTTATTGCTCTTGGTATTTGAGAAGCCAGCAGCTGATTGGCTGCATATTTTGTTTTTTTGGACGATAAATGTTAAAGTAAATAATAAACAAAGCAAAATAAATTCAATATATACATAGGTAAATAGTGTAAATAGTATTTAAAAATTATAATATAGGTGGTATAAATAGTGCTTTAAGTATTTAACTTACACTCCCATATTGCTTTTATTATTCGCAGCGTAATTAATGAGCTACTCGGTGAAAATGAAATAATTGATGGCACCGCAATAGCATCATCACCCCAAAAGGCCAGATACATTGAGTATAAATGCATCACCTAGTATTAAAAATTATAACATAACACCGACAGGAAACAATAACAATGTCAACTTTACACAACAAACCCAAACAAAGACGCAACAAGTTAATCGGGTTACTGTCACCGCTCCCGCTGCTGCTGCCGTAGGTGGGTATATGTCTAGCCAGGAACAGGGTCTTTCAACGTTACAACTTAGCGCAGATTTACTTCAAATTGTTGAGCCACCGTTGTTGCGTGTACATGTCAAAGAATTAATGTAAGTTTTGACTTTAATTTGACTTTTTCTCTCATTTAAATTTTTCATTGCAGCGGCAAACAAAATAATTGGATTGCTGTGAAGTTAACAAATTAAATGATATGGTAACTATGCGTTTCCAACAAAGCGCTCAACTTATTATTAAGGTGTAATACACATGAAGGAACAATACAAATGCCACGCTAGAATAATCGAGTGTTTAAGCGGTCTTCCCTTAACACAGACTTTAGTGTTCTTTCTGAGATTTTAACAATAATTTTTTCGTATTTATACACTCGGTCCTCTCGGTCTGTATAAGGGAACTATTACATAGCTAACGTAAGCACAAAGTTTTGTTAAAAGTGAAATTGTTATAACTTCTTAAATTTTTAATATTTTTAACGTATAGATTAATTATTATGGATAGTTATATTGAAAGTAGTTATATTGATTTTGAAATTAAAGCTTTTCATGCTTTATACCTGCCAAGCGTTTAAGTTGTTTCGCTATTGTACTCGCACATCCCATCCTGTGTAATTTTTGTTTGTTCTGCCGGCATTGTTTTTGGAGAGGTCTGATGTATTGAAATGGATGTAGGAGTTGTTTGAATGGCAGTATAGCGGGTCAAGTGGGTCTGAGACGGTGCATGCTTTTTTTAACTGTAAAAATGCAACAAATATGTTAATACGTAAAATTCAAAATTTCAAATGTAGAACAAACCTTCGTAGACAATCTGATAACTAGTCTGTTCGCGAAGCCGCTTCATCGGTATGCCGCCGTTAATAAGTTTAACATTTGTTGCTGTCGCATTGCTAAGCACAGTTTGCACGCTTTTTGACTTTGGCAGTTTCTGTCGATGCGATGTAATATACTCTACTTCTGCATCACCACCATCTACATAGACAGCATTCTTTACAACAATTGGGCGATTTGAAGCACCTCCGCCGTCACTGGTATCCGGAGCAACAGTGGGATTACCTGCTGCCATTGAAGTAGTTAATGCTTCCTCGAGTAATTCATCTTCATGATCAACATCATATTCCACCATTGCTTCTTCCTCATCACCATCGATTGCCATTTCCACGGAAGGCTCGAGTTTTCTTTGTAGAGAATCTGATGCGCTGCGCTGATGCTTCATTTCATTGCCGACATCATTCTTTTCTAACTTAACGCGCATTGAAATGTGTGCACATTTGTGATTTATTAATCTTACCGAAGTCTTTCTACCAACAAGCGGATCTAAGTGTGGAGAAAGCACAGATGGACTTTTTCTGGCCCACTTACACCATCTTTACTCTTATCGTCCGATTCTCCTTGACGCAAAATGGACCCGGTACAAGTTTTCTGATGGCTGTACATAGTACTTCTAGAATTAAATGAGTTACCGCACTTATGACAATATACTGTTGGCCTTACACCACCATGAAAAATAGCCATGTGCACATCTACATTATATTTCCTATCAAAAAACCTGTCGCATATTTTACACTTCATTTTAACTTTTTTATTGTTTTAATTAGTTCACTCTAGCAAACTTTTGCTAAGCACTTCACACGAAATATAACGGTTTTCGCAGCTGATTGATCAGCTGTTTCAGAGTTTCATGCGGCAATGTGAGGCTCGCGTTTGTTTATTTTCCTATTTTGTTGTTAGGATATAACAAATAGAATGACTAACAAATGCTGAATACACACATCGTTTTATTTTCTTAATTTGGCTAATATGACGTGAACTTTTAAGAAAGTTATGTATACTACTCACTTTAAAAGCTCGGGTCAATAAATAAAACAGTGAGCGAAATAAAATAAATTAAACAATATTAAAAAAAGGGAAATACAGTAAAGTAATGCTAAAGTAATTTAACGTTATCTTCTATTTTCCTTCTGGGCATATAATATTGCCTACCGCAAAAGGTGACTTCAAAATGTTTCACGATATGCGGTTGTTTGACATGGCCTCCGGAAAAAAATCAACGATCAATGATAACAGATAGGAGCATCACATATTAAAATTTAAAGTTAATAATGTACAAATCAAGAATTGCCTCTGAAAGCTAGTGTGATATTCTGCTTGGCTCAAGCTAGCCTTTTAAAACGTCCGAAGCATCAAATTCTAAGATTTAAATCAATCTACGATATCCAAATTCTAATCATCGTAACGTTTCACTTTATTTTGATATACACCTTTACTTGATTTATACAGAATAATTTCTGAAAAAAAAATAATTTGGAAAATATGGTACAAAGGACGTTTAATACATGGCATAACGTTCGTTCATGAATTCAAAAACATCTAAAAGTTTATAAAATGATTTAAAGTTACATTTACAATATTAGTAATGTTATTTTTTTTTTTGTTGTTGCGGTAATTGGCAGCTTTGTTGTGTAGATTTCGCATTTATTTTTACTGCTGCTGCCTCTCCTCCAGTGCATGGACTGCAGAGGAGGATGTTGAGGGTAGATCTAACATCAGTCCTGATGGGTGCATTACATCGATTGTATTTGCTGTGTTCGCTGACGAGGCCAAGTCTACTGAAGCCATTCGGTTGTCTCCAAAAGCCGAACTGACGACTTCTGGTATTGATGGAGTTTCGACCAACTGTTGCAGATTTTTCAACTCTGAAGAACGTAGGCTTGCAGAAAGGCTTTCGCTCGAAGCTAAAGAAGTTGAGAGCGGTGAATTTCGTTCCATTGATGAAGCAATATCTATTGAATAAACATTCATAATATTATTAGTAGTTAGTTTATATATATTAAATGATTAAAAGATTTATAAATGGATACAAACCTGTTCTATCCGTATCAGGCGAGCAAGTGTTTTGTCCAGTTGCCACTGTTGGCTTCTGCAGCGATATTGTAATTTTCTCCTCCATTTGCAATATTATATGTTTTTGCACTTCATATTTTTTGTTTAATGCCTTTAAACAAAATATTTATGTAAGTAACGTTCAAATCGTTATTTGTATGATATTTTAACTTACCTTGAACATTTCAGCGTATTCATCCTTGGTGTTTCTCAAGAGTCGTTTCTGTTCGGTTATGGTTTTATCGCTGTTGGCCAACTTGTCTTGAAGTTCTATGATTGTATGTTTGGTGCTATCAAGCTGACATGTTTTGTCAGCTAGATTATGTCTTAACTCTATAAAGGAAACAACAGTTTAAATACAATAATTGAAAGTTCTTTGTTGTTTACTATGATATACTTTACCCTTTAACTCCATATTATAGCAATCTTGAAGCATTTGTAATTCTTCGTCGCGTGCTCGATAATTGTCAACTTCTACTAAGCGATCGCGGCAACGTAATTGTATTTCACCCATTGCAATGAATTCAATTTCAAGACGTTCCAGTTCCTGTTTATAAATCAGACCCTTGTCTGCATGCTGCTGCGCATGTTGTAGTTCAGTGTTCAAGTTGAAAATCTGACCACGCAGCGCTTCAAGTTCATAATTTATATCCCTACGTTTGGACAAGTCGTCATTTAGGCGCGCAATTAGTTCATCATTTGTCTTTTGTAAGCTTTTGTTTTGTTCCTTTTCGTGTTGCAACTGCGATTTTAGTTCAGCCAATTGTTCACTGTTAGTCTGTGCTGCTTTCTTCGACATCTTAAGCGCCTTGTCGAGATCTGCCGTAAGGCTTTTATTGCTCAAGTCGAAACTTTTAAGCTGTTCACAAAGACGATCGCGTTCCATTTCGAGGCTGCGTTTGTCACGGCTCCGACCCATTAGTCGTCGGTTTCTTTCGGCATGAATTCCTCGTCGATAACGCTCGTATTCCAGCTGCATAGAAAGCAGCTGATATTGACTCTAAAAAAATTGTAAATTAATAAACATTCGAAAATACTTTAAAACTAAAACTTACCATAATATCGACGTTCTCCTTCATTTGAACAGCACGCGTTACATATTGGTCTAAAATATCGTGAGGTTGCAAAACGTTTGATGCGAAATTGTTGCTCTGTTCTTTGTTTTCAAATAGTAAATCAAATAAAGCATTCTCATAGTTTTTCAGCACCGTGTCCACAGTTTGAGTGCCTGTATTAGTGCAGTTCATTGTTTCGGTAAGCTGATTTTTAGCCGTTGCGATTGCAAGCATTTTTCCACTCTTTTTGTAGGCGACCACCTGGTTTCATGCCAGCACTTTTAGTCAATTCTATACCATTTTTCTGTGGCTTTAGGTTATCATCTACTTTATTAGAAGCAAATAACATCACAGACAGCGACGGACAAGATATAGTGCGTCTTGCTACAAATACATTTTTACCTTCAGGATTCAAGTTTTCTGGCTTACTGTTGTAACCTGAGTAGCCTGCTTTTTCATAACTAGATTCATTGTAGCAGTAGCTAGCCATACGGTTCCGTCGTTTAAGACCCTTAGCAAGCTGTTGCATAGAACGGCTGGTTGGCATATGAAGACCACCCACGCTGCACAAGTTTTTTTCAGTTTCGTTACATTCACGACAGATTTGATCTAGCGCTGGTGTCGATATTAACGATTTTCCACTCATTAAGCCAGATACTGGTGTACGTTTTGCAATTTGATCAGTAATGTCTACAATAGGTGCACTGCTGGCATAAACTGGTGATCGAAGGTCATCCAGAGGAATTGTTGACAGCGCTTCGACTTCAGAACGATCTTGCAATACTTGTTTTAACCTTTGATCATAAGAAGTAACTTTTGTCTCAGTGTTGTAACGTTCTCCAACGCCATGATCAGCTAGAGAAATACTTGGTTGACTTGTGATGCTACCAGCTGTATTGACTTCTGGAAAGCAAAACTGACTAAGTTCTTTGCGCATGGGCGATGATGGCTGACTGGACATTAATATAGCACGCACGGCATGTGGATTTGATTTACCAGCTGCTGATCCACTCAGTTTAAGTTCTCTGACATCTTTCATGGGGGTAGTCTCCGGCGTCGCTTCGACAGCTGCTTCGGGCGGTGAAGATCCAGTAACGCTAAGTAACTGTGCGGAACTCGATGGTGCCATGGGTAAAATATACGAAGGCGTTGGCGTAAGTGGTATAGTACCGGCTGTTGCAATTTCATTTTCTGGGCTCCAAATATAAGAGGAGCCTGCATCACCGGTATCGAATTGAGGCACCGGCCCTGGTGTTTTCTGCAAGTCTCTCATTCGATATTGATAATTTATACTGCTAGCTGTGCTTGGTGTTGTATGGTTAAAACTATGGGGACTGCACAACATGCTGATTGGAGTGACAGGTTGGGTGGCAGCACTAGAACTAGATTCATTGTTAAAATCCGGGTGCACGGCAGGCAGCGACAGATAAGCACATTCTACAACTACGTCATGCGGTTCTATCTCTTTCCAACGCAGGATAGCTTTCTCTGATTCTGTAGTAGCGGTTAGAAGCAGCGGGTGAACTCGCACCGTTTCCAACAAAGGTTTTATTGTATGCTGGAAGACTCCACCGCCTTTATCTTTTTTAATAAAGTCACTTAGATACGCTAGAAAATTACATGGATACATGCCATACAGGCGATGAAACAACATTTGCAGTCCAAGTTGCAGGTGTACCAATTTTACATCGGGCAGCTTATTGTTGTTTTGTAGTTTCCATGAAGCCAAATGTCCGAAAACTTCAAATAATTCGTCCAGAAAGTTGGGCACTAAATTCGGAATAATCGGCAAAAGAGTTATTATGCCGAGTAGCGCACCCATTAATGGAACGATTTCTTTTTCGTGCTAGGATCGCAAAACAAAATAAATTAAATTTTCAGTTGCGTTCTAACAAATCGGAAATACTCACCGTCAACAACTTGAAAACACTTTTGATGAATTTATGTTTTTCAATTTTATAAAGCCACGTGGGCTGACGACGAACAATAAAGTAAAAAACATTTAGAGCTTGTATGCGATGGTTCTTCTGTAACCACTCATCTAGTCGATCGAAAATGTATATATCGTGTGGAACCTGCACCCTCACAAGTACCTCCATTATGCGCATGGAGCCCGTCAATAAGAAGTATTCCATCATATGGTGAACAGGCCATTGCTCTTTAGCTGTAGAGTTGTAAACAATTATCAATATAGTAAATCAATTCAGTACGGACAAAATTTTACACACTCTGACTACAGCAGTCCAGCAGCTTCTTTTTTGATTCCTCACACTCGTGCGGTTGATTTGATTCTAGATCACTGAAATTTTTTTCCATATCCATTTCGTGTTTCGCACCTTCTTCAAGCTATTGTATGTTGAAACGCAACGCTGTATATCGATCTCAACTTTTAATAGCAGCTGCTTATGCACCTACTACTTTGCTGCAGACCGCTGCGACACCACCTGACTGATGTTCCCAAGTGGAAGCGGATTTTCGAGCTAATCAGAATTTGTGCGGCTGCGACTGATTCTTCTTCTTCGGTTGTTTTGGTGCCGTTGCTGCGTGTAGTGCTGCTCTCAGTTTCCGTCGATGACAACTATGAAGCGAATGAAATTTGCATAAATATTTTTGCACTTTTTAATCTTCAATAGACGACAATTATTTTGAGCTTAACACTGCTGTCTTACCACTACGCGTTTCATCTTCCCTACGCTATGTGATCTTTGCGTACTTGCTGTTACATTTATAATAAAATAATTTATTTTATAATTTATTCTTGGTTATTTATTATAATTTTCTTGTTTCGAAGTGTAAACGCGAGGCTAGATATATCTAACTCTGTTCCACTTACGAGCCAGATACACGGTCCGCGGTGTAACGCGATGCAAGATCTATCTAGCACTGCTTGAACTTATATCGAACGTATCTGTTCAATTCAGGCTGTACCGTGCTAACTATGCAAGTAAGTGTAAAATAGATAGCATGGCTCCCTCTTGAAAGTGGAGACGATAACAACTCTGGTTAACAGATGTTGACAACAGTAGCGAACAGCTGTTCAAGGCATTGCTAAAATCATATGGTGTAATTATAACATAAGTTGGCGCAGTAAATAACAATATAAGTAACAATATTAAGAGAAATTAAATTCTTTGATAAATATATGTGCAGAAAATATGTAATAAATGTCAAGCTATATTATGTTTAATAAATCTGTGTTGATGCTTGTGAGCAATTTGAGAAAATTCGCGTCTATGCCAAAAATTGCAAATGCTCCAAAAAGGTATTTTATTTCTTTATTAATGCGATCATATAAAAAAGTTAAACTATGTTTTTTTTTACAGTAAGTGGAGAAGCGTTATCGGCTTAGAGGTACATGCACAAATTCTGAGCGAATCAAAACTTTTTTCAGGGAGCGGCACTGTATTTGGATCACCACTAAACTCTTCAGTATCATATTTCGATGCTTCAATACCAGGAACACTGCCCGTAAACTATATTAAAATTTTACCAAAATACAAATAAATCTTTATTTAATGAATTGTAGGCTCTAAATCAAAAATGCGTAATATCTGGCATTAAGACTGCATTGGCGTTGGGATGTCGTGTTAATGAAGTTTCCATGTTTGATCGCAAGCATTATTTTTACGCAGATTTGCCGGTATGTTTCCTACATTTAAGATGCGTTTCAAACTTTTTTTAAACGTTACATTTATCGAATGCCTAATAGAATGGATATCAAATTACGCAACAACGTGCAGCTTTGGCAAACAACGGCGAAATATCATTTCCTGTTATAGTGCCTGGAAAAAAAATATACTATAAAACAGCGCGTTTAATTCAATTGCAACTAGAACAGGACAGTGGTAAATCACTTCATGACGATGTACTAAAAAGGTATTGGTTGATACTTTTCAAGCGTGGTACTTACAAACTAAAAGTCTAAATATATAATTCTCATAAAACCATATCGTTTTAAAATGGTTGCATGGCCATATGGTTCCTTTTTTTTGATTTGATAATGTACATTATTTTTTTTAGGAGTTTAGTAGACCTGAATCGTGCTGGATTACCGCTAATGGAACTTGTATTTGCTCCTGACTTGGAAACTGGCGAAGAAGCAGCTTCTTTAGTTAAAGAGTTGATGTTAATACTGAATCGTTTGGGAACATGTTCATGTAAAATGGAAGGTAACACTTTTTTTTTTAATATTTTATTAATTAACCAAAATAATTTCAAACAATTTTAAAATAGAGGGTGCTCTAAGAGTCGATGCAAATATTTCAATACATCAAGAAGATCAACCGTTGGGCGTACGAACTGAAGTAAAAAATATTGGTTCCGTGCGAAATATATCACAAGCTATATCATATGAAATCGATAGGCAGCTTGAAGTCGTTGCAAAGGGTGGATTTGTAACAAATGAAACACGCTCGTGGGATGCAGAACGTCGCTGTACTGTAGCAATGCGTGATAAAGAAGTTCTGCAGGACTACCGATTTATGCCTGAACCAAATTTACCACCGTTGCGACTAAATATGAGACGAAAAACTGCTGACACTGATGAACTAATATGTGTGCCTGAAATTGCAGAAAATCTACCAGAATTACCAGAACATACAAGACGTCGTATAAGTGAAGATCATAAATTGAGCCAGGATACTTCTATTATATTAGTTGTATGTAAAAATGTTAATTAAATCAGTTCTCTGTTTATTTAAAATTTCTTTTTTTTTTTCAGAACGAGCCAATTTTATTAAAACACTTTTTAAGAATTGTCGAAGATTTGCCTCAGATATCAACAAAATCTGTAACTAACTTTCTTATTAATGACTTTCTATCGTATTGCAACAAAATTAATTTGAATATTGCTGAGTGGTAATATTTATTTATGTTTAAATATTACATACAACTTATGTAATTTTTAATTTTTTTTCAGCACACTGCATGCAACCGATTTAAAAGATATTCTAGAAGCTTTACACAATGAAGATATAAACTTGCTAGCAGCACGTCAATTAATTGAACTAATGCATCAGAATCCAAAGTCAAATATCAAAGAGGTATGGTTCTCCCTGTTTTTCAAACATTGAGTTTTATTTAAGAACATAATTTTTATTTTTAGCTTATAAAGAAAAATAATCTTGAACAAATATCAGACGCAGAAACTATTGAAAACTATTGTCAACAGGCATTAAAAAATCAATCTAAGGCTGTGCTTCAATACAAAAAAGGCAAAACGAAGGCACTATTTGCTATTGTCGGCGAGGTTGCTAAAATTTCGGAGCAAAAAGCCAATATGAAGTTAGTTGTTGCCTGTTTGAAACGTCTCTTAGACGGCGAAGGTTAAACTGAAACACGTAAATAAATAACACAAGCGAGTTTTTTTAGCATAAAGTAAGTGTATTTCATTATGTGAATGATTTAGGATTCATGTTCATATATAATATGTGAACTAATATAATGTAAGTTGATTTTTTTGATTTTTACGCTTAATTCATTTATATATTTCTTGAGAACGCTACTTTTACAGTATTTTTCTTTGTTTTTCTGTAAGTGATGATTGTTTAGGTGTTTGTTTTTTTTTTTTAAATGCAATAAGTTTTCAATATAAAAATCTAGTTCTGTTTTCTCCTGTGTCAGGAGAAGTGGAACAATTTCTGCGTTACAATGCTTTAATGATTCAATTTGAAATTTCGGAAATATTTAACTTAAAAGATAATTTGATTGGAACAAAAAAAAAATTTAATAAGTATAATTTTTTTTTGCCACTGTCTGCAAATGCTAATGCATTTTTTTTAAATATCGGATTAACCGATGCATAATGAGTTGTATTTAAACAGACTATATTCTATTGTCTATCGAGCAGACAATGAAAAGTTTAAATATTAATCTTATTGACTGCGTACGAATTAATAGAAATTATTATTTATGTATTTAAATGATTTTTGATAATATGTATTATGGAAAGATCAGGCTAAGTTGTTTGTTTAAAGATCAATTTTATAACAACGATATACGAGTGTGTAGGTATGTTTTCTATAAAATAAATGCTTTGTTTCGCTGGCAGTGTTTCGTTAAATATTCCGTAGAGTTTTATTAATGCCTCATTAATTAATCACGATCATAGTCACGACATGTTGAGGGTGGTAGGCTCATGGATACAGCGGAATCCAAACTGAAATACAAATTAAAGTAAAAAAAGAAATATTATTTTTGAAGTGCTTTTTATATGAATATTAAAAATTTTACCGCCTTGATTCACTCTCAAGCAAATGGGGATCCATTGGATGTTGCGAAACTATACGCAGTGAATCGCCTAAAGTATTGCGCAAGTTTTGTATATCACGACTGCCTTTAGAGTTGCGCAACATTAACTGCTGTCGTCTTTTAGCCTCTTGCGCCAATTGTTCTCGCAACATTGATATCTGCAAATTTCGGTTATTGATTATAATAATTGAACTCCATAAGTTCTGTGAAAATTAATGTTTTTTTTTTTATATACCTGGTTCTCTAGACGTAGCACCTGCTGTCGATGCGCCTGCTCACGAGCATCAAGAAGTTTTTCGGCATGTATTTGTGCACTACGATATCGTTCTGCGTCCAATCCATCAACGCATTTAGCGCTGTCGTGCATACGAGCCTTGCAGCGTGCAAGTTCTGACTCTTTCTCGGCCAATAATGTTTCTAAGCGTCGCACCTTAAGGCGCAAATCTCGTGTTTCTTGTTCTATGACCGTATGATCTAAACCACAACTAAATCCCCCTTTTGAGTAGCTTATGTTTTTATCTGCACCATTGTCCTTTGTTCTTTTATTGCTGCTGACCGATTCAAAACGGTTGGAATCGTATTCGCCAGTTTCATAATATGGATCCGATTTCTCTGAACGGTCGTAAGCATTACCGCTAGCAAATTTACTCTTCCGCTCCGATTCCAATTGTTTGACCTTCTCCTGCAAAGTTTGTAGTTTTGTGCGTAATTCGGACTTTTCACGCTGTGACGACTTTAGCTGACGATTGAGTTCATCTTCCTCGCGGGATCCATTACCGTTGCCACCCTTATCGTTCGATTCTTGATTCCACTTGGCAATTCGCAACTCAGATTCGAGTGCAGAACGTTGCACCTCCAAGTCGGTAACTTGTTCTTGCAATCGTTGGTTGCTGTCCAATTGTGCCTGTTGGCTGCGGCGTAATTCGTTTACATTCGACTGGGCACTGTCCAACCGTTCGGTTAGAATACGCTTTTCATTCTCTGCACTTTGAAGTGATTTTTGAATTAGCTTCAATTTATCTTCGTTTGCCTGCGAGCAGTGTCCTTGTTCGGACAACTCTTTGTTTAGTGTCTTAATTTCACCGCGCAATTCGGTCTCAGTGACAGTTGCTTTTTGCAGCCGTTCCTTCATTTGATCTATCGCTGATTTAAGAGATGTGCAACGATCTTCGAGCTGTGTGATAACTCGATTTTGGTTATCCAAGCGCTCCTGCAATTGACGTATGTTGCAATCCTTCTCCTGAAGTGCCATTTGCAGACGTGTTATGTCGCCCTCCATTGCAACGCGCTGCAAATCTAGTTTACTAGCTCTTCCTTCCACCTTTGCTAACTCTTCCTGTAGCTGACGCTTTTCGTTATCCAATTTCGCTCCATGTTGACGACACTTTTCTAATCGATCCTGAGAAATAAAGAAGCAATTTTTTACAATATTTACGTGTGTACGACAACAAGGCCCATTAAAATTACCTCATTTTGCGAATTCTCCTCGCTACAAGCGGCTAATTGCATTTCCGTTTGAGCCAACTTTTCGGAGAGCAGTTGACACTCGTCACTTTTTTGTTTTAGTTTGTCTTCAAGTGCATTTAGCGCCGATATTTTCATATTGCGTTCCGTCTCGAGGTTGCTCTTCTCCTCTTGTAGATGGCGCAACATTTGCTGCAGTTTAGCCACCTTTGCATCACAGCGCACTTGCTGCTCCGTTGCGCCTTGTAGTTGTTTCTTAGCAGCAGTCAGTTGCACCTTATAATCGTCCTTCTCTCGCTCTAATTGTGCAACTAAATGCATAAGATTTCGTACGCCCTTTCGCATCACATCTGGGTCAACATCGATTGGTCCTTCGGGGCACTGGGAGGTGCTGCGTGTATCATAATCATGACAGCTTTGACCGGCCACACTACGCGATGGGCTGAATCGGCGTGATGGACTAACCAGACGATGTGATAAGTTTACAGAGCCATCGATTTGTATGCCTGCAATACGTCGTAAAGTATGCACTACAGAACTTAACTTGTGCTCCGTATCACGTTTGTGTAGTTCCACGCAAGCTAATTGTTCATCCAGTGCTCTAATGCGTCCCTCAGCGCCACCAAGTCGTGCCTTAAGCTCCTGAATTTGCTGTGTTGCATCGGCCAAGCACACTTCCAAATTATGTTTCTGATCCTCTAGACGTTTCTCGCGTCCTCGTGCTTCTTCAATACGTGTCGCTAACTCCTGTTCGCGTGCATGGAAGCGATGTTCCTCTTGGTTGTTGTGACATCGTGCACGACCTAATTCTTGTCGCGTGGCACATAGATTACGTTCCAAGTCTGCTAGCTGCTTTTTAATTTGACATAGTTCTTGTTCAGCACGCTCCTTAAGCTCGGTTTCTGCAGTCAACTTATTCTGCAGCTCTTTACCTCCTTCGTCTTTTTGTGCGAATTCCATTTGTGTTTTTTGTAGCGTATTCTTGGTGGTATTAAGCTCCTGCGTTGTTTTCGACAAATTATTCTCAGTCTCCTTTAGAATTGTTGTCAGTCGTGTACGTTCGTTGTCCAGTGAATGCTTACTTTCCTCCAGACTACTTATTTTCTGAAGTGCCTCTTCGATCGCACGTGCCTGTTCACGTTTTGCGCTCTCAACGTGCTTAACGTGATCACGTAGCTCTTTGTTGCTTGATGAGTACTTATCACGTTCAATATTGCTGTCGGCCAGCTGTCGCCTGCTGTCCGTAAGTTCCTTCCGAATACTTTCAATGTAGCCCTCACCTAGTGCGGGATACAACAATATAGTGAAGTAATTGTTTTTTGTTAGTTTTTGTGATTTAAAATTACCTTCTTTTGTTTTACGCAGTGCATTCTGTAGTTCATTATTGACAGCCTCCATCTTGTCCTCTTTAAGACGAATCTCCATTTTAAGTTCATCGCTTATGCGGAACAATGAATCTCGCTCTTCGCGCAAGCCATTCAGTGTTATCTCCTGTTTACTTATGCACTCCTCTAATTTTATTCTAAAATCGGAAAATAGCATAATTTTAGTTTCCACTAATTAATGGTTTTGTTACCTATTCTCTTCCTCCTTCGTGCGTATGGCTACAATCTCATCTTTGAGCTGTGCAATGGCACCGCGTTGCTTTTCGTCGCGTGCTTTGTGCTCACGTTTATTGCGATCCAAGGACTCTTGTTCTGTTTTCAGCTCTCTGCATACGGCTTCGAGCTTTTCTGCGACAGACTGTCGATCTCGGAGTGCAATCAATAACTCTTGCTGTTTTTCATTTTCAGCGCGTATAAGCGCCTCCTTATGCTGCTGCATTAGACCCTCCATATGCGACTGCAATGCTGCTAAACGTTCTTGCAGATTATCCACTTCATCATCTTTAGCTGTCTGCAATGCCTGCAAAGCCTGTTGCATACGTTTTTCAAGCGCATTACGCAGCTGCAGTAATTCATCGGCATGTTTCTTGCCATTATCCTCAGCTGCTGACTGTAGATTGGCTATCTTTTGATTAAAGTCATTCTCCGCTGCACGTGCGGCATTCAAAAGCTGTGTCTTTGTCTCCTGCGCCTTACGCTGTGTTTGCTCCAACTCCTTTTGCAAACGAGCAACATGATTTTTGAGTGATTCTTCGCGCACCAGTGCTTCCTGTAGATCACGCTCTAGTTGATTGCGCTTTTCCTCGGTAGCCTCAAGCGTTGTATTTGTATCGAATAGTACAGCATCCAGTGATTCCTTCTCGGAACGCAAAGCAGCCAAAAGTTCTTGCAAACGATGCACCTCTTTTTCATGCAAATCAATGACAACTTGTTTCTCTTCAATATCCTTCACCAACTCTTCAAGGTTGCGATTTAAACGATTATTTGTCTCACTTGTTTGCTCCAAACGTTGCCGCGTTCGCATTAGTTCCTCATTGAGCGCTTCTTTCTTGCGACACATTGCGGTTAACTGATTGTGTATGTCACCACGTTCGCGTGTAATACAGTTTAAATCCTGCAACACTTTCTCTTTGTCCATTTGTAGGCATTTGGTCTTTTCGCTATATGACAATATTTCAGTTTCCAACTCCAATCGTGTCTTATCCATTGCAGTTAATTCTTTACGCAGTTCACAGATTTCGTTCTCCTGTTCCTTAGTTTGTAAGCGCAATTTTTTGCGTTCTTCTTGGGTTTCGCTGAGACAGCTCTGCACTGACTTGAGCTCATCCGACGTCTGGCAACTATTGTTTGAAACTTTGTCCAGTTTATCTTGCATCTCACATTTCTCCAATAACAATTTATCCAGATCATTCTCCAAGTCGGATTTTTGTTTTTCGAGTAAGTCGATAAGATTGTCCGATTCGATACGTTGTTGTTCCAGTAGTTCACGATTGAGACTGACTCGGTTTAGATCTTCACGCAAAGAAATGGTCTCTTCACGTAGGCGACTACTGCGATCTTCTTCAGATCTATGAATAGCACAAGAATAGAATTTGGAAAAACAAAAATTTTCAAATTAAGATTTATCTTCCAGGATGCTCTAGGTAGGACATAAATTTAAATGTTTGATCTAATATGTGTTTCTCAGTTTTTATTAGGTACCAAAACAATATTATTTCTTAAGTAAAATACTGCCAGTTGGTGTTTGATCTTCCCTATTTGCTTTGTAGGTTTTGGTTAAGTTTTGTTTTTTTTTATATAGCTATAATAAAATCAAATGTCTATGAAAATTACCTCAAATTAAATTCCGTTATATTTTTATCTTTTAAGATGCGTTGAATCTCCAACTCGACCGCCTTTTTGTCTTCTTCAAGTAAATCAATGCGCTTCTGTTGTTTACCACAGTTCAATTGTAGTTTCTCGAATTCACTACTCAAGGTTTCAAACTAAAAATGGATGATTATTGTAAAAAAAAAAATATATATATATATAGTATATAATATTATGTTGGTAAGTTTTCTTTAATTCTTACCGCATTATTAATATCTGAACGTCCCATTTCAGCTTGTTGTTTCTGCACGCGAATCTCATCGAGGGTCTTCTGCAGACTTTCACGTTCTTTAAACAATTCGGATAGTTTTGCATTGCTAACATCTAACTTTTCGGTGAGTTGTTGAATTTTCGAAGTAAGCAAATTCTTTGTACCCTCGCTTGTGTCGAGCTGCGTCTTTGTAGAACGTAAACTTTCGTTGGTATTTTGGAAACGTACTTGCATATCATGTAGTGACAATTGATATTTATGTAGTGCCGCTTGTACCGCCGAAATTGTGCCCTCTGCAAATGCTTGCGATGCGCGCGCCGAACTGCGTCGCGGCGATTTTGTACTGCCGCCAGCAACCGAAGCAGAATCACGCGACAGGTGCATGTGCTGACCTCCACTGACCTCGTCTGTTTCGCGATCTGTATTCTCGGCATCTTGCACAACTGCCTGTGCTATTTCTCGTATAGAGCTATTAAGACGCTCAATTTCATCGTTATAGCGACTTGCTAGCGCCGCTTGCGATTCCGCTTGCGCGCAACGATCTTCAAGCTTTTTCAACTGATTCATCAGTTCTAATAGCCGCTGATCACGTTCCATTATCTCATGTCGTGCACTTTCGTATTGAACTTTAAGCGTTGCCATTTGACCACGTAGATCATCGTTTTCGCAACGCGATGCCTTAAGCTCGTCATCGGCGAGACGCTTGGCTTGCTTATGATTAAATAAAACGCCTAAAACAGAACCATTAATGTCCTTTGTGGCACCATTAAGCTCGCCATTCATTTTGGAAAGTTCGTTCTTCATATCCGATTGCATATCGCGGAAGCTACGCTTAACATCGACAATGTCACGCCACATCTTTAGCAAACGATTGTGCTCACTGTTGTAATAGTCCTTAAAAGCCTAACGAGCAAATTGAAGATAAGTTTAAAATAAAATTAAGTAATAATATATATATGTGTATATATTTTTTTTTTTTTAACCTACTTGTTCTTCCTCTTTAAACTCATCTTCCTTAATCATCAATTCATCGCGCAAATTGGACCAATCGTTGGTCAATTTCTGCAAGTCATTGGTCAAAGCATCGTTTATGCGATTACCTTCCTCTAGTTGACTACGCAGCATATTATTTTGCGATAGCAGCTGCTCACATTTATTATGTTCATCCTCCAATTTGCGACAGAGTTCAGCGCTATCATCGTGCACAACAAAATCACGTGTACAGCTTGTGGGTGGCGAATCAAGTGAAGATGAGCATGGTGCACTTGATTGACCCAGCGTTAAGGAAGTTGAGCACTGTAATTTAAATAAAATGTTATTCACATTTGAAGAGGCTATGGACATTTCAATTAGGCATTCCTACCAACACTTGACCAGAAGTCGGACCGCCCGACATCATTTTGGTGGGACACGGTGACATAGTCGGTGGTTTGATAGTCTCCTCCAGTGCATTGCAACGTTTCCGATAATGCTCGATTTTTGATTGCAGCCTACTAACTACATCGGCTTGCTTCTGCTGTGCCTGTTTAAACGTGTCCAATCGGCGACGATAACTATTCGATTCATCGCTTAAACGCTGGCGCAACTCCTGATTCTGACGAAGTAGTACATTCGTTGATGTTGGTTCGCTAGACATACCGATGGGACTTAACATTCTTGGCGTAACGTTGTCACTTGGATGATTATTGTTGCTATTACTAACGTTGTTTGCGTTGTTATTTCGCTTAGT
Organism: Leucophenga varia; assembly: GCA_018903435.1. Classification (NCBI taxonomy): domain Eukaryota; kingdom Metazoa; phylum Arthropoda; class Insecta; order Diptera; family Drosophilidae; genus Leucophenga; species Leucophenga varia. The sequence continues at coordinate 18,678 of JAEIFJ010002813.1, forward strand.
AGAATGATCCGGTGTTGCACCACGTCCACGATTATTCTTTGAAAAAGGTAATCGCGATGCAGCTGAGTTCTTCGAAGACGTATCTAGGCCTGTAGGGCAGGGCGTTTGCTTAAAGTTATCGCGATACGGTAGCATCTGCAACATCGTCAAAAAAGAAAGTTGGGGTACAAATTAAACAAACAAAAAAAAAAAAAAAAAAAGGAAAGGAAAGGGTACGATTTTTTATTTATTCATTTATTTTTTCTTTTTGATAATTTGCCGCAATTGTGTATTTATTCAAATTCGAATTCAAAATATGTTTGCGTGTTTGGATGCGGTTTCAAAAAAGGTAACCTTAGAAAACATGAGAAACTATGTATTGTACAAACTTCGTTTGCCATATTGATTTATGTTCGCTGCGCTTGAAACCTTAACTTCCCTCACTACAACTTACTACATTTCAATGATACTACCACTACGTCGTTCCGGTCGTCATAACACTTTTCGTCCGTAGCATTGTGAATTTTTATGCTTTGCTTTAGTAAATAAATTAGGAAGTATTGCTATGCAAAATTTTTTTACGTTTTCATCATAAGTAAACGGCAGTTTACTCTTTTCCAGCACGCATTGTACGGTCTGTCACCAGAGAACGGTCTGAGTTAACCAAAGCCAACAAGCTACCAACGGCTTGATTTCGCATATTTTCCTTTCAGTCAATACAAAATAATAAATATATTTAACTGCAGTTAAGCCTAGCAACATAATTTCATTCGATTTAGCTATTTGAATATAAAAAAAAAACAAAAATAAAATAGAAATTCCCATTCACTAACATTCGAAACTACTTGAGTCACGATTTATTATTAATTATATTCACGAATATAAATGTTCGATTTTTGCTTCTAAAATAAAGCAAATAAGGACATAAACATTCGAGGACACTTACAAGTCAAAAAAAAAAGGGAGAATGTTTTACAACTTTGTAACATAGAATTTGTATATAGGATGAAATTACATCATACAAAAATTTTTAAAATATTTTTTATGATTTACATTTTGATGTTGTCACTTAATTTGATTGATTATAAAATTTGTTATCTCATTATTTCGACTAATCTATTTATATATTTTCTTTTTCAAAATGCTCAAGCGATTTAAAAAATAATAGTTTCAGTAGGACCAAAGCTTAAATACACGTCAAATGGATAAACAGGTAATTACTGTGAACCAACCAGCTGTTGCTTATTTCGCTTTTTGAAATGGTTATGAATAGGATTTAATCATCTGATATAACATATGTATATGAATTATAATTACCAAATTTTAAGCTAAGAATACAAAAGTAAAAAATGCAGAAATCAAAAGCACGAAAATGATAAGCTTTGATTTTGGGGTCCATGTTTAAAAATAGACCTGGCGCCGAGAAAAGTATGAGTTTGAAATTTCAGATATGTAAATATTTTTATTTTTTATTTTAGAGTTGAAGGATCTTAAATTTAAAGTTTATATCTAAAATTTTGTTCGAAAGCTGTTTTACGGCATAAGACTATTACTTTTATTTACTTATGGCCTTTGAAAAGTGGAAAAAGTTTATAATCCATCTGATCTATTTAAAAAATAAAATAACACAGGCCTAGTTGGAACACTCTTTGCGTATTCATATTTGCCGTTTAATTTGCTTGTGGGTAGTAAATTAAATTCGATTAGATGAAGTGGTTTTTTATATCTTGGTTAAGTGTTTAATAAGTTTTTGTAAATATATGTATCCAACAAAAGTAGGTATGTGCTTCAGCTAATTCTATCAGCGAAAGCCAATTCTATTTGACTGTGTAGCTTAGTTTGTCTGTTCTGGTGTATGCCGTATAAAACTGATTGTCTCGGAAACTATAAAAGACAAAGTATTAAAAATTATTATTTTTTATAACTTTTATGTCAAAGTCAACGATCCACCATCACTTTTAGTCATATCATACCACATCTACAGTATAAATATATTCGAAGTCGGACCGCTCTTTTGTTAAGATTTTTAGAAAATTTTTAAATTTCGTTCTTCTCTTATATATTGAAATTTTTTACATAAACTTTTTATAACAAATGCTAACAAATGTTTAAGTTGGCTTAATCAAAAATCTGAATTAAAAATGTTTTCATAGTTAAGTGTATATTAAGTTTGTGCAAATGTATGTAACAGGCAGAAGGAGGCATGTTAAATTCTATAAAGTATATATATTCTTGATCAGCATTGATAGGAGAGTCGATCTAGCTGTGTTTGTCTGTCTGTCCGTCACGATAATCTCGGAGACTATAAGAGATAGGACCACCATATTTGAAACTTAAGCTTTACTGTCATGTGGTCATTTACATAGGACTTTTCTCTAGCCACAATTTAAGGGGTAGCCCCATATAAAAAAAAATTCATTGTTTCTTATTCTAGGAACTTCAAATGTAGTATAAATGGTCCCAATAAAATATTATAAAATGATTAGGACCAAAAAAAAATGTAAACATAGCCACTAAACAATTGTTATTTGAAAATTCAATACAGTAAAGTACTACTAAGATAAAACTTAACTTAAGGTCCATAAAAATTGGTTACAGGGTATCTTGCAGTCGAGCATACTCGACTTCACCGTTCTATCTTGTTTTAATAATGAAAAAATAAAATAAAAGTATGCATATGCATATGGAATTGTTTGAAAATATTTTTTGATTTAGTGATAAATCATGGCCCTATTATTCAATTCTAAAAAAAGTATGTAGGTATTTTGTTCATTTATTTTTTCAATAGACTATCTGGTGTGTCAGGAAAATCGTGTAATGGTAATTTAAAAATTTAAATCACTGCAATATTAATATTTAATGATGCAGTTTATACAGGAAAAAAATTATAAACATACTAATATATTTTTTAAATCCTCTTTGGTTGATAGAGATTTATGTGACACCCTTAGTATATGAGGATCAAAGGTTCTTAAATCTTTATTAAGAAATAATAATTTATTTTTTAGAACTTGTACAAAAATTAACTTTAACAGCAAATTCAGGGGTGTCACAGAAAATCTGTTTAGATTGATTTTTAATCTTCCACTCATGACACTCCTGAATAAGACTTTAAAACTTTTTATACAACGAATTGATTTTTGTCTTACAATTAACACTTTAACACTTACATTGAAAAAATTGTTCGCTTGTTTTGCTTCACGGAAAAATTATACAGAACTGCTTAGAACTTTTTTAAAACAAAGAAGTTTTTTTTTTCAATCAACCACAAAGTTTTCAAGCAGCTAATTGAAGCCAATGACCGATTAAAGCGCTCACATACAAATGTAATAATCCTCTTGATGTCAGTAGGTTCTTATCCTCATTTAAGTATGAGTTTCTACTTCTGTTCGGTATCTGAACTTTTTTTTTTTGAACACACCGCGGCGAATGTCCGTATGGAACTGAACACGGAAATGAATGTTGTATCTAATAAATACATAGATTTGCTGACAATCGGTTCCCTTTTGGAGCTCATTCGAATAAACAATTTGCATAGTTTGTTGAAGTAAAAATTTTTTTTTTTTTTTTTTGGGGATAGGGAAAACAAACATCGAATTAACAAATTCCTGGTAACCGAGGGCAACCAAATTGATTTTGCTCGTAAGGGGAAATTGCAACTTGGCGAGCAACAAATGCACTTGTAGCATTATTGGTATTATTTCTTGATATTTTTTTTTTCATATACTTATACGTACGTGAATTGTTGTTAAAAGTTAAACAAACAATTGCGAAAGTGTGGTAAGAGTTGTTGCAATTGTGGTTTGCTAAAAGTCTTCATAAAATGCACATAAAGTATTTCGAATACATTGACTAATAGATTGCATGATTTTATGATTTTATATGATCTATGCAACTAATGCTACGCTAACTTCCTTCATTTTTTTATATTCATCCTTCTCAGTGCAATATTTTACAATAAAATGTACTTTGATCGCACACAGATTATAATACTAAAAAAAAAAAAAAAATTAATAAAAATACTGATCAATTTCTTATAGATTATACATATTTTATTTCCAGTCGGATTCGCTTGTCTTAACAACTCGGCCGTAACTATTGCGGCTGCAGCTTTTGTCACTGATAAGCGTGCGCCAGACATAGAAAAACAGCTTAAAGTACAATTGAGAGTGAAAAGCAGAACTTCCGTCTAGCGTTTAAGAAAAAAAAGAAAACATAATAATCATCATTTAGAATACCGAAATTATAGTTAAACATTCAAATGCCCAAAGTCGAGACAAATATGCTATAAAATTATAATCATATGATTGTCATATTTTTTTGAGTCTACTTGAATTCAATTTTCAGAATTTAAATACGGTTTAACATTAAAACGTATTAAAACATTTCTGAACGATATGGTTCAAGAAGTCATCATATTGCTCTTTATACATGTTTGGGTGTTTGAGACTATTTTTAGGGCATAAAAATGTGAATCAAATTATGAAGCAATTAGATAAGGTGTTGTATTCTTACTCTCTGTACTGTCAACTCAGCTAAAAGAAAGCTGAGAGCGTAAAAACATAACAGGGATATTTTCATGCAAACAGACAAAATAGAGAAAATTAGAAACAGACAAAATATGAATACACCACATTGTCTAATTGCATCATGCATAAAATCTTCATATATATAATAATATAAATCATCTATTTTGTGTTGATGCAATAAACTCTATAAAATTATTTCTATATTCCTATAAATAGTTCGGACAAGTATTTTAGTGAAATATCTATTCGCTTTTTATTTTGATGAAACCAATAGTTCAAACATTGCAATCGCAAATTCGCGTAATAAGCGCCTCCAAATACATATGTATTTGTATACAGAATCTTCCATACAGAAGTATGTGTATATGTTTGTTTAAATATGTGTACATACATACTTATTATTACGGTTTCAATTTAAAACGAATATTATATATAATCGGTCAAAGCGACACCGTTTGTACGAACAACGATAGCCAGTAGCCGGAGCTGCGATTGCAACAAATTCTGATATCAGTACTTAGTAGTGATCGAGTGCGAGTAGAAAAACGACGCATTATATGCACGCTAGTGCAATTTTCGAAAAAAAAGATTCCGCAAAATGTCATCGCAACACCTAAGCTTTAAAGATTATCCGCATCAAATGCGACATCCTTCGCGTTCGAAATTTCTACGCATTAATTCGTTGGATTTAATACCCGAAGATCCCAGTCAGGAAGAAGACTCAGAATCATCATCAAGCACATTCTCAACAACAATCCCAGCAAGAACAACAAAAAATGCATCATCTCTGGGTAACGGTAACACATCAGTGCAACAGAAAAAGGATTCGTACATACGATGCAATAAATCTACAAAACGCACTTTGTCGCAACAATTACAACAGTTGATATTCTTTTGGCCAAATTTACTACTAACAGCAGTGATATCCATTGGACGCACCATACTTTACGTGCCACTCTCTATTGCTGCGCCAAGCTTCTGGCTATCAGCATTGCTTTGGATCTTCTGGAAACTCGTCAATGGACCTATTATGTTTATAAAATGGCTTATAAATTCCGACAGTTTAGGCTTGAATACAATGAATGGCAGCAGCAATGGTTCATTAGGACGTACTGTGCTACTGAGTTCCGGCAGCACCATACAAACTTTGCATTTAGCCAGAAATTTTTACTCATCTGGTGCGCGTGTAGTTGTCTTTGAGTTTGATGGACTCTTCGGTCTTTCGCGCTTTTCCACGGCTGTTGACAAATTCTACGTTGTACCGCGTCCGACAGCTGCAAATCAAGAAAGCTACATCGCCGCACTCTGCCATATTGTAAAAAAAGAGCAGCCACAAGTTTATATTCCTGTCTGCGCTACAAGTCCCGCATACTATGATGCACTAGCAAAGCCGCATCTTGAATTGCTTGGCTGTGCCACCTTTGCACCCAGTCTTCAAGAGACGCGTCTACTTGACGACTGTCTTGCTTTCTATCAGAAATGCGGTGCGCAGAATATTCCGTTGCCGCCGCACACGTTGCTCTCGTCACCCGACGAGCTGATACAATTGTACGAGAGCGGTTTTATCAGCAATTCACGAAATATTCTAATAGCGGTTGGCATGCAAGGTATACTGAAACGCTACAAATACATATTGCCAAGCAGACGCCAAGATCTACGGTTTAATCATGAAATAAGCGAACGCCAACAATGGCTCGTCGTACGTGATCAGCAATTAGGTTATCATCACTATTTAACCTGTACAACGGTCAGGGATTCACGTGTAGTGGCAAATGTTACCTGTCGCGTTGATTATCATACGAAAAATCTAATTCCCCTATGGAGGAATGCACGATCGAAAGGCGGCAGTATAAAAAAACATGAAGATGAGGCACAGATCGAATTTTGGCTGCATACATTCTTTGCCAAGGTACGCTTTCAGCGTAGCATCAATGGACATATAAGTTTTCGCTTTATAAAAGATCAAAATGGACAATTTTTACCTCTGGGCGTTCGTTTGGGCGTTTCGTTACCCTATATCTGTTACAATCAATCGCATGCCCGTATTCTTAGTAGTACAGTACGCTGCGTGCATAGGCAAAATGAAAACGAAAATGATGAGAAAGCCAATAAATCCTCTGTGGTTTCTTCATTCAGCAGCAATTTCAATCTACGTACTTCAAATGCACAAATGCCGGATATGCTGGACAAATGTGAGGCTCTCTTTGCCTATTGGGATCCATTGCCGTATTGTGCCTATTATCATTTTCAAATACCGCTCGAAACAGTAAAGTTGTTTTTGCAAAAACGAAATGGTACAAAAAGTTTATCGCCAGTAACGGTATCGGTTCATTGAACAAACGTCGATGGCAACTGCAACGGCAGCAATCAGCAATGGCCGACTCCGTTGTCACTGTTTCTCTTAAGCCGGGTAGCAGCGGGAGCAACAGCAGCAGCCGCAACATCAGCAAAAAAATTAAAAATAAACGCATCGCACAAGTAAAAAAAAAATAACAAAAAAAGAAGATGAACTTAAGATTAGCCAAGCTATTTTATTGTATGCTCGTCAAATCGTTTCGGAATAGGTAATAAAAATGAGGCGCGTCAAAAAAAAAAAGAAACAAAAACAATGCTTGAATGAGATGGAGAGAGAAAGAGAGAGATGCCGCAGACTGAAGATTGTTCTAAATGTGCATTTGGAATGTTTTTTTATATTAATAATTTTTTTTTTTCGTTTCTTTGTTGAAATTTCTATATATATTTTTTAATCTTATTTTATAATTAGCATTTAATATAATTAATAATAAATAAATAAAAAACAAAAACACATTGGTTAGCTCAATTAAAAATACTTTTATCTGAAATAAGTCGTCATGTGGGCAGCTACAGCCATTTTGGAAAATTCATGGAAATAGGTCTATGAGAAAACAGTTCTTAAGATGAACCGAGAATTTGAAAACAACAATAGCTAGATCGTACTAATGGGCTATCCGATCAACAGAAGTCGAACCGCAATTCGGTTCGGTGCGGTTCAAGCGGTTAAAACTATAAATTTCATAGTTTTGTCTTTGTCGAGCTTTTCATATTATCTCAAAATTAAATTGTTTGAAAATTGAAAGGGTTTATAGGGTTGCTAATTTTTTAAATTAGATCAATATTTTAATCTGACTCGCTCAGATTGACTGCTCAAAACGCTTCAAATTGATCGTTTTTAAAAAGTTTTTTCTCATTTCGAACGTTTTTCGTAAGTTGTATTTTTTAAATAGTTTATGTGTTACTATCGACTGATAATAACGTTGAAATTAACAGACAGACGGATATGGCTAGTTCGACTCCCCTCATCGAGCTGATTAAGAATATATATACTTTATGGGGTCTCCGATACCTTCTTTAATGCGTTACACACTTTCAGACAAACTGAATATACCCGTTTACACTATGTGTAACGGGTATAAAAATCCTTTCGGATGAAAATGGATGAAATGAGGCTTTGAACTGATAGCATATCTTGAACTAAGTTTTTTAAAGGATGTGGACGGTAACTAGCATTTGCAATTTACGACGCAATGAGATGTACTCTCTCATCACGATGATAGATGTTATATGTAGATATGTATCTATTGACGCTGCTAGTTTTCAGATGCACAACCCTTTCAAGGTCAAGTAAACATCATTTACAGTTCTTTTATTGCACTTCGTAGAGATAATAGTTTAATGAAATATAAAAATTTAGATAACAATTCTTCTTTATTTTTAGAAAATAATTAAATAAAAAAAAATTGATAATATTTAATGTATGTTACCCAGATATTGGCAATAATATTTTTTACTACACATTAAAAATTGTTTTGAGTTTCGATTTAACAATACATACCCATTCTATTCCACATTCGTTTTGTTTTAAACCATTTCAATAAAATTATATACACTTATACTTTTATCACTTATTTCTTTCTGTTACTTGAACTTAAAACTTAGAACGAAATATATAAATAATATTGTTGTGGTCATTGTTTGGGTCACGTTGTTAATAGTTTTTCGTGTATTTGTAAATCGGTTGCTAGGCAACAATCATTTGGGGGGTGGATGTTGAATAGTGCTTAAAAATATAATAAAAAAAACACTTATTAAAGGTTGTTATCGTATGGTAGTATATTAAGTATTTAACAATTTATGACAATTCCATTTATTTCCTTCTTTTTTATTTTTTTTTGAATAAAACCCGTTATGAATTCAACCACCCTTTTTGTAGTTTATTGCATTAGGCTGGCAACGCTACGAACATATGTTTGGGTATAAAGAAAAAAAAATAAAATTAGTTGTCTTTTGATGTCGTCAGTTCGGTCAGTCGTTCGGTCGTAATGAATAATAATCATAATGTGGTTAGTGAACACGCAGGAAATTCTCGAGAAGAGATGATCTCTATTAACATCGATTCCAGCGATGACATGGAAAGTGAATGCGATTTGTCAGAAAGAGAGAATAGACATTTGTTACCGTCGCCTTCGTTGCATCTTCATTATCAACAGCAGCAGCATAGAACGCCAAGCGGCTCACTAAATACAAGCATACTTATGGAACATGATTTGGCGGAAATTAGAAATGCAGCTGTTTTGGAAAACGGTAACAATACGAATGATATTGGCATCGATGTTGCTAGCGGGGGTGGCGGCGTTAGTAATAGACGCAGTGATCGTACGCATACACAATCGAATTTGTTTACTTTATTTAATAATCAACTCCGGCGACAACGTTCAATTGCCGGAGATACGTTATGGCAACAACAGCAACAACAACAATCGACTTCACCACAGCCGGGACCACCGACAACACGTCGTAGCATCAGTACTGATACAAGCAGTGGCAATACAAGAAATGTCAGATTTTGGCATATGAATTTAAATGATGTTTTGTCATTTTCAACTGTTCCCTCACCTGAAACAATTCGTTCATTATTTACACATTCCAATAACAATCAATATTCATCACTTAATCCGACAAATCAAATACCGCGTTCCGAAATGGCAACGGCCGCAACAGCAACGCAATTGTCTAACAATAATCAACTAATCAACAGTAGATTAACTGCCGCCGCGCCAAATTTAAGATTGAATACTCGTGGCACTGGTGCAATACCGCGTAGTATATCGCTAAGAGATGCAGATTATGCACATGTAAGTGCAATAAATAGTACTGGACGTTCGTCTGCACCTATTATTTCACATGAAAACAACGACGGAATCGTTGGTATTCGTTCAGCTGATCTAAATCGTTCACGACTGCCAATTCCATCTGACGAAAATAATATCAATTCACACAACGCAAGTACGCTCGGCGGGGTCAGTGGTGACATCAGCGAAAATTCCGGTGGTGCCGGCGTAATTGGTATTGACGCTTCACAACAAGAACAACCAAATCAAAATGTGTTAGATGAAAATGATGCCAATGCTATCTCGGATTTATTTGTCAAGTTTCTTAGCCACTTAATATGTTACCTGCCATTTATTTGTATACTGTTTATCAAATTCATACATGACCATTTGCTGGGCCTATTGGATTTCCTAATATTGCAGTTTATCATGTATCACATGAATAAGTCACTGCGTACGCAAGTTACCAATCTTGCTCAAAAAAGATACATTATTTTAATACGTGATTTTAGTTTTATATTGTTTGTGGTCAGTTACCGCATTTTACTATCGACTGTATCGCCTGATCCATTTGGTTTATTAATACAGCCTCCCGTCAATTTACTCAATATGGAAGTAACATCATTGGCGCCTCAAGCACATAAATCTTTCGAAGATTTGTCACTAGTAACAGTTTCACAGAATTCCAATGATCACATAAGTCAGCCCAGCAATAATTATCCAGAACAATTAGGTAATAATCCAAAATCACACACTGGCGGTGATACTTTGAATATTATGACAAATTTATCTCTTGGTATGCTACTGTACTATGTGGCTATAAATGATATTGTTCTTAAATTACTAACCATACTTATAAAAATAGCTGTTGCAATGCTGCCTGTTCGCTTCGTACGTCACAAAGCTAGGGTAAGTTCCAAGTTCATTGAGTTGTATATGAATATTTTGAAAACATGTTTTTTTTTTCTTTAAGGCGCGTTTGTATGTGCTTATCGAGTACATCTCACAATTTTATCGTGCGCTGGCACCAATGCGTCAATGGCTTATTTTTTCTTTTTGAATCGTATTCTGGACTGGAAGTCATATCTGGAGTTTTGTTTTCCTCATTCTACCTTGCTGCTAAAGGTTTTGAGTTTTTTGGATCGTGGAAAATCATTAAAGAATGCAATTGTAAATTTTATTAAAAATATTGTAAGTATGCAAAATATTAGCTAAATATTTTCAACGAATATTAATATCAAAAATATATTTTTCAGGATACTGAGCGACCACCAACAAAATCTGAACTTGATGCTGCCGATACGCTGTGCCCGATATGTCATGACTCTTACAATACGCCAATTATATTACATTGTGGACATATATTCTGTGAAGACTGTGTCGGCACTTGGTTTAGACGTGAAAATACTTGCCCTATGTGCCGTGCTAAAGTTAGCGAGGATCCTATATGGCAAGATGGTTCAACTACCTTCTTTTGCCAGTTGTTCTAACTGAATATTGACTAAAGTATTTTAATTTGGATACATTTTTCTATGTTGACTTTATTTTGCATTATATTGTTTATGTTATAGATTATTACACAAACCTACCATCCAACATTAACATATATATGTGTACAATGCTGTGCATCAAAACCTAAGATAAACTTGTAAATATAAATAAACTGTATAAATCTAGCTCATACGTTTCTTTTTTGCTGCATGCATTACTTCGTTTTCAAAGAAATTACCATCACTTCGCGTTGCTGATTTATTAATTTCCTTGTGACGATCTCTGGTCACAATTTCCTCAAGAATTTCACTATCCCCCTTTATAAGTCTTATACGGCCGGTTACTGGATCAACCTCACGTCGTATTTGACTTTGCCGATGTTCATACTCTGCCTGAGTTTCAGGTGCATGCGATTTGCTGCTCATTAACGCTGAAATGCTTAAAGGCGTCTATATTCTGACAAGTCAATATTGATCTTTTCTACAAACCTATTGGTACAGTAAAATCTTCTGCATCACTCTTGGGCTCTGGTTCTGGACTCTTTTTAGGTTTGACTTCTTTTTTTATGTCGTTTTTCTTTATGTTCCTTCTTGCGCTTATGTTTGTGCTTTTTCTTTGATTTCTTTGCATGTTTTTCGGAATTACCCATTTTGATTTCAGATTCTTTATCTGTGATTAAACAGAAATGCAAAATAAACACCAAACGCACCCCTTATATTTATGTATGTATTTGAGTGTATAAGCAAGGTGTTGCCATGTAGATGTGCGGCCAGATTTTCAGATTTAAAATATTATTATTATAAAATCCGTACATGTAAATAGTAAATATGTAAATAGTAAATATATATAAAAAAAAATACTTTCCGATGAGAAAAAAGTTTAAATACTACGAAAAAATTTGTATATATAAAAATAAGTACATATTACGAAATTTTCTGGTGTAGCAAAAATGGCAACAATGCCAAATACAAAATTTTTTTGTCAGACTCAATTGCAGCAATTCATGCGCATCTGGCAACATTGTATCAGAACCAAAACAAACGTGGACGCAAATTCATATTTATACAAATAAAATAAAATTAAAATGTCTTCTGAATCCGATATAGAATCTTCTGAAACAGTAAGCTATAATTTAAACAACATTCTCTGCGTATTAAATTAATTATGTATTTATAGGTTAATATTCAAGAAGATTTCAAATCGATGAGTTTTGAAGAGATCATGAAACTGAAGGATAAACTTGGTGATAAAATGTACAAGGAAGCAGTTTTAGGTGTAACAACAGACAAACGGAAGGCCAGAGTTAGAAACTTGGATAATAAGCTTAAACCACCAAAACGTACAAACAAATCAGAGCCATTAGAAATGAGTTCTAAACGCCAAGTACCGTTCTTAGGCGTAGAGCAACGCGCACAGCGCGTGGATAAAAAAGTGCGTGATCCACGTTTCGATGATCGTGCTGGTAGTTATAACGTTGATACATTTAAGAAAAATTACAAATTCGTTTCAAAAATTCGACAAAAAGAAGTTGTTGAGTTAAAGAAACAACTCAACAAAGATTGTACAGATGAGGAGCGTACGAAGATCAAAACTACAATGCAACGTTTGATCAATAAAAACGTTGAACAGCGAAACTGGCAAGTAAAACAAACAATGAAAAAGAAAGAGTTACAGGAAATTCAGAAGGCGCACAATGAAGGACGTCAGCCACACTACGTAACAAAGAGTAATAAAATAAATTTAAAAAAAAAAAAAAAAAACTAAATGAATTAAAAATAATCTTTGCTATTTTACAGAGGAAAGACGCGTAAAGGAGCTAGTACAGCAGTTTGAACAATTGAAGAAAACGGGCAAACTGAATAAGCATTTGGAGAAACGTAGAAAGAAGAATACTGCTAAGGATCGAAAAAAAATTGCTATGGATTAAATATGAATAAATTTTTATTTATAAACAAAAAAAATCAAACACGTTAAATTTCAGCCAGTACGCAACATTTTGGCTTCTCGTTTCTCTTGCAATTCCTTTCGTTGTGCTTCAACAATTAGTTTACGTTCTTCTAGAAATTTACCATATTCCTCGGCATCTAGCTCACGCACAACCTTAATACCACAGGTACGTGCAATGCCAATCAGCATTTCGCACATTTGCTGAAACGAAAGATTAATATTAAATGTTGAAAAAAACCTGACAAAATAAATTTTCTTACTGGCATAGTTAGTAGCTCATTACAGGGATCTTGATTTTTAATAGCAGCAATTTCATATAAATGCTTCAACGTTATCATGCCAGCAACTTCCTTGCCCGGCGTCATAGTACCACGTTGTATGCCAGCTGCTTGCTTCAGGAAAAATGTCGCTGGTGGATGATGTATGACAAGTTCGTATGAGCGATCACTGTTAACCGAGATACGACAGGGCATTGGAACACCTTCTTTCATTTCGGCGGTCTTGGTGTTGAAGTCCTTGCAAAATGCAGCAATGTTGATAGCGCGCTACAAAAAGAAAAAAGTATGTAACCGGAGATTCGTGTTTTGTGTATTTAAATTAATTCACCTGTCCTAGCATGGGACCCAGCGGCGGACCCGCGGCTGCCATGCCGGCTGGTATATTTGTCTTAAGTTTTGTTGTATGTGTTATGCGTTCTACTGTTTTCTTCATAGATTTTAATTTACCACCTAATTTCGACATTTTTATTTATAGTTTGCCGCTTGAATGTGCTACAATTCTTTCAGCGATTATGCAAACTGAGAAGTACTTGATGTGATCAGCTGTTAAAAACAACAAATGTTAACAACATTTATATGCATATGGTTTTTTAATCGTTGCCGGATCGAGCGATGATTTTCGTTATTTCTATAGAGGAACGCAAGAACAGCTGTTTATTGAGTAAGCAGGACAACTATACAACTAAGTACCGCATATACAAAGCGTCGATAATATTATTTATGTTAAATTGCTTTGTTTAAATTAAAATTAAAACTATTATTCAAATGGCGGATGCATACCTAAAAGCATTAAAAACAAAACGCAATACGCTGCGTGAAAAATTGGAAAAAACGAAAGAAAGAACGCAATGATATACTACTCTCTGAGGACTCACAGTGCGCCAGCAAAACAGACTTGAGTAAGTCATACTGTATATGAGCAATGCTAGCGGTTCGCCTAAAAATAGATTTCATCCTTTGTAGTAGAAGCTGATGCCGATGTCGAAAAGGTGGTGTTGCAAACCCTATCTGCACGTTCCTTGGTGCTGCCCATAGTATCAAGTCAGCTGGCTAACAAAGTAGCGACGTTATTAGACAAAGCACCATCTCTGGATATGATCAATTATATACTAAGCAAATTGGCTAATCAGAGCGCTATACAAATGAAGAATGTCTCGATTGGAAAGGAGATCGGCTGTGAAATAATTGCAGTTGACACAAACATTGTATTGGATCTTTTAAATGAATGCGAAACAAACGAAAATGATAGCCACCAAGACGAAAAGCGAAAAGGTTAGTACAGTTCAAAAACTTAAAAAAAGTTTATATTTAATATAATTCAATACATTTTTAGCTTCTGACGATTGCGATAATAGTAACGAACTGAAGTCAAAGATACCTAAGGTCGACGCTGCACTACGCAAAGAATCTTCAAAATCCGATACGTCGGATGATATAATGGTATGCATAGATAGATACATGTATCTAATTCAGACAATTATTTATAGTATATACCACCTCTATAGTCCCTACTCTCGATGCCTTCAACGCGTGAGAAACAGAGTAAACAAGTTGGCGAGGAGATACTTGAGCTTTTAACAAAACCAACTGCCAAAGAACGTTCCGTTGCAGAGAAATTTAAATCTCATGGTGGTGCACAAGTTATGGAGTTCTGTCCACATGGCACTAAAATCGAATGTCTAAAAGCACAGCAAGCAACTGCTGAAATGGCTGTTAAGAAGAAACGTGAACGTGTCGAACAGAAAATAATTGACAACGAAATCGATGATATTCAAAACTATAATAAATATTCTAAGATGTATGTGGATGAAGATGATAATGACTCCGATACCGAAGATGGTGAAATTGTTGGCGATAATTTGAAAAACTGCAAAAATAACGACCCAATCAGTGAAAATGATGATAGTTCAGAATCGGATAAGTGCACAAAATTACATTTCAAAAAAATTATACAATCGCATACGGACGAATCGCTTGGTGACTGTAGTTTTCTTAACACTTGTTTTCATATGGCAACTTGCAAGTGAGTAACAAAAAAGATACTTCAAAAAAAAAAATTGAAATATTGTAGTTATTTATTTATAAATTTTAATTTAGATATGTGCATTATGAAGTTGATACATTGCCAAATATCAATACGAACAAACCGACAGATGTAAAAACTAAATTGAGTATCAAACGTAGCATTGATTCAAGTTGTACTTTGTATCCACCTCAATGGATACAGTGTGATTTACGCTTTTTGGATATGACAGTACTGGGAAAATTTGCTGTTGTAATGGCTGATCCACCGTGGGATATACACATGGAGTTGCCCTATGGTACAATGTCCGACGATGAAATGAGACAACTGGGTGTACCAGCTTTGCAGGACGATGGTCTTATATTCCTCTGGGTAACAGGTCGCGCTATGGAATTGGGACGGGAATGTTTAAAACTTTGGGGCTATGAACGTGTTGATGAACTAATTTGGGTTAAAACAAATCAATTGCAACGCATTATACGCACTGGTCGTACTGGACATTGGTTAAATCATGGCAAGGAACATTGTTTAGTTGGCATGAAAGGCAATCCCAAGAATCTCAACCGTGGACTGGATTGTGATGTTATTGTCGCCGAAGTTCGTGCAACGTCACATAAGCCCGATGAAATATATGGTATTATTGAACGTCTTAGTCCTGGAACACGAAAAATTGAATTATTCGGCCGACCGCATAATATACAACCAAACTGGATCACATTAGGGAATCAGCTAGATGGAATACGTTTGGTTGATCCAGAACTAATAACACAATTTCAAAAACGATATCCGGATGGTAATTGCATGTCACCGGCAACGGTGTCAGCAACGCCAGCTATAAATGTCGCTAAGAAGTAATGCGTACTACAAAATAAAATACATTTCAGACTGGTACAGTAACTTTTATCGTAATATAATATTGTATATTAATATAATTGCGAAAATTTACAGCGCTGCACATTTGTCAATAAAATAAAGTATTGTAAAAATAATTTAAAAACACAATAAATTTGGGCTTTAGACACATTTTAAATGGGGGTACCCGCTTTTATAACTATTACGAAGAAAAAGTTTAGAGCCTGGTTGGATATTGCTTGATTACCGTGTATGTGTGCTCATTGCATGAAAAGCGCGTAGTACAAAGAAACCAAGCATAGTGGCAGCTGCGACACCTAAACCCGCTTTCCACCAAATTGTAGGATCATCACTTATAATTCCAAATTGTCGTAAATGTCTGCGAGTAGAAAAATACAATTTATTATAATTATAATTAGAACTATAAAACTAAAAAATGAAATGAAAAAATTTCACATTTATATAAAACAAAAATAAACAAAAATAGACGCCAATCAAACAACAACCATGAAGATAGAACAATACCAAAAGTGGAGTGAGCTCACGTTAATGGTTTTCAAGAATAACTAAGAAATTATTAAACAACAAGAACACTGTGCTACTTTCTTAATTTTTGCAAAAGAAAGATCAAAAACGTATTTGCGTTAGTATTAGCTTGATATAATTGGTATAAACTTACGCTGATTCCCACAGCTGTACCAACCTGTGCTTGTAGAACAGTATCCAAGCAGCTTGGAAACGCCTGCAATCCGAGGATTAAAATTCAAATTTTTTTTTTTATTTTTACAAAATAAACACCACCAAAGAGCGCAAAAAAGAGGGAGAGAAGAGGTAAATTTAATTATTATTGTTATATAAAAAATGTATTTATTGATTTACTTATTAAAACTTTGGAAACGGATCTGGAAAGGAATATATGGGATGAACAAAATTATACTAAGACATAACTTTATGAAGTAACCAAAATGATGTATGAGTCGCTATTATTGAAATGTTATATCGCTGAATATTGTTAGTAATCCAGAAACAGAGACTTTTATATAGACGAAAAAATTGTAGATACCATAAATAAATGTTCGAATACTTACGGAAATGCGGCCATTGTCGCTAACTTTGTATACATGTCCTTTTTGTTGGTTTTCAAACTGAATATATGTGGCGGCAACAGTTTGTATTTTTCACAAAACTCTGAGGGTTGCATTAGATAATCCTGCCGACGCTCGTCGAGATCTCCTTTCGTGCCAACAATCATTACTGGAATTTTACTCTCGGCATAGTACTTAATATAAATGCGTGCAGCATACTCAAATGAACGTGGATTTGACGAGTCATATACAAGACATGCTACATCACAATTGACCTCTTGTGGTTGCAGTGGATCCAGTGCATGACGCACATCGATGTCCCTTAAGATTAAATACTTTTCTTGACCATACACTTGCACTGTACTAATGCAATGCATTATATTTGTTTTAAACTCCCTGCCAATGAGCTCTTTCATTTCGTCTAGCAGAAAACCGCGACATAGGCCAGTTTTACCGGAACCCTTCGGTCCAATGACATGACATTTATAAACCGAACGACTACTTTGTCGCTTTGCCAAGTCAATGCGACGCTCCCGTGTTACATGTATGGCAGCCAATTGACTATCGTTTTCGTGTACATTGAAGCCAAGATACGCTAAATATTCAAGTGTTTTAACAACATCAATAAGCGTCATTAGTGTCCAGCGACAAAGCCAGCCATGCAATGTCACCCAGCCGGCATCATTTGTTGGACAAGACTTGCGTATATCTGTTGAATATGACCAGGGTGGAGTTGGGCAAGTACTGAAAAGCATCTTATGTTCTTCTGGCGAAAGCGCACCATCACCGTCTCGATCATAACGTTCAAACAAAGCGGTTAAAAACTGTTGACCTCTGTGTGAGAGCTCTGTACTGCTGCCAGGTGGTATTTTTAAAGTCGGTCGTAAATAATCCGCACACATTTCCAATTGATCATTGTAACCAAAACGACGAAGTACAGCCCAAGTTGTTTCATTACGTCCGCGTTGTATAAACAAACAGTGCAGAAATAGAAACCCTTTTAAAGTAACAGCATCATTGTGTATACCTTCCGGTACATTTTTCTGTATAACGGCTTTAACTTCATCAAGTATTTGCGGCTGTAGTGGAGTATTAAAGCAGCGACGTTGAAACAAATTTAACTCGTAATCATTCAATAGATTATCACCGTCAATATCGCAAATTTTAAAAATGCGCACTAATGATTTTTTACATGCTGGAGTAAGCTGAAATAATTAAAAAAAAAAAAAAAAAAACAAAAAAATTAAATCTTTACTACATAAATTTATTTATGTATTACAAAAATACTTACATCCTGTTCCTCCATTATATACAATGGCGACGTTGGATGCAGCACCGCTTTTTGTGCATAATAAAACATTTCGGATATATTGTGCAGAGTTTTGGCAGAACACTCGACGCAGCTTTCGACCTCGGGATATTCCTCCATTATGGAAAGAACATTATCGATTGTCGAGTACTCAATTAAATCAACTTTATTGCCAACTAGCACAATTGGCTTGCGCACACATTCCGATACCGATTCGCCGTCACCCTCCTTGCTTGAGCACACGGTACGGACGAGTGGTAGCCAATGCGATGTGATGCGTTCTAGAGTTTCATCATCGTCCACCGCATAAACAATGCAGACAACATGTGCTTTATTAATCTCTATGCTCAATGATTCATCTGACTGTTCTAGACTAGAGTAATCAACGATATTCGTTGGAACTTGTTCGGGCGTTACATTAGCTGGTATGGTAATCTCTTCAGCTTTTGGCGGCACATCTTCAGGAAATTCTTCGCTGACTAGCGACAAAATCAGCGAAGTTTTTCCTACACCGGCGTCACCAATTAACAATATTCGGACATTCTTACGTTGCGCCACCGTGTACTGTACCATGTCGTTTCGAAGCAATACGTATTGCTTCAATCGTAGCTAGATTTGAAAATTATTTTTAATAAATTTTGATCTATTTATTTATTTTTTTTTTTTTTTTTTACTGATTCCGTCTTTATTCTTATTTTCATCTAACTTTATCGATATTATGCAAAAAGAGCACATAAAGTTACCTACAGCTGTTATTCGGGTGAGGGGTTGACAGAATAAAGCTATAGCGTTGCCAGACTGCAATCTGTGTAAATATTAATTTTTATTTTTCATTAAAGTTATCATTGATAAATTTAACAAAAGCAATAATTTTGCGTAAATTCAATAATTTATAAATCCACTTCAATGATTCTAATAATTTAGTTTAAAAATATATTGCGGCATTATTCATTTATTCTGGCAACACCACGAATATGCTTTTGGGGTTGGATTGCAGTCAAATTGAAAAGTAAAAAAAATCGAGTTTTGTTTTATGGAGCTAAAGTAAATTCTGTGGAAATGTAACAAACAAGCAAGCACTTTATTGTCATTGTTTAATTCTTAGCTAAGTAACAGAAGCACAGTTGACTTCCATACATACATATGTATATTCGTTTAGTGCTAAATAAAGAAAAAAGGAGAAAAGAAAAGTTCTTTGTTTTTCCCGTTTAGTAGTATTTACAGCCTCAAAGTGCTGTTGCTTGGAAAAACTTCGCAAATTTATCGATGGTTCGCAATAAAACGCAATCGACTAGCTCCAGTGTCAGCAATAGTAGCAAATCCCCCGTTAGACAGAATAGTAGCAGTACTAATCGAACACATCGGAAATCGTCCAGTACCTGTAGTATTGCGTTATCCGATGAGCATCATCCGACCAAAATATCAACATCTTCGAGTCGACGCACACCAGGAAGTTCACCTGACGACAAAACAGATGGTGACGACATAACCCCCACTACCCCCACAGGCCAGCCGTCGATGAGTTCGGTGCACAAACAAAATCTCTATGTGGTTTCATTTCCGATAATATTTCTTTTCAATATTTTACGTTCATTGATCTACCAATTATTTTGCATATTTCGATATTTATACGGTGCAAGCACAAGGGTAATCTATCATCCGCACAAACGTGAGTGCAACATAGAGATAGTTGTTCAAAATTCCAAAGAGCATATTCTGCAGCAGACGTCATCGCTGCAATCGCACAACTCACTAGATTCGCGAACGGGTGCATTAGTCAGTGTCAATAATACGGAGCTATCATTGTCGCAGAGACCGCCACGCGTTACAGAACTTGAAATGTCGTCGCATAAGCGTAATTCAAGTAGTGGTGGTATATATTCGCCTGGTCCCGGCGATCCGCTATTGGCTAAACAAAAACATCATCATCGTCGTGCATTTGAATATATATCAAAAGCATTGAAAATCGACGAAGAAAATGAGGGTAAGCAGAACAATTTTAAAATTATTAAAAAAAATTGCATTGAAATTCACACAGAAATTTCTATGCTCTCTTCTAGGTCACAAAGACCTTGCCATTGAGTTATATCGCAAGGGTATCAAAGAATTGGAAGATGGCATTGCAGTCGACTGTTGGAGCGGTCGGGGTGATGTTTGGGAACGTGCACAACGTCTGCACGACAAAATGCAGACAAATTTGTCAATGGCACGGGATCGACTTCATTTTCTTGGTAAATATAAAAACGAATTTCAGAAAAAAAAGTAATAACAATGCTAAAATCACGCACGTTTTTTTTTTTTTTAATTTATTTTTTTTTAATTTTTTTCTCTGCACTTTTTAATTTTTTTTGTAACACTATATTTTTTTTGTTTGCTTTTTTATTTAACAATTTTTTTTAATCGTATGTTACAAAGAATTGCGGGAAGAACATTTAAAACTATCGCAATTAAGTATACATGATAAGGAAGATCAAGTTTTAGCGAATAAGGTTTCAAAAATTTCAAAAGCCGTTTCCGGTGGTATTCCACTAAGAACACCAGTTCTATTACAAAATTCACCAAGAACAACGGGAGTCATTGGTGTAAATAAAACACGAGTTTCAAATGCCGTCTCGATGAGGTTAGCACCTAAAACTGGAGAATTGGCGAATACTTCCACACATGCAACTGGTAAGTGTATGGCAAAATTTAACAGTTGGATGGCAAGTTCATCGTTTCCCGGAATACTACAAAAATACTCCATTATTTTTTAATTTGATCTCGGATAGAAAAATAATTTTTTTAACTGGCATGATATACGGTTAAAGAGGCATTTATTATAAACAAGAACTGAAAATTAGGCCGCAATTTTATATAAAGAAAGCGTCTTATTTATTGGCAATCAAATATTATTCATAGCTGTTTATAAAATTGCTAATAAAAATATTATATTAACTTAATGACTCATGCAATAGATTTCTTTGCGGTTTTCATCGACGCAACAAAAAATAATTAATGCGAATTAATTTCAAACAAATATTTATCTCAGCGTTTAATTTGAGATGCCCGGTCTTGAATACGGTATATAAAGGCAATTCTTTTTTCTAATAATAATTTTATTTATTAATTTCAATTTATTATGTAGAGCAATTCACATTTAAACTTTCAAACTAATTTATGCAAACTAATCAGAAGTATCTTTTGAAAATATTAGAAACTGGGTTTAATTTTTATTTCTATTTCGTAAAGCTTCCGGTCGCAAACTTACTGTTAGCTCTAAACGACCTGGTAATCTGGCTGTTGTTAACAAGTCGCAAACTTTGCCACGTAATTTGGGTTCAAAAACGATTGGCGTGCCACGCCAACCAATTAAAACGGCAGCTACACCGCCAGCAGTTCGAAAGCAGTTTGTAAGTAGTTGAGATGTATGTATGCACTTTAGTTCGTAATTTGTTTATTTTCCAATATTAGTCATCTGGTCGCAATACACCACCACAACGATCTCGTACTCCAATAAGCGCTAGTGGTGGACAGACCAGCGGTGGACCAACTACGCCAGTTGTAACTGTAAAAGGTGTCGAACAAAAACTTGTGCAGATTATACTCGATGAAATCATTGAAGGTGGTGCAAAAGTAGAGTGGTCTGATATTGCTGGACAAGATGTTGCAAAACAAGCATTACAAGAAATGGTTATATTGCCATCAGTACGTCCCGAATTATTTACAGGTACACAAATTTAAATTTTTGAATGATAAAATCTAATATTGAGATTCCCATTTAGGTCTACGTACACCTGCTAAGGGTTTACTACTCTTTGGACCGCCTGGCAATGGTAAAACATTGCTAGCACGTGCCGTTGCTACAGAATGCAGTGCAACATTTTTCAATATATCAGCTGCGTCGTTGACCAGCAAATACGTTGGTGATGGAGAAAACTTGTACGTGCATTATTTGCTGTAGCACGTCATATGCAACCATCTATAATATTTATTGATGAAGTCGATTCATTGTTATCGGAACGCAGCACAAATGAACATGAGGCATCAAGACGTTTGAAAACAGAGTTCCTGGTCGAATTCGATGGATTGCCTGGTAATCCGGAAGCAGATCGTATTGTTGTGCTTGCCGCAACTAATCGGCCACAGGAACTGGATGAGGCAGCATTACGTCGTTTCGCCAAACGTGTCTATGTTGCACTGCCTGATGCGGAAACGCGTAAATTATTGTTAGAGCGTTTGCTACAAAAGCAGGGAAGTCCATTAGATTCGGATGCCTTAGGTCGTTTAGCTAATTTAACCGAAGGCTATTCTGGTTCAGATCTGACATCATTGGCAAAAGATGCAGCACTAGAACCGATACGTGAAATGAATGTTGAACAAGTTAAAGTGCTGGATGTAAGTGCGATGCGTTCGATTACCGAACAAGATTTTCATAATTCATTAAAACGTATACGCCGTTCAGTTGCACCACAAAGTCTTAGTTCATATGATAAATGGACACAGGAATATGGCGATATAACAATCTAAAATGCAATCTTTCGTAAACAAAAAAAAAAAAAAAAAAAACATCACACAACACTCTTACACCCACCAATGTACTCAATGTAAACAAAGCCAATGGTGGTTATAAAACTGAAGAGTTTCGTAAAGTTCTTCGCTTATACATATTTCTAATTTTAATTGGCAGCAAATTGTTAAAAAATAAAACGAAAAAGAAAATGAAAAAACAACTTCAAACCCTTTAGAATAAATTGCAATGATGCTATAATAGTTTTCAAAGGGATAAAATTGCAGTGGCACGGCTTTAAATACACATTTAAAAAACAATTCCGTGCTTCCTTCTTCGATATTTGTTTCTATATGAACATTGCAATCAAACACAATTGTGCGTGCAGCCTTTGAAGTTACACATTTTTATAAACGAGAAAAAAAATTAAATTAAGATAAGCTACACATTTCGGTCGATTTTATGTTATTTTAATATACCATATATACATTAATGTAAATCAAATTAAGGCTTATTTTATAAGTACGCAGCATAGCCATAATGATACTCAATGTTTGATGATGCCGTTCAAATCCCTTAATTAATAGGGAACCTACCTAATAAAATTATGTTTTTTTATAGATACGCACATAAAATTCCTGCTTTAATGCAGTAAATATATGTATGTGTATGTAGCTGTTTTATATTTGTAAGTTTTTTTTGTACACTTCACATTTCCAAATCCAACATACTAGAATTTTAAGATTTTGCAAGGCATGAAAAATTGTTCTTGAATTCACAACCAAGCCAGATTCTCGTTTATGTAATTTGTTTTTTTTTTATTATTTTTATTATTTTCATTTGTTAATTGTTTAGTTTTAGTAGTACATAAGTTAAGTAAACATACATTAATTGCTAATATAAAAATAATTTTTATTTATCTTTTAATAAAAAAATGGCCATAAATGTAAAACAGTACTGTTAAAACTGGCCCAAAAAAGTGCTTTATAATATTGCTATCCATATTTTTAACCAGAAGGCGGCACTAGATTATTTTGAGGTACATATAAATAATATTTGGATACAACTAGCACACGAAAGTTTTGTTGCTTTTTAGGCAAAGAGATGTGTATGTGCTTTTACAAATTAAATGTGTACACTTTTTTTGAAACAATAAATATTTATACATCGTTTAAGAAAATAGTATTTTGTAATTGTCACAATTATAACTTACCCATTTTATTTTAAAATAATTTTTAACATTGTGTTTATTTCATTATCTTATATTATATTTTCAATATTTTTATTCATTTCAAAAAGTGTTTTGCACCTGGGGATTATGAGCAAAAAAAAAAAAGAAAAACATTTAAAAAAATAATTTAATTCTAATATTTTAAATACTTTTCCAACAATTTTTTTATGTATTTATAAAAGCGACCTTACATATAAACTAAGAGGCTCTAAGAAATATGGTTACAAATGAAATAATTTATTAAAAATTATTTAAATAAAAAATAAATTTGATATATTTTATTTTGAAATAATTAAATAAAATAAAAATGATAACTCGAAAAATGAGAGGAAAGTTTTATTTTTTAAGTTAATATTTTGGATTTTTTATTTTTACTTTTATGTTTGTATCCTTTTTTCGTAGAGCAAAACTAATTACTAATATTCCTAGTCTTCTGCCTATTTATGTATAAAAAAATTAAATAAATAAAATTATTTGAAACGATATTTTAGTATTACATAAACTTCATTATTATTTAGAGCCGACAAAGTTTTAAGTTGATCTTCAAAGTAGTCCAATGATAATTTGAACCTGAGTATGTACTCGTCTATTGATTCAGGTTATACAGAATACCTTCCGATCCAATAGCTGTCAAAAAGTCACTGATTGATTTGCCATCGTAACTGCAATAATTTGCGTGTACATGAATACTGACAAGCGCTTCGCCACTATTTCGTTAAAAATGATTTATAAATTAAATAAAATACTTAAATATTTTCTTTGTATATTTTTTATTTTTATACATAATCTTGAGGTTTGTATTTTACAATTTAATAATTACATCGCCGTTCTGTACTTAATGGAAATTTTGCTTATTTCTAAACAACTTTTCTTTTTTCGATTTGTTTATTTGTCATATCGAATATTTTTCATTAGAGTACAAAGACATTCTTCTCCTGATCTGTAATTTCTCCCTCTTTTTTTTTTTTTTTTTTTTTTGTTTCTTTTATATTTTTGTCTCAAACATTTCATACTCGATTTTCATCGTCATCATCATCATCAATATATCTTAAATTTACGTAATTAAATTATTTTAACGTAGATTAAGTTGGATTGTTACAACTAAATATTCGCCCGCCTTCAATAGTTACATTGTTATCAGAACCATTTCTATATTTGTTTCGATCGTTGTACGCTCTGGTCCTTCGCTATGTCTGTGTTGTGTATTTTAATGCTTTTATTTTTGTTATTTGATTTGAAAAATTCATTGTCAGTACGTTTGATTAATTGAACTTTTCTCGATATTGTATTGTAAGCATCATCGTTTATAGAATGCAGAAGAAGACTAGCTCTCTCGCTTATCGTTTGTATTTGGAATTTATTTTTAATAATTTAACAACGATCTTAATAGTTCTGCATTATATAAATAATGATTTCGAGTCATTAATTTCGCATGCATTTTACAAAAGAATCTTATAAAACAAAAGCAAAATTTTCCTTTTTTTTTTTAATTTTTTGATAAAGAATTTCAGAAGTTAAATTCTTGTTTATTTTTTTTTTTTTTAATTTAATGTCCAATGCCTGCGCCCAATCCATTTTTAATGATATTGGTTGGTGAAAGAGTAATTTTAGATTGTGATGAAAAGCTGTTGTGGAAATGATGTTCGTTTGTTGTTTATAAAAGGAATATTGATAAGAAATTTTAGCTTAAAAGTATTCTACTTTTTATGGATTTCAGTTTTTGTGTTTTTGTTTTGTTTTGTATGGTTCTGCAACAACGATTGATGACCGAAGTAACGGCTCCGAATTTCTGATGGCGACAAGACACTTAACTTCACTGAGTCTGGTATTGTGGCATTTGAGCACTGTACACCATCTGGGGGGCAAGCGTACCATTGGCAGCAGCTGCTGACGCTGCAGCAGCTGAAACACCGGGCACAACAGCACCAGGTACGCCCCAAGCGACATTTGGCTGCACCATTCTATATCCCGCTACAAAATCAACAATAAAAAAAGGTAAGTTTTTCAAATCACTAAAAATACTTTTCTTTAATGTATTGAGTTTACCTCCTGCTTGTTGTGCACTGGCATAAGCATAGGGATAGTATCCTTGTTGCATATATTGAGTTTGCATTTGCGTAGCATGAAAACCCTGAAAAACATGTTGCGCCTTAATTAAAGTGATTTTTTTTATGGATTATTTCTAAAAATTACCAAACAAAAAAACTTACCGTTGGTGGGTACCAGTAACTCATTTGTTGATATGCCGCAGCATATGGATATTGTGCAGCCGCAGCTGCTGCTATCTGTTGTGGCGTCATCATTTGTCCAGGTAACGCAGCACCGGTAGCTGCTGCTATTTGTTGTTGCGTCATTAGTTGACCGGGCATTGTGGCATTAGCAATAGCGGCAGCATTAACAGCAGCAACAGCTGCACCGGCCGATACTGCAGCGGCTGCAACGTTATTTGCTGAATTATCACCGCCATTCTCTTTGCCCCAGAAACACTTAACATGATTCCCGTGCACTTCAGAATTGTGCGTGTGTTCAATAGCGCGTGCTGCCGATTCTTTTGTGACAAATTTTATAAAAGCATAGCCTTTATCCTTGAAAACGCGTACATCTTGTATTGGACCAAACTGCATGAAATGTTTGTGCATAAGTTCCTCGCTTATGACATTTGGCGGGAAACCGCCACAATAGACGGTGGTATTCGTTGGACTGGATTGATTATAGACCTCCTCAAAAGTATGTCGTATATTATTCTTAATGCCACCGCCACCGATGTTGCCGCCACTACCCGCCGGGCCACCAGAATTTGATTTATACGATTCTCGTGGTGGCGGCAGTTTACGCGTTGACCAATTGGTGCGTATTGAACGCGAACCAATCCATTGTCCGTTCATAGCTGCTATTGCATTTTCGGCTTCAGCTCTCTTTACAAACGATACGAATGCATAGCCCTTTGATTTCATTGTCTGTGGATCACGAACAATCCGACAATTGGATATTTCGCCAAATGGCGCAAAAGCTTCACGTAGCGTCTCAGTTTCTATTTCAGGGCTGAGATCACCCACAAAGATGTGATGATGTGAGCTAATATCTGTTTTAGGCTGATTGCCTGGACTAGTAGCCCAATTAACCTGTTGTAAAAGAAAATGATGAAGAAAAAAAAATTGATTAGTTGTGATATAATAGTATAATTTTTTTTTAACATACTTTAATTTCCTTATCTAGAAAGACGCGTTTGTTCATTGCAGTTAGTGCTGTTGTTGCTGCTTGATAATTGGAATACTCGATAAATGCATAGGGATCGTTGCCGGGTTCTCTTATGATTTTACAACTTTTGACTGGACCCATTTTACCGAAAAGCGCAATAAGTAGATCCTCAGACACAGAACCGTCGAGATTACCGACATATAACGTCTTCGGTTGCGATTCATCCATGTTGATTATGGAATAATGGACTACTACAACTACTTTTTGATTGTTCGTTCGTTGGTATATGCTTAACAACAACAACAATTCGAGCTGTTCTAAAAACGATGCTCGCTAGTCTAGCTACTTGTAGTACTAATATAACTCGATACAAAAGAAGTTTTGTGCTTTTTTTCTTTTGTTTTTTTTTACAATTAACTACCTTACACACACACTTATATCGAAACAATATAATCTAAGATTTGCACATACATATAAACATGTATATACAACAACTTAAATTCCTATTTGGATTATGATTCTTTCTTTCTTTCTATACTGCTGCTTTTTTCTCAATTATTTATTTTGGTTTAATTTTTTTGTTTTTACAAATTTTAATAATGAAGTTTAACTACGTTGCTCATTTATTTAACAAAAATTTTTTTTTTTTTTTGTTTTCAAGAAATACTTTCTCTGCTAGGCGGCGTTTCTATCACTGTCTACGTTACGTTCTGATAACTGATTGGATTGAATCTTCCTATTTTTTTTTTTTTTTTTGCTCAAGTTTATGTATATATAAAAATTATATATAAATAAATTGTAAATTTAATTTTGTTAATCCTTTTTCTTATACAAATCTCTGAGTAATAGTTGTGTATGTATTGCTTTTCACTGCTTTATATCTTACAATTAAATTAATAAATTTTTTCATATAATATATATATAAGTCCTAACTATGCTCTAGTGGAGTGTTACGGAATTAATTTGCTTCTATATATTTCTTTTATGGGAGTTTTAATTTTTGTTTTCTATGCTATTTGCTGCTATTTTTGTTTTTTCTCCGTATTTTAACGTTGGAGCAATAATATACATCAATACTTTATAAAAAAATATGTTGTTGGTGTTATTTTTTTTACTGGATTTTTATGGTTGTTCCTAGTGCGCATATTACAAAAAGTTTTGCCTTTCATTGACTCGAGCAAAACTCTGTTTGTCTGTTAAATGAATGATACAACGGACACCTTAAATTAGTTATCCAGAATCACTGAAAATAGAAAGTAGAAAAAAATATATTAGAAAATTTAGTATATAAAGGTAAAAATTAATTTTAATTTTAATTAGTCTATCTCGTCGTTAATTATTTTTGCCACATTTTTGAAATTGAACAATTGAAAAAAGTTTGCTATTACTCTTCGCTTTTAATAAGTTTTGGTAAACTTAGGTGTTTTCGTAAAAGTAGAAGCCTGTGAAGAATAATGTATTTTTTATAAACAAATGTCGAAGAGTTTACAAATGTCTAAATAACATAAAAGTTTTGATCTTTCGATTTGGCGATAGAATATTACTCGTGTAACTTTTTTGTGGTGAATATTTGCTTTGAATGTTGTGAAGGATTGTTAAATGTCTTTGCCGCACAATCGTTTATGTTAAAAATTGTTGGTGGTCAGGAAAAATTGATCGTTTTTGTATCGTATCGATAAAATTTGTTCTGTTCGATATTGCTGATAAGTTTCAGCCACTGGAATTGGATGTGATACTGAAGCTCTTGTAGGGCCTTTAATAAAATTCTATTTAAACTATCGTCTGTCTGTTGATTAGTTGTAATTATTAAGCTGTGACTTTTCTGAAAACAGCTAATGTCATAAAAAATATATACAAAGCGTTAACATTGAACTTAAAATCTAAAGAGCTTCTGTTTATAAAAGTTCTAGCACTAAAGTTGTGGGCGCGGCAAAATAGAAATGTAGACTGTAAGGGTTTCCCTCCAAAACAAAAAAAAAAAAAAAAATACAAATAAAGCTAGAACTTAGACGAAAACTTTGTACATAAACCTTCATAAAACTACAAAACACCTTATTCAATAAAAACGATTGAGGATCAGTGTAAAATATAAAATATGATTTAAATAAGTTGCCCTTTATTCGCAGCAGCTTTCCTATTTGAAAAATGAAATAGAATAGTTCTTTGTGTTTGCAAGTCTGTTAAATTATCTTAAATATTTAAAATTAATATTCTTTTGAAAGCTTGTACTATTTTATCATTAGTAGTAATTAAGCAAAAGCAACACAACAAAGAGCAAAAAATTAAAGAACGCATGTTGAACGTGTTCCGGAGTAGTAGAGATGTGCTGCAACAACAAAGCAACGGGTTCAAAATTTGCCAGTCGTCGCATCACACAGACAAACGCATACACTCTTAAATGATACATATGTATATATATAAATATATATGCAAACAGAAGAACAAAACGCGCACTCATACAAAAAGGCACAGAGAAACAAACGTAAGTCTATTGTACAAAAGGCAAAGAGGATGTGCGTAGAATTTTTTTGTATTTGCAAACTTAAAACAAATTTGAAGGAAAAGCCAACACCAACATTCAGAAGTTATATGCGAAATATGTGCATATGTACAATGTTTGTATGTATGTGTGCATGTCATTAACATAAAATATTGAAAATGACCGCTACAACAAAAGCAACAACAAGAGCTGCAGCAGCACAGCACAAGCCACAGCGGCAGCGATTTGAGCAAAACATTTGAAAATCAGGTAAAAACTTCAATTGTCCTTGCGTCCTTTTTTCTTGTTGCACTTTTATTTCACTTTTTGATTTGATTTTCTTTAAAATTTTGTCTTTTTTTTTTTATTACTTTCTTAATTAATTTAACATAATTAAACAGGCAAAGAGAGACGAACTAAGGAGAGATACAGAGAGAGAGTGAATAATAAAAACAGTTTATAATAAAAACAACAACAAATACACTGTTCATTATTCATTTTACAACAAAAAATGGCGACATTGTTGCTGCTTTCTCAATTCTCACTCTCTTCTATTATTACTCAAAAGGCGTCTCTGTCTCTTGTTCACATTTTACCGAATCCCTTCTTCTTTTTTTTTTTTTTTTTATTTCTCATGTTCACGCTCACATGAATCGCATTAAAATACGACTCTATGCGATTAGTTTAAAAAAACACACGAAAATGCAACGCAAAATATAAGTTAATTTTATTTATTTCTTCTTTTCTTTGTTTTTTGTTTAATACCTTTCGACTTTCGCATTCTGCCATCTTTTATTTTTCACTAACGTACCCTTTTCCCAACGTCTCCCGTACCGAACGAAGCTAAATGAACTGAACTAAACTGACACACAACAACCACCGCTCGTACGTTTGCTCACTCACTGACAAACTCACACTCACTCACACACAAACTGAAAAATGCTAGAGTTTGCTGACTGACTGACTGACTGACTGGCCGCTGCCGCTGTTGAGTTGATGTGAAGAATATAATTGTCTGGAAATCGGCACTGCCGCACAACAACGCGATTATGACGTGGCTGCGGCTTAATTTGTTGCATGTAATTTAATTTCGGTACAACATGCAGTCGCCGCATTAAGTAACCGGCTTTTTTCGTTCGTTTAATTTCACTTTGTTTAAATTGTATAATTTGTCAAGTCACACGTACACGAAATCGCTAAAAATTTTTACCTCACTGTGGTCGGAATAACGCAACAGAAGCGAACGCGTCAAATGCCACATGCGACCGATAACGCAGACCAATAACAGCCGATTACACAGATTGAAGACCGACTACAGTAATTTTGTTTTCAAAGCAGTGCTGGACAACAACTTAAGTCTACAAAATTGTGAACTGTTTGCTTTAAACATAATATATTAGCAGCTAAATTTAATACTCTTAAAATGAAATAACGTTAAAAATATTAAGGGTATTTACAGATCGATGATAGTGCAATTGTGCTAATGTGTATTTAAGCATATTGAACTGTAAACGCTTTCAATTGTCAATTATCATATTGCTATATTTATCAGCTGAGCATTATAAAGTGTTGAAAAGTGTTATATGAATACCGAACGCAGTGTTGAAAAATAGAAAATAGTACCAATATAAACATAAAAGTTTTACACATTGTCTATTGCAGTTATCCTTTCTTTTTTACTTTTAATCGAGCTACAAAATATTTTCACAGCTTAATCCAGATATAGTTTAGACATCCTATTATATAGTGTGAGTTATATTTTTGATAAGTTTTTGATTGCAGTTCTATGGAACAAAACGCATTTAATTGAGAGTTTGTCAGAATGATTTAAAGTGTACCACAATGTCCTTAATCAAAAATCAACGCCTAAGGATTGATTTAAATACTGTAGATCGGCTCTAAAGTTGTTTAGGGGGAAATTGGGTAAGAAAGGATTTACTTATAAATGATTTTCTTGCTAGGATTACCTTCCCAACGGTTCAACATTAAATCCAGACTATTTATGTATAGAGTATAAAATATGTATTCTTCTCTCTTACTTACGTTCTAACATTCTGCAACTATTTTGCTTCATTAAATTTATAAATATTTTTCCGTTACTTTTTGAAGCACAAAGCTTTCGAAAATCCTTTTTGTGCTTTTATCTCATCCTTAAAGTTTCGTTTGCTTCAATATTCGTAGTCTCTCATTTTTTTCTTCTTATCAACCGTTTTGAACTTTTACAAAGCGGTGATTTCGAATTACGGTAAATGGATTTTGCACGGACTGCACTTGCTATTGTCGCGTGTTTAATGAACGAGTGCGGAATGCGCGACGTTTAATGTTAATTTTTGCGCGTAAAATAAATATCATAAAAAAAATATATACATATAATTAAACCAAATGAAAATTTCGTTAAAAATCGATTAAAAACAGATTATTATCAATTTGAAAAAAAAAAAAAAAAAACAGAAGTAAAATTGCGAAAAAAAAATAATATTTGAAAAATCAATTGTATTTTTTTGCATACTAAAAAGCATCTCCGCACTCCCTGCTTACGCTACGACAACTGCCTACAGCTGCCTCCGCCTACTCCTCGTTCAATACCAACGTGTTCATATTGCTAGTTGCGATAAGGAGAGTGGAGTGGTGTGGAGTGGAGTAACGTCATTTTCGTTGTGTACCTGTTTTGTTTGTTTCTTTGATTGTTTGAGGAGCTAAACTACAAACTGAGCATTGAGTTTCTCTTTATTCCACCTACTCAACAACAACAACAATATTGTCTAACAGCGCAAAAGTTAAATAGCAATTCGCCCTTGATTAAACATTAAATAGGCACCAGGCACAACAAGCAAACAAATAAACCTATTTTTGGCTATTTGTGCTTGGCTTGTCTAGCAGCGTCCAATTTCAGAGTGTTCTTCTTGTCATAAACCGCGCACACCTTCAGCCCAGGATATAATGCCTATTTTGTATCCAGACAACTGGATACTACTACAGTTAGTTCAATGTCAAGAAGTGAGTATATAATACGTAAAGTTTTTTGAACATTTTAATTAATTACTACACGCATTTACAAGTGTTACTAATTAGGATTCTAAGTGTTTCTGGTATCTTTGGAATTTTCTTGTTGTGTATAATTATTTGTGTTTAACAATATATTGTGGAGAAGTTGAAATCTTTGTTTTGACTAATTTACGGCATTTTGAACATGAAAAAATATATACCACAAAATTTAGGTTTTATAATAGAACTTTGCCAAAACGTGGTCGTATAATCTTGCATTTATTTATAACTAGAAAGTGCTATGGTCTCGAAATTATGGTAAGATCTATGCTCATGCAAGGTCCCAGAAAGGATTCCTACCACAACAATTGGCATGCCTTATAGTTACAATTTTATATTCATGATACTTTTACGATAATGAACATTTAAAACAATTTATTGATATTGATATTGTCAAGACTTGTTTCTCTTCATTGCCTGGGAACTTCAAACTAACTCATAATTTAAAGTGAGCTGTTCATGATGCATTATTTGGATTAAAATATCTAAAACTAACTTTACAAATTGAAACAATAAACTGACAAAGTTTATAGTGTGCATGTGGTAACGTTCCACGAGTACGGTTGTGTTTGGAAACAGTGTTAAACGTTGATGATAGACAGTTTGTATTCGCGTCAGTTGAATGGTAAAATTTCTTCTCATCTCCATTCTATCGAATTTATTGAAATTCTTGCAGAAATATTATGATTCATTTTTAAAGCGTTTCTCATCTTAATGTTTAAATATATCATCGTAATACCATAAACTTATCGTATTAAACTTTTAGTTTTTGAATTTATTTTTTAGTTAATCTAAAAAAAAAAAAAAAAACAAATTATAAACTTAAAATTTCCGTGTTTACAATACTATCACATATTTAAGTGTCTTTCAGTGTTGTTAAACGCCTTTATAATTATTTTCGCGACAAATGCTTATTGTCGTTAATATCCTTATTTATGTTGGAAAAAGGATTTTCTTTTCTTTTATGGTTTTTTTTCTATCTTTTTTGTATTGTTCATTTCTTTGTTAATCGTTGTCGACGACGTCATTCCGCCGCACAACAAAGGAAACGGAAATGCGCAGCACTTGACGTTTTCCTAACGGGAAAGGGTAATATCGGATTATCGCGTGCCTCACTTACCGCCTGACTTATTGACTGACTGCGCGATTTTTGTATAAAGTTTCACATTGACTTTCGTTGTGTTGAATTATTTTATTTGTTACGATGATTATTTTTAACTTTCGTTTTTATGTTCGTGCTTTCTGCTAAGGACATAGACATACCAGCTGTTTAGCTGGTATCTTTTTTTTGTTTTGGTTGGTTGGTTGTTTCGTTGCATGTTTGAGCGCAATGACATTTTCTTAACCTTGAACTAAAAGTTGTCTATTTTTTTTTTATTATTTTTTATTTTTGTTTAAGGTTTTTTTTATTTAATTTTATGATTGATTGTAATAATTGTTTTGAACTTTCTGCACGAGTTTTTTTTCTTGTTTAAACTATTTGCTCACTGACTTGCTGTCGTTTTATTGAATTTTGTAAAAGTTGAAGGTGACAGAAATCAGCTGGTAACGCCTTGTTTGTAAGCCGCTGTGCGTTCTTTGAAGTCCTTAGTTTCACAGCATGCCTCATTCGCGTGACAGACAATCGCGCCGGCATTCGTTTCTCGCTGTTTTTGTTGAAAGAAAAGAGCCACTTGCAGCAGTTAATGAAAAAAAAAAAAATTGGTTTGTGTATAATTTGACTATTTGTCTCGATCGAGTCGGCAACTAGTTGAAATTTTTTAAATTGAAGATTAAAACATATTCAATTTGTAATTTATAAACTCTTATCTAGTGATCTTCGAAATTGAGAACTTATGAAAATGAAAAGCCAGTTTAAATTGATTTATTTATTTTGACTGTGTAGAATCTATTTCGGAACTCTCCCCATCTGATTCTAAAGATTCCCATAATTTATATTATATAAATCAGATATAAACGGATGATTTTTAAAGATATTACTAAACAAAAAATAAAAAATTTGAGAATAATCGACTGAATTAACTTGAAATTTGTTTTGTTTTAAAGGCATTTACTTGCTCTATACGATAAAATACTACTTGCATCAATTTTATGGGCACTTTTTCTGTAAAAGGTGTTACCAACTCTACGCTACGTTACGTTTTGACTAATTGAACCCCAAAGACATTGCTATTTCAAGAAATATTTTAGAATCATTGTGAAACTTTCAGAATAAAAACAAGGAAAACGTATACTTCGTTGGAGCCGAAGTTTAAATGCCAGTCACACGAATGTTTAAAGAGTTTATGTGTGATCATCAGTGGCTTAGATTAAATTCGAGATGGTACTAGTTGGGGACTGATACCACCCAAGTTTACATTTCGAAAATGGGCGCTAAGTTTTTATGCGAATTAACCTAAAAAAAGGGCGTGGTACTCTCATTCTCGAGCTTAACCTAGTCGTTGCTTCAAAATTTCAGTTAAATATCTTTAAAACTAAGCTAATGAATCGCATAGCGTAAAAGAGGCACACAGATAACACCATCGCATTTAGCTGATCAAGAATATACAGTATGTGTAACGGGTATAAAGAGGAAAGATAAAAAATATAAAAACTTAAAATATCTGTGAAAAACTAATAAATATTCTCACAACTTGGCGAAGTTTAAGAAAAAACTTAATACGAATTTTAAGGGTTTTCAATGCTCAAATTTAATTTTCCGTGCTTTGATTTTTATTATACACAGTTCCCGAAGAACAATTTTTGAAACTTTATGTTTTTAAATGGGATAATTATTAAATCAGCCATTGCAGTAATAAAGATGAAAATTAATTTCATAGACGAGCTAACTAAAATGCAGAGCTCTTTTTTAGATGTTTTTTTTTCTTATAAACTCCTAAGCACATTCTAGAGAAAATACAATACAAATATTTTTTATTTTATTTAGACAAAGTGATATCATCTCTAGCAGCCTGCAGACGACTGATTCTAACGAAGTTTTCCTTGTTATTTCAATTTTATTTGTTTCATTTGTGCTTGTTCTTCGTTTGTTTGTTTGTGTGTGTGTGTGTGTGTGTATGCAGCAGCATAACATATTTTTAATATTTTCACTTTCACTCTGCGTGCTTTTGTTTTACTTATTTTGCTTGCTCTTCGTGTTTTTTGTCATTCCGGAGACATCACGTACATTTTCTTCATTCGCTCGACTGCCCGCAAATAAACAATAAGAATGTTTAAATGCTCAATACATGCTTATAATCGTTTTAGCATTTAATAATATTTTTCCTCTGTGCTTTCCGTGAGAAAGCTATTTTTAAATCGCTTCAAACGAACGAACGAACACGACACGCGCATTTCACGTGCAAATGACGCTAGTAGGCGATTGTGTCTTCTCCAACCCATTTACAATTGCTTTTCTTTGCGTTTCCGTCATTGCCCGTAGCTGACGCTGCGGATGAGTAACTTATCACCTTCAACTTGCCAAGTGCCAATTTGTTGTTGTACATCGACTAAACGTGTGCGAGACTTGCAAAACGTTTTTGCATTTCATTTGAATTCGCATTATTCAAATAAATAGAAATATTTTTCTATTTAACTGTTGCATTTATTTTACATATGTATAACTATAATTAAGATATTTGAAATATAAAAAAAAAATTAAAATTAAGATAAATTATTTTTTCAAAACAGTTACTAGAACGGATTAATTTTCATTGCGGTATGACACCTCATCCAACTTTTACGATAAAATCGGCAAGATGAGTGGATGTAGACGTCACAAACAGGGAGAAACTGGATATTTAAAACTTTTACAATATTGAAGATACTTTCTTCAGCATTTTAGGCGTCTATTTTCCAAAAAAAAAAAAAAAAATTAAATCAGTTGAACATTTTATTTCTATTTTATTTAACCTCCTTCCGTATAGGACTGCAACTTTTAATTGTTACCTTTTCTATTTGTTTTGATTTTTTTTTTTGATAAAGTTAATTTTCTTTTATGCTGTATTTTTCTATGCTTTTCTACTTCTCTTTTTAATTTTTTCACTGTCTCATTTTGGCCTCATTGCCTTGATATTCGCCAACGACCTTGTACTGCAAAATATTGTCGCGACTGCCCACATGCATTGTGTATTTTCATTGTATATTTTTTTTTTTGAATCTGTGAAAGATACAATAGCTACATACATAAATGTATCTAGATACTTTTGTATCTACAATATATTGCTTGACTGCATCACGTTTTATATTTTTTTTCCACTCGATTATCGCATATCGTTTGTCAACTGTTGCCGCAATTTTCCATCTGAATACAAAAACAAAATTATCTATGAACTTTTTTTTGTTTATTTTATAAAAGCTTTTCTTATGCATTTTGATTGCATTTTTTTTTTCAAATCACAATTTTAAGCTTAACTATTGCGCGTTAAAAAAAAAATGACTTAATGCAAATCTGTTCAGATCTGAATTTATTGCAAAAATAATAAATTTCTTGACTTCCGTCTGCTCTCTTTATTTATTTTTTCAAGCATAAATTTGTTTGTGATTGTATTTTTTCCTAAAAATCATAAATAAAAATGCATTCTTTGATATTTCATGAAAAATTCAAATGCTGTATAGCATCTTAGAAATATTTTCTATGATAATAAAATGATTATTAAATTGTTTACTTTGAAATTTTATACTAAAATGTCTCAAGATGAATAAAAGCTTTAAAGTGATACAAAAACAAAAGGAGAAGAGAGAAAATATGCATTTCATTATGAATAAAATGAGTAAAAAAAAACTTGCAATTACAGTTAAAAGTGCAGTTAAAAAATTTCCAGAATTTGTTGGATTGTTTTTTTTTTAAAAGTTTTAAAAACATTGAAAACTTTGAAAATCAAATATTGAAAGTCTGTAAACACAGAAATAAACAGCATCTTTTTATGCTTCACACATGCTACAATTTATTTTTAAAGACACAACTTCTTTTTCGGTGTAAATATTTTTCACCCTCTCGACTCTCTAGGGACGAAAATTTAAAATGGATGAGTAATAAAAATATTTAATATATAAAAAAAAAAAAAAAAAAATTTGAAGCGCGGCTGTTTGAGAGCCTTATAAAATAATTATATAATTTGGGACAGTTTGGTATATTTTTTATAGATTATCTTAGGTGAAGTCAATACAAAATTGGCGATTCTAGGTAAAGTACATATACAAAAAAAAAGGTTTCGGCTTGAATGAGCATATCCCTTAATATGGGATGGAAAACGTGTTGATATACATAAGTTACCACCAGAGGGTCATTTTTCGTCTCCGAGATAATCGGCTGTTTGAACTTAGCTTTAAGATGCTGATCAAGAATATAAACTGTGGGTCTGTCATGCCTCCTACTGTCCTTGAGTTACAAAGTATAAACAAAATCTATTTGTATTAATGGTCAAGACTACGATTCAATTTTAAAAAATTAGGGTTAGTGGTCTTTTAGATGGGCGGCCATCTCCATTCAACAGCTTTGAGAAGACCTCCGTTCTGACCTTGGATCCCAAAAAATTCACTATTATAAATCGGACGTCCAGGTGGAAACAACATTTTTATCGCTTTTTACTTATGCCAGTTTTTTTTCTTTCTTAGAAATGCAAACTTTTTTCAAACGTTTTTTTTTTTTTTTTTGAGCCAAAAAAAAAAAAAAAAAAATAAATAACACGTTTATTAAATTATTTGGTCATAACTTTGGCAAAATTTTATAACCTCTTTGCAAACAATTATAAAAATTACTAAAGAAACTTTTAAATACAACCTTGTTTATTGTAAACGCTAGAATAATTCTATTCGCTGCTACTGAAAAGCTCTGCTTGCATTTCAGATCGAAAAAATATTGCGAATAAAACGCTTCGACACGGCAACGAATGCGGATGTGGCGGATCTACTACTTATTCGGACGGATCAGATCGGTTAAATAAAAAAAAAAATAATTATAAAAATAAACACAACTAAATTTTTTAAATTAAATTCGACGAAAATACGAAAACAATTTTTTAAAATTCAAAATTCTTTTGAGTAAAAATTTTTGTTTAGTATAAATTTGTAGAAATTATTTTTAACCCATAGATCCAGCTGAGAAAAAATTCTCTGCTTTCACTAAAATTCTCAAAACATACGCTTCTGGATTATTGACGTCGTCGCCGTTTATTTATTTATTTTTCGTAATCGGGCAAAACAGTTGAAATACTTGATTCGAACGAATAAATTACCTCCGTCGCAAATTGCAAATCTTGTCGTGTGTGTTTGAATTACGTGAAAAAAAATATATAAAATTAATTTATTATATGTTTTAGTTAGCAATAAAAAAAATAAAGTGCAAAGCAAAAGTATTTATTTAATTATTCAAAGAAATTGTGTTTAAAATTGAACAAATTAAAAATGCCAGAGAAAAAAGATTCCAAGGAGGTAGTTCTTTATAATTAAAAAGATATTATGTAAAATAATAAAAAAAATTTTATGTGTGTATGAATATATATAATAACAAAAAAAAAAAGCTCTCTTAACAAATAAGTAGCTCACAATCACCTTCATGCCGCCACCGCAAAGTGCCAACGACGTTAGAAATAATAAAAACAAAAATATCACCTTCAGCCATAATATCTATCTCATGACTTTGGAAAAGTCACAATGGTAGCGCGTCAGAAATCTATTCGTTTTGAAATTCTTAATTAAATTTTTGTTCTTTAAAGTATAACTTCTGAATCGTACGGGGGTTTCCAAACTTCATGCTTGTGTTTGATGGCTTAGCAAAAGTTCGATTTGTTTACGTAATATTTTTCTTCATTATTTTTATCTTTTTCATATTATCACTATTAATTTGAAGTAAAATAGATGCAGTCCTAAAAATCGTGATTTATAATAGATGCTTTCCAGTTGATACTTAGAATGTTATAGGTACAAAGCTTTGCCTTGCTAGATTTTTTAAAACAAATATTCTAGCGGTTGAAATTCAAACAAGTTTTTTTAAAGGTACAATAACTTAAAAATAAAAATAAACAATTATCGACGTTAGTTCAAATTCTGCAGCGAAATATCTTTTTAAAACAGATGGTAAGCCGATTTTCTTGGGTTTCCATGAGTTAGTCGCGCTACTTGAACGTTTTTCATTACTTTCATCACTTTGCTGCCGGACTTTCCCTCTAGGATCTAGGATTTTTTTCTATGAAAACAAGTCTAAGCTTGTCTTTGGTCAGTCGAAGATTTAGGCAGTTCTTCTCGAGAATTATTCTGAAAAACTTTTAAACTGAAATCTAGGAAATGGCGTTAAAAGATGTGCCTTCCGAGCTTCGATCAAAAGTTTTAGAGTGTCCTTACCTATGGTGGCCCTTGTAAGTTGTTTAGTTCAGTTTTCAAAATTATTTTCTTTCCTATTTTTTTTATTAATTTTAACGACGTACCACCAAATCCTTCTCTTTCTCTCTCTCTCGCTCTCAAACATATATTCTATGTTTCAATGTCAAACAGCTGAGTGTACCGCTAGAAAATTGTCGTCATCATCAGCAACATCGTCAGGCACCGATATGACTTGACTGTCAATTAGCTAAATACGATATTTATAAATGTATGTGTGTGTGTGTATATAGCCACCCACAATTCTCGATAATTTTGTCTCTCTTACTCGTTTATCATTTATAACAATTATCACACATTATTTTTCACTTGTTTTTGTAATTGTGTGTGTCAATGTATTTTTTACTTGATACGTTAATGATTCCAATTAGTTTTTTTCCGATAATTATTATATTTTTTGTAACCTATACCTGAAGGGTAAAGTTTATGCCTAATAAGTTTGGTCAAATGTATTTAACGAGTATTTAATGTAGAGGAGATAGAAATTTTGTACGGTTTTGCTGGTATTAATTAAGACTTTTTAGGTGCTCCAAACATTTTAAAGGTTTATTATGGCTTGAGGTAGTTTGTAACAAATCAGTTAAGGGTAGGTACAGAAGTTTTTTATTGATAAAAATATGATTTCTGTAAACAAAAAAACGGTCACTATTTTCGATCGAGGTGATTAGAAATTCTTTTTAGTAATTTATCGGTTTTTAGTGACAGGTAATTTTGTAATTTTTTGAATACAATCCGCAGTCAATTTAATTTTGAAGGACTCTTTGAATCGGTGTTACGGTGTTAACGATCCCACTGCGATGTAATAAATTTTTTTATTATCCGGTGTCCCGACATATTGTTATTAAAGATAATGGAGATAAGAAATAAAACCAATGTCTGAAACATTCATAAACCTATACCACTGAATCTTGTGACATTTGTTTTAATAGTTCAACACTTAAACAATAGATTGTATTTTTTTTCATTTATATAAAATACTGTAACACTTTTATCTGACTGTGAATACATAAATCAGACTGCCACTTTTATTGATATTACCTTTCACTCGTCATATATGACATCGAAACTTTTCTAATTTCTGTAATGTCACTCACAGTTAAATAAAAACAAACTTTTGTACTTACATGTTGAATTTCAGAACATAATTATAAAACAGAATTAAAATTATTAACAACAAGTATCTACTTTTGAATAAATGTATCTGAAATATTCACAAAAAGAAAAAATATAATAATACGAATTTATAATTTCGTGCAAAATATTTTGCTAATGAACGCTGTCGACCTTCTCAGATACTGTTTAGTTTGCCTTCATAAATAATGCAAGTACATACACATGCTATATGTCTGTCAGTAGCGTCACATGGGTTTGGAGCTAAGAGTGAGTATTTTGTAGTTCCATGGTAAACGAATTCGTGTTGGTCTTGATGACTTCTTGGCTCCTCGAATTTTGACTATTGGCAGAAACTTAAGTTTTAACTCTTTATCAAAATGATACAAGAAAATATTTTTTAGTAAAGCTTAAACGGAATCCATTACTATCTAAGGATTGTCTTTAAGATTTGTACCGTAAAAAATAACTATGAACCACGAATATTTTGCTTAAAAAACATTGGCGAAAAACCAACTCAAGCTACGCCACTGGTTCAGATACATGTGTACATATTTAGATACATTCGCAAA
This sequence comes from Leucophenga varia, assembly GCA_018903435.1. Classification (NCBI taxonomy): domain Eukaryota; kingdom Metazoa; phylum Arthropoda; class Insecta; order Diptera; family Drosophilidae; genus Leucophenga; species Leucophenga varia. Next base: position 60,777 of record JAEIFJ010002813.1, read on the forward strand.
GAAAAAGATATAAATATTTACAAAAGCAAGCTAACATTTTTTTGAAATGCTCACAACAGAAAAAAATAAAGAAGAGTTGAAAAAGGGTATACCATAACTTATGCATTGGCACAAGTGCATATGGTGTCGTGTGCCGCTGCTGGCGTTAGGCGGTTTGCCAGGTTTTCTTTTTTTGGGTCGCTTCCCGACTGCAGTGATATATTGTAAAGTTTTGGCTTGCCATGTGTGATTGTTTTCATCATTAAATGCAAAGAAACATTTAACTAGTTTTTCCGTGACTAAATGCTAAAAAATGTTTTTTACTAGTTCTGTTTATCATGCTAGGATTTCTCTTCTGTGTCTCTGGAAACAGTATTAAAGCTTCGGAGCAAAGTAAACTAAATATGTATTTCCATTCATAAAACAAATTAAATTTTTATAAAAAAATCTACATATACATCACAAGTGCATGTATACATATGTACATATGTATGTACGAGTACTTCCCCTGTTTTTTGTATCGTCAAATACGGCGTATGAGCAATGCAAACATTTTCCTCTTGTTGGCGTTAAACTATATTTACGCCGCACTCTATTTGGCGCTCTTAAATTTTAATGTAAATACCACACAAAGCAGGCCTCTCGTTTTCATTTTTTTTTTTTTTCATCCTTGTATTTACATACATACGTGTGCTATACGCACATACATATATGTTATGTCGCCTGACTTTTTGTAAATATTTCTCCTTGTTTGTCTCGTCTAAATTTGCACTTCAAGTTCAATGCAAAATTGTCTCATGCTGGGTGGTTTTTTGGCGACTGCAAAACATTCTTCTACGCGTCACTTCCATTAAAATTTTGTAATTTTGTACAATATGTGTAGCGCTTTTTTTCATTTTATTCGAAAATTTGACATTTTCAACCAATTTTGCATTTTATTTAATAGCAAAATATATGTTTTTTTATAATATCATTACTGGGTTAGTTGGATGATAGTACATATTTTTAATTCTAGCTATTTATATAAACCACACCAGAAAATTTCAAAAAGAATGCTTGGATTATTAAAAGAACTTTCAGCAGTGCTCCCATTATTGGAATTGAAATTTTGAAGAAATTTCCGTCCTTCACAAATGAGAAATTTTTTGTGATTTCAAATCGGTTACAAATCGCTTTAGCAAGTGAAATGAAATAAAATTTTTTATAGGTATATAATAGAGCCTTACATTGGATGAGTCACAAATCGAATACAATTGAAAGTTGGATGAGTCAAAAATCGAATACAATTGAAAGTTACTTTATGAAATATTTTTACTTAATTTGACACTATTCAGACAGCCCGCTTAACTATAGTACGTACATATTTTATGTTGTTTATGTTTCCTTGTGGTATTACAGCATCACGTTTTTAGCTTTTGATTCTTTTGAATATTATACGAATACGTAAAACAAGTGAATGCCAAATTATATTTTTGACTAAATTAAAAATATTTTTAATTAGTAAAATAAAAGCAATGTATTCATTCGTGGTCTACACGTTCAGTTAATGACAAAAACTTGTTTGTTTTATTGAAAATATCATAGTTTAAGGGTCATGTTAAATTTTGACTGAAGTTTATCTGAACCATGGTGAAATTATAAAGCTGGTGTCCAGTGAAACTATGGTATCATGCAAACCGAGTGCGAAAGAGTTAGTTTACTTTTAATTTTTACTACGTTTTCCAAGTGAAAATGAGATAGAAAATGTGTTTTTCTATTTTTGTTTTAGTCACTGTTCGTTACAATAAAATACGACTGACGTTGGTACGCTTCGTGTTGAGAGAGCAAGAGCGCTGTACATAACCTTATATAATTGAACCATAATTTGAATAATAAAATATATTTCGTGCTCTCAATATTTATCAAGTGATGATTTCTATCATAAAGTTAAGTTCGTCTTTTCGTACAGCCTTAGCTTATTTCTCTGCATTTGTTTGCTGACAATTCATATGTTAACTTCTAAAGAGATTTCTTAAACGAATTCGACAAGCTAAAAAAACTCTATGCAAAAAAAAAAATCACATCCGACACAAAATTAAATATATTTCATAAAATACAAATTATTGCAATTTAGAATTTCACCAAATTACATATGTGTTTTTGTAGACTTAAAAACAAAACTCAATAATACATATTAGGTTAACGGGGGAATACACTTTGGAAAGTGTAATGTGAGAAATGCAATAGTCGTCACGCCAATTCTACATAAAATATCATTTGTAATGTCGGCCTGGATTCTGAAAATCAATCTTTTGTTTGTCATTCTTTTTTGCAAAATACAACTTTTAAATTGAATGTAAAATTTTTCCTTTATTTCAAATAGCAACAGGAAAAATAAATAAAATTACATTTTCAATGATAAGATGCAATAATTTATTTTATTTTTATTATTGTTTTTGTTTTGTCTTGAATTTAGCGCAGTTGTGTGTGTTTATTGTTTTGTTTTGTGAGATTATTTAATGCAGTTCATCAGCGTAATCAAAATGTAAGCGATCGAGAGCGTAAGCAGAGTAACGTAAAGAGTATAACGGAACGTGCAAGGCCCCCAGCAACTTGAATACATTTCGCATATCATGTCACTCTGTCTTTTTCTCTATCTCCTTCTCTTTTCCACCTACACGATTATTATTGGGCATATAAAGTGAATTACATCGCGTGATTCTCGCATTACGTCAATGAATTAATTGATAAATTCTATTATTGACTTCCCCATAAATTAAAAGTAGATGCATCGAAAATGTATAAAAACAATTTTAAAATAAAATAAATATTTTTTTAAAACATTCTACCAAGTTATTATTTAAGATGTGCCATATAGTTTTAGATTTTGAGCAGTATTTATTTTTAATAGATTTATAATTTGTACTTTTTTAAACCGTCAGCTAATTTTATATTGCATCAGAAATTCTTGAATGGATTAAGATCTGGTGGGGGAATATTACATCACTTCATGACGTCTGATAACATTGTTAGACGCTGTACTTAGTAATGATTCGTTCTGAAACTATATTGTAGTTTAAAATTGTGTTTCTATCAAGCTTATATTCTCATTTCACTATATCATGTCATAAAGTTTGCCATATTCCTAAAGAATTAAAGTTAATTACTAAAATATATTATACAACAAAAGTGTTCCTGAATACAAAATCTGGTAATCCATTTAATATCCAACGCAAACAAGCGCTGATAAGATTAAAACATTAAAGAGCACACACATTGTAGTCAGAGAGTTTTGAAGTGCCTAGGTACTTGTTGGACATAATACTACTATTTTTTTTTTAAGTAATTGTATGTACTTTGTTGCACTTTGAACTGTCTATCTTAACAATTAAGTTTAGCAAATTAATTTGATTTTGGCATTTCAATAACAAGAAGAGCTATCGAGAACCACAATTATAGATAGATTATAAGTATTATATTTATTTTATTTGATTATCACTGTCACAATTTAAACTTTTGTTATAGCCCTTTCTTTTATAATATTAATTTTATTGCTATCTTTTGTTATCAATAATATTTTCAATAAAAAAAAAAATAAAATAAATATTTCAAGCAGCGCAGTCAAAACTTCCGCATTTTTTGTTTGTTTTAGTTTTTATAATAAATTGTGACCAATTTAAGTGTCGGTCAGATTATTTATGTTTATGGGTTAAACCATTACAAAATATAAACATTTATTGTATAATTAATTTTCAGGCAAACGCCATATTAACTCAATTTTAATATACATAAATGTGAATTGTTTTTTGATAAATTGTAAAAAAGCTCAAAATGTTACTCATTCGCTTATTTTGATCGAGCGAAATAGAATATGAAAGAGAGGCGCGTTTATTGATAAAAGATGATGAGCACATGCTGGCTTCTCTTTCTCTCTCTGTCTCTTCAACAAAAGTATTTTCCTACGTACTCAAGTTTTTATGTTAGTGCAAACATTTTGTAGTAACATTTATATTTTTATTCCGGCCAGGCATAGTGTGAAGGGTATTATCAATTTGTTGGGAAGTTTGTAACGCGTTAAAGGAGACCCTATAAAGTATATATATTCTTGATCAGCTCGATGAGACAAGTCGACTTTATTCATATCCAAATTGAATAAAAAAACATTCTAATGTCAACTCAGATTTTATGAGGATTGGGCCACTATAGACACGTAGCCCCTAAAGAAACTCACCTTTCACTTTCTATTTTTTTTTTTTAAGAAAATGATGTAATTTTTGTATTTTATTTCGTTTTTTACGAGCGCCAAAATAGTGTCTAGTCTAGTAGTAAAGTCAAAGCTATTTGAAACGTAACGAAAGTGTATATCAAAGTCGGGATTCAGTTATGTTTCATGCTATGAGCATTTCTCTCTCTCTCTCTATCTTTCTCTTAATCTGTACCGCTTAAACTCTTAATAAAATATGTAAAATATTCAACTGTTTGTTTGACGTTTTAGAACTTTACGATTTCGTTCTTAATGATTCCCAAACAAATAAAAAACAGCGAGAAACAAAAAGAGAGACGGAAAAAGAAGCTAAATAGTTGACTGACTAAGCGTATTTTAGTTGTTTTTTGCTCGTTCGCCGTGCGTGCAATTTATTTTTGTTTGGCGGTCGAATTACATATTAAAGTTTTTATATAAATTAATGTGCGAAAAAAAAAGAAAGAAATAAATTTTATTATTAGTAAACAAAAAGTTAATCTGATAAAATACAAAAATGCCACATATTGTAAGTGTAAACAACGAAAATAACTCAACAACTCATTAGTTGAACACACAAAAGAGAGTGAAATAATACAATAATAAAAAAAAATAAAAATCTGAGTTCTTTCAAACTACACGTGTCGCTTTTATACTAATTATTTCTTTTATTTCTATTATTCCTTTTGTTTTTTTCTTCTTATTTCAATTTGCGCTTCATTTTTCGTTGTTACAGGCTCCATCATTTCTAAAGCGCGCCAGCACCGATAAACTACGAGAAATTTTTAACAAGTACGCCTCCTATCAGAAGGATGGTGAACATTTTATGACCAGTGAAGATTTTGTACGAAAGTTCCTGGGTCTATTTACAGAAGCTGCATTTAATGATGTAAGTATAAATTAAAAGATAAATAAAAAACAATAAACGGAAAAGCGTGCAACATTGTAGGGGGTCATTAGAAGGTCGAAATCATGTAAATGTTTATCAACAGCTAAGCTAGTTAAAGCTACTTTTTCCGCTGCTTATCAGTGCCAAAAAAAAAAAAAACAAGTAAATTAATTAATTTATAAACGTCACTAATTAATTAAACGTGAGACATCTGTGTACAAATTTATAATAGAGCGAAACAAAAATAAAATCAAATTAGATTTGACGTATTTTATGGGTATTTTAAAATTATTTTGGGGTCCACTGTGATTCAAACCAAAAATTCTTAAAAAATTACCGACTTTATTGAACTTTATACGCGACGGCGACGTTCATGCGAGAGATATGAAGCAAACAGTCGGTCGCCGAAGTCACTAAACTGGCTCGTGTTAGACAAGTTTGCACTGAAAAACGTAGTTCATTTAAATTTTTTTAGTCTTATCAAAATTAAAAAAAGTCGTCTATTTCTATATTTGATTGAGGTAAGCGCACAATTCACACGTATAGAGGCTGATTCAAGAAATACGGTAAAATATGGAAAATAAAATTTGCAAAATAAATTTTCAATTTTTGGTTCATCTTAATCAAAAGTCAATAAAAAGAATGGTCTCCAATATCCCATATCGTTTTAAATAATACGAAATACATTATAACAAATAATTCTGCATTATTTTGCTGTGCGCCCATTTTTATTTACTTTTGCGATTTAGAAGCTCGCGGAATTTCATAACTTTTTGCTATCGATATCGATTTTCGATGACTTAATGAGAGACAATAATCTCTTTTAATTTTTTTTCAAACAATTCAAATTCACGTCCCTATTTTAAATTTCGCAATCTTCAATCTTTTCATGTAATGGAACTGTTTTTTTACAATAAATATTTGACAGAGCTCCATAATAAATTTTTACATTATTTTGATTACATTTATTTATTTAAAATTTTTATTTATTTTGCATTCTACAAAAAAAAAAAAAAAACCACAACTTTCAAAACCAGTTCTTGCGTAAAAATAACATATCGAAAAGATTTTAATGACGGTTATATTATCTTAAATCGATTTTTGTACAGCAGCACAAAGTTTATACAAAAAAGAGTCTATTACGCTTTTTTTTGAGAATTATTTGGTTTTATTTGTTTTTTCTTAAGATTAATATTCACGCTTTCCGGTTATTTATCGATGTTTGTTTTTTTTCTTCTTCTTCTTCTTCTTTTTTTTTTTTTTTTTTTGTTTGTTTTTATTTTAGGAATCCGTGCGTCTGTTAGCCGGTATTGCTGATACAAGCAAAGATGGTCTTATCTCATTTTCAGAGTTTCAAGCATTCGAAGGATTACTTTGTACACCAGACGCACTCTATAAAACTGCATTTCAGCTATTTGATCGTCAGGGCAATGGCACAGTGTCATATGGTATGAGGAGTCTTTATATATGAATTTTAAATTTAAAAAAAAATTTGATAAATCTTTTTTTACAGTTGATTTTGCTGATGTCGTACAAAAAACCGAATTACATTCGAAAATACCTTTTAGTTTAGATGGTCAATTTATCAAACGTTATTTTGGAGAGGTATTATACTACACTAATAATTTGTTATTTTAATTAATTTAATTGAATTTATTATTACAGAAAAAACAACGCCTTATTAACTACGCTGAATTTACTCAATTGCTTCATGATTTCCATGAAGAATACGCAATGGAAGCATTCCGTAGCAAAGATCCAGCGGGTACTGGATTTATATCACCATTAGATTTTCAAGATATTATTGTTAAAGTTAAACGGCATTTACTGACGCCCGATGTTAAGGATAATCTTGTAGCGGTAAATTTGAATGGTTATTTTAATTGTACAATATGTATATTAATTAATTATTAAAAAAAAAATATTTATTATAAAACTATAATTTTTTTTTTTTTTCAGGTAACTGAAGGTCACAAAGTGAGCTTCCCATATTTTATTGCATTTACTTCGCTGCTCAATAATATGGAATTGATCAAGCGTGTCTATCTGCAAGCAACTCAGGGTAGTCGCACTGAACCAGTGACAAAGGATGAGCTACTTTATGCCGCACAAACAATGAGTCAGATTACGCCATTAGAAATTGATATCCTTTTTCAATTAACCGGTGCTGTACAACAAACGGGGTAAGTTCGAGACGATACGTTGCGATACGATACGATAATATAGATTGAATGTGGGACAGCGTGTTATTTTGTTGTTCTTGATTTGTAGTTGAGTGCGTGCGTATGACTGTGTGTAGTGTGGTGTGTGTGTTTGTTTGTTGATTATTTGTTAGTTAATTGCTTTCACATTTGTAGCAAAAAAACAAACTATCTACACGGTTGGCCTCCACTTGTCAGAATCAAATTGCAACGATTGATAATCAGCACACATGTTGGTTTGTTTGGTTGGTTGTTGTTTTGTATCATATCTGAAATAAAAATATAAAAGAAAGAATTTATATTTAGTTAGTACTATTTATTGTATATAAATTATTATAATTATTCAAAATGTAAAAATTAATTTATGGAAAAAACCAAAAAAAAAAACATTTCTTTTGTCTTCTTTTCTTTTGCGCCAAATTGTCTTTTCTTTTTTTTTTTTTGTCGCACAAATTAAACTAAAATTCATAAATCTTTTAACATTAAAATTATTAATCGCCCTAATCTAGACGTTGGTGGAGACGCAAAAAGATAATTATAAATCCAAATAGGCAAGTGTTAGTTGTCCCTTTCAATAATATTTTTTTATATTATTTTTTTTTTTTTTTTTAGTCACTTAACTCAGTTTTTTTAAATTCTGCTTTATAGAGTTCCTTAGCACAAATCCTGGTTTACTTTAAATTATTTTTGTATGTGCTTTGATATATCCTGATTTATTATTATCATTTTTCTTTTATTTTATTCTTAAAACCCTTTGCTGCATTTTATCTTATTTTCTTATATTTAAATTTATATAATTTTATTTCTAATACATTTTTTAATTTTATTTTTTCATAAAATAGTCGCATTGTCTACAGTGACTTGAGCAACATTGCACCTGAACATTATACGAAGCATATCACACTTCGCTTAGCCGAGTTTAAAGCAGTTGAAAGTTCTGCCGATCGTTCAGCCTTTATACAAATTCTTGAGAGCACATATCGTTTTGTATTGGGCTCATTTGCGGGTGGTAAGTTGATACTATTATTACTTTTTTTTTTTTTTTTTTATTAAAGTTGTGCCTAAAACTATGGAGCAAGCAGTGGTGTTTCTAATTTCAAGAGTAGTTATATATTTAAGAGAGACAGAATTAAGATTGTTTTCTGATTAGAGACGTATTGATTGTTAGCTTTAAAACATTCGAAGCTAGTTGTTTACCTTAGGTCTCATACACATAAAAATAATGTTTGACACTTCAGTATAAAATTTTAGTTCAATATCTTCAAAACTGAGCGAATAAATCGCGCAGCACTAAACAGACAGACAGATACATGCACGGAAAAACTTAGATTCGTCTCACCGGGGTCATCAAAAATGGTGGGACCATCTGCAGTTCTTTATCTTCTCTTTTTTTTTTTTCAACAAAGTTGACTTCTTTTATGAGAACTGATTTTTTTGTAAATTTTGAATTATCGCTTCCGGTATAGTCTTAGGATTTAATTTTGTCAGGAACTAAATAAATTCTTTAACTAATTCGTTTACATTTTAAAATAATTTTTGTTTTCTATTTTAGCTATTGGCGCAACGGTTGTCTATCCCATTGATTTGGTAAAAACGCGCATGCAAAATCAGCGTTCTGGTTCATTAGTTGGGGAGGTTGCCTATAGAAATTCTTGGGATTGCTTTAAAAAGGTTTGGCAACTTAAAATAAAAAAAAAAAATAGTTAAAGCAATTTATTGAAAAATCTTATTTTCAGGTTATACGCCACGAAGGTTTTCTTGGACTGTATCGCGGTTTACTGCCACAGTTGATGGGTGTTGCGCCCGAGAAGGCTATAAAGCTGACTGTAAACGATTTAGTGCGTGATAAGTTTACCGATAGGCAGGGTGTCATACCGCTCTATTGTGAGATTCTTGCTGGTGGTTGTGTAAGTGATTTTGTTTGCTAATTTTTCTTTTATTTTAATTTAACAATTTTTTTTTTTTTTTTTTGTATATTAGGCCGGTGCCTCTCAAGTGGTCTTTACCAATCCATTAGAGATTGTAAAAGATTCGTCTACAAGTGGCTGGTGAAATTGCAAGCGGTACTAAAGTAAGTGCCTTAAATGTTGTACGCGATTTGGGTCTATTCGGCTTGTATAAGGGCGCACGTGCCTGTCTGCTGCGTGATGTGCCATTCTCAGCTATTTACTTCCCAACGTATGCACACACAAAGGCATTGTTTGCCGATCAAGATGGGTAAATATGCTGTTGCGATCGTCTATAATATTTGTATTTATGAATTTTTTGTTTTTCTGCAGTTACAATCATCCGCTTACATTGTTAGCTGCCGGTGCAATTGCCGGTATACCTGCCGCTTCACTTGTCACACCAGCCGATGTCATTAAGACGCGTCTACAGGTTGTTGCACGCAGTGGACAAACAACCTATACGGGCGTCTGGGACGCAACAAAGAAAATTATGGCTGAAGAGGGTCCACGCGCCTTCTGGAAAGGCACAGCGGGTAAGTTTTGTTTAAAAAATTATATGTAGAAAAATGTTTTCGATTAATTATTTTTCGATATTATAGCTCGTGTCTTCCGTTCATCACCACAATTTGGTGTCACACTCGTTACCTATGAACTGCTGCAACGTATATTCTATGTCGATTTCGGTGGCTCTCATCCCACCGGTTCGGATGTGAATAAACCCAAAACGATTACGGAAACGCTTGCCACACAGCGTAGCATAAGCACCGATCATATTGGTGGCTATCGTGCGGCTGTGCCGCTGCTAAATGGCATCGAATCCAAATTTGGACTTTATCTGCCACGTTTTGGACGCACAGCTTCAGCGTCTGGAACTTCAAGTACAACAACTGCAACCGGTTCGTGATTAATATGGAATACAAGTCCATGCAGCGCCAGTTAAAATAAATATTGTTTAAGTTTTAATACAGAAAAAAAGAAACAGAAATATTTAATTGAATAGAAAATTATTAAAGTAAAAAAGACAAAAAAAAAAACAAAAAAATTAAATAATGCAACACACTTAGGAAATCAATTCAAAGACAAACAAACAAATCTAATTTAAAAATATATTTTTTGCTAGGACAAATTATATTAAAATTGATAAATGTGAATGTTAAAAAGAAAAAAAGTAAACAGAAAACTGTATGAAATGTTATATAAAAGTAAAGTAAATTTATTTAAATTATTAAATTTATAGGAAAAATGTTTAATGAACAAATTTAAAATACAAATATAAAACATTTCTTACCAAAATCAATTTAGACAAACGGAAACTTTGTAATACTTTGAAACTTTTAATAAAAAATAAGGCAAAATATTAAATAAACTAATTAAATAGAGAAAATGTATCAAATCAAAACAAAACCAAACAAATGAATCAACTCAGCCAATATCAACACTTTTTAATAATGAACACTTTTATGACTTTTTTTTTTGTGTCAAACAAATTGCTAAATTTGTATGCTTTATCGATTGTTTTAAAATAAATTCAAATATTTACACAAATAAAAATATATATAAAAAGAAAACTAAAATTAGGCATTAAAGTAATTTGCACTCGTGTTAAAATTTAAAGCAAACAAATAGTAATTATGTTTATGAAATATATTGTAATAAATATTAGTAAAACAAATTTTGTTCATAAATAATTTTAAAAGAAATGACCTCTTAGTTAATAATAAAAAAAAAATATTAAATTTAAATAAAATGTTGTTTAAATTAAATATGAAAATATATAAATTAACTTTTGGCATAAAATTTCACCATTTTGAAGCCGCCATTTTAAATCTGCCATTTTAAAATTTTTGGAATGTATAAGTAATTTGGTTTTTTATCGAATTTTTGTGGTACTCAAACAAACCAAAGAACGTTTATCTTGGTATAATAATAAGAAAAATATGTTTCTGACAATTTCATGTCAAAAAATTTAATGATTTGTGATTGAAAGATATCATTTGAAACGTTAATCGAACGATAAAATATATTTTAAGTGAATCTAATGTATGTTGAAATGTTAATTCAATAGCTAAAAGTAACACTCATTTTGATTTGTATCGCTTCAAATGCTTGAGCAGTTGTGCCTCCAAGACAAAGCATTTCATTTTCGAATTCAACAGATTTAAAAACATGCAATTTTTCTATAATTTAGTTGCTATTCTTTGAACGATTTTATAGTTTACTAGGCTAACAAGGTACAACAACAAGAAACGCCCATTGTGGCGCTTATTGATCAGTGCTTCCCAAAAGTGCACCATTGAACTGCGTAGAAAAAAGCAATTTGATCATGACCATGACTAAAAATCTAAAAGAATGTACACAATATTGACCGTTAGATATCGTTTCTTAGCTAGTTAAGTGCGTAGCGTATCTACAGCAGAATAAATAATTATAGTAACTAAATATTATCCATTCGATGCATGGTTCGTTCCCATTGAATGCACAAAGTTTCATGCGTGCATCACATAAAAGCCACAGCATTGAATTCATTTTGACTCAGTTGAATATTGGCTTTGGAAACGCGTAGAAATTTAGTGTAGAATGTGCTTTAGAAAGTTTATTTTGCTCCTTTACTGTGCGGGATTTATTGTCACAAATTGTGTCGCAAATGTGCAACCGATGAAAACTTTGCATAAAAAATCATATTCAAGAAAAATCTTGGCTAAAACAAATGCTTGAAATGCGCCGTGAATTGTGGAATTGCGCTAAATTGGAACGTAGTATTTGGCAGTGTGTTAAGGAGAAAACTTTAAATGTTTTTGAAAAATTTATAAATGCAGATTCTATTAAAATCTTTGACGGAGTACGTCTTATACGCGTGCCGGAAAGTGTAACCAGTACAAAAAGTGTAGATGAAAAGTATGTCGAAAAATACTTAAAGATGCTGTGTGAAGAAGATTGACGAAAACAATATTCTTAAATATAATCATGATGCAAAGGCATGAAAACCCCATATTCTTGATCCTTATTATGAGTCTAAAGAGCTCCAGTACGAAACCATTTATTTCGGAGACTAAAAATTCAATTCTGTAGAACCTAATGACGGTCACTAATGTTAAGATAATGATATCTTATCTTAGGATGACCAAATGTGCTGCCTAGATCAGATTTTTTCGGGCATAACGGGATTACATCATTTGGATTCCGACAGTTTTTAAAAAGGGCCCTTTGGATTCTGTGGGTCCCGGTGAATCAAGATGAAGATCGACGGTTCTTTTTGACAATTACATGCACCTTTACAAACATAATTCCAAGTCTAGAACCCAGTACAGTATATCCAAACCATCGGTATTTGACATAATCACTTAAAAAAACATAACACGGCCTTTAAAGTTTTTCAAGGGGAAATTTGTTATAAATATTTTTTTTATTAAATATATTCGAGGTCTTTGCGAAATAATAATTCCTTTCCTTTCAAATTTTGCCTTATTTTCTAAATGTTGGAAAAATTATTATTTTATTCTATATATACACAAAGATTTAATATCTGAAAAAATAGGTTCAGAAACTTTAAATTTTTTTTATTGCTTTTAAGCGTTGCACATGCGGAGGAGCGTAAAGATTACAAGTATCTCAACTGGTTCGAAAAGTTAGCTTTACGTTTGGCTAAAACGTTGGAAACGCATACGTTGCAAATAAATTTGGCACAGTTGACTAAGGCGCATATGGATGCAATGGACAAACGTAGTATTTTCGCGGAGTTTTCACTTTAAATTTCATTCGATTTGATTTTTATGCATCATTTCAGATTCGACGTCTTTCTCCACTGACGTTGGCACTGCGCGATCTCGACGCCATCGATATAATATGATTATAACGATGATGTTTGGAGTTACTGCGCTGGGAGCTGTTCTTGTTCCAGTGGGTTTTCAAATTCTGTCGATTGTCAGTGGCAAAGCATTGTTGCTGGCCAAGATGGCACTTTTGTTGGCGTCTGTAAATGGGCTTAAGCGGGTATATAGCATATAAACGATTTTGCATAGATTAAATGGAAAATCAAATTAAAAATCTTTTCTAGATTGCCAACACCGGTTTGCATTACGGGCTTTACCATGTACCACATGAACAGTTGGGTTATTATGATCGCGGCGATGTAAATCATCCGCGAAATGTACCCTTGCCCTTACCAGTTCCTGTGACGCAGCCATTGGAGTTTGGATTAAAGTAAAATAAGAAGAAAAAAATATTATTTATACTAAAGAGTTTTTTAAGCACTTTTGTAAAGTTTAGTTGCTGTTGTTAGTTTTATATAAAAAAAAAATGCATTTAAATTTTTATTTAAAATAGTTCAAATATAAAAAAAAAATTCTTTCATAAATTAAACTTTCAATTTTTATCAGTGCCGGGCAAAGTTTTTGGGCTTTTTTTCAGCTTTACAACTTCTTTAGAGCTTTTGTAAGCTTTTTAAACTCACCATAGCAAAAATACGCAGAGCTGTTCTATTAAACATCGATAATATAAAATATTGGCTACATGCGGTACTACTGGAATTTTGCAAAAACATCAGATTTGTGTAAGTTCTCTAAAAGATCTTTACTTACATAACAGCACTGGATGGGGGATCTATTATAAAAATAGACTTCTACTATAAAAATAGACTTCGATGAGCAGTCAGAACACTAGAAAAGTTTTCGATATCTCAGTCGCAAGAAGGACAAATCGGCCTTGATTTGAAAATTCCATTGAGTACTACGTTCACTTTCATCAGAACCACACTGTGCTACACCCAAAAAGAATAAAAAAAAGAACTGTTCAAAAAAGCTTTTTCCAGTTTTATACCCACTAGTACATTTTTCGGTCAGGGAATATGTGACAAAGTAAAGAATTCCTCAATAAAAATATAGCAGAAGCTCCAAGACAACCGACACCATGACTTAATGTTGACAATAATTAGTGTCGACTTTATTTTTCATTCTTATCAAGATTTCTGAGAAATCAACGGTTTGTGGACGACCTTCACCAGTATAGTCGATGAAAAAGCGATTAAATTGAGTAAGAAATACCAGCCATAATCAATTATTATAATGGCAATTTATTCCCAAAAGTCGAATAAAATTTTTGCGTGCGGGAGTCTCCGATAAAAATAGGAAGTAGTAGGTGAGTTTGTATCAGGGTTATATGCCATGATAGCCCGATCCTAATAAAATTTGTTATGTAGACATTAGAAATGGTTTTATTAAACTTGAAATGAATACATTCATAATTAAAAACTATTTTCTTATAAATTGGGCGGTCGTTTTTTATATGGTTGGGGCACCATGGTTCGAATAAATGATAATAATCGATGCCAAGAGAAGCTTATTGTTTTAGTTAAACGTTTTTTTCAAAATTTTAGTTTAGAATCTATCGAAAAGTATGAAAGTTGGAATAATTCTGAGCACGAATTCTTCCATCTCTGGTTTCAGTCTCTCGTCAAATTATTTGTTTTTTTTTTTTTTGCACTCTGTTAATATTGAATTATTACAATACATAAAATTCGCTCAGTGTATTTAACTGTGCACTACGAACGATTGCTGACTGACTGCCTGCCTTTGCCTGCCTGCCTGACTGCGACTGGCTATAAAAGGATATGCGCTGCTGATAACAGGCAACATTCATTCGTCGTGCGGCAACGTTGACGTGTCGACGAAATACGTCTAAGGACTACAGTAAGCGGAAGTTATTTTCAATTTAAAAACAAAAAAGAGAAGACAGCACAGCACGGCTTTTCAGACTAAAAATCAAAAATTGAAACGCGTAAAAGAAACCAAAAAATAATAAAAAAAAACGACTTCTTCACAGCAACAATTGCACTGATTTAATAAAAATTTCTTGTGTCCGTGTATCTGTGTGTGTGTGTGTTTGAGTGTGTGTTAATTCTGCTATTTATGACAATTTGCCGCCGCTTGAGTGTAATTTTATTTGCGACTAACTTGAGGCGACGCTAATAAAATTATTTGCATTTGACACATTTTTTTCGGAGTTATTCAATTTGACAATTGGACAGTACCAGCTAAGAAAGTGAAAAGCAATAAAAAAATACAAAAAAAAAAAATTTTAGTGTGAAACTTTTGACCAAGTTTTGCGGCAGCAAATAGAAGAGCGTTCTTTATCAAAATTCCGACAAAAAAAACGACTAATTCCGCTTAAAATTTGTTCTTTGTAAATAAAAAAAAATCTAAATGAAGGCGGTTCTATTTTTCGCGCTGTCGCTAGTCGTGCTTAGTGCAAAGGTGAGTCTTTTAGCCAATAAAATGATTTTTATAAATAAGAAGAAGAGCATGTTCCGCTTCATATGTCTTTTCTTTTTTTTGTGTAATTTGATCAACAAGTTGACCAAAAAAAAAAACTTTTACTTACATTTTCAACTTTATTTCTGAATTAAGTTTAACGAGCTCATTTAATCTTGATGCGTGTCTCAACTTTCTTTTGTCGAAATTCCATGAATTCAATTCGGTGTGTTTCGAGTTAATTTATTGTTTCACATTGCAGCGCACTTAATTTTAGTTTTTGATGCTCTTTTGTGTGGACAAATGTATATAATTTTTCTATTATAAATATTTCATTGTTTTAGTATATCCTTTTCAATTAAAGACAAGCGTGAAAGGACATTAGTATTTGTTAGCTTATGATAATAATAATCAATCTGGATCAAGTTGTCATTATGTTTTGTTATAAATAGAAAAAAAGGATTAGTTTTCAAGATGAATTGTTTTGTTTGTTGAGTTTTGATTTTTAGAAATTTTGATTTTTTGAAATTGTGTTTGTTTAAAATATTTGTTAGGCATTTAATTGATTGCCCAAAGAAATATGTACGAGTGTATACATTTTTAGTATTTTACGTTTGGTAATCAATTTTTAGTTAAGCTTTGCTTTGTGTTTGCCATTTTTGGAGCAAAGACCAAAATGTATGTAAACAGTTAAAAATTTAATTTATTTATAAGTTTTTGTATATTTAAGCACAACATTAAAAAGACATTTGGTGGTTGGGAATAATATTTTTTTAAGAATAGACAGAGCGCTTCATTGCAGCAGTAGTAGCGTTGCGATATATGTACATATACTGGGGAGTCTGGGCAATCTCTCCCAATAGAGCCATATGTAGTTTTCGGAGAAGCAAAATGAAGGTGTCAGGGATATTTCTTTGGTTTGCTTTTAAATCTCTCAACAAAACCTATCTCAGCCCAATGAAGAACTCGTTTGTTGGGTTTCGGGTGAGTCTGTCTTCCATACCTTTCGGTCAAGATGAATAAGCTGAAGTTTGGTTAATAAAAAGCTTCTTGGTAACGAAAATTTTTTTTCTTCCAAAGTTTTGTATAAAGATAGTTTTTATTGATGAAATTCAAATTAGGTACAGTACTCTCGGCAACGATTGTTTTTCAAAGTTCTGTATAAAAATAGTTTTTATTCATGAAATTCAAATTATATATAGCCCTCATATAAACTCACCTTTCATTTTCAATTTTATTTTCAAGAAACTTATTGTTAAAACACTCCTCAGCGTCTATCCGTAGGACGCAAAGTCACCCTATGTTGTGTCCCTGGTTATAGAGGCATTGAAGGTAATAAAGTTGCAGACGAACTTGCTAGGATATGTGTAGGCTCGTCAACTTCTATAATCAGCACTGAACCATTCTTTGCGCTCAGTTAACACGGTCAATACTGGCTACAACATTCTAGTTTTCGGCAGGCTAAGCAACTTATTTTGCCGAATTTTTCATCTCAGACGTGCTGAACAAAGACTACTCACATGGTCACAACGTTCTGAAATTCCACCTGAACAAAGGGGGTCTGTCCTCCGAAATCGATAAATCGATTGAAACAAACTAGCGAAAATTGAGATTTTTATTTATATCCAAGAATCTAATTACTTTTCAAACTATTTCATTACAAAATTATAGGTAAACACTAAAATAATATTCTACTTAAGTGTTTTGAAACTTTGTTTTCGATTAAATTACTTTGACTACTTAGTATAAGCGCACATAAAGCGAAGATGCAACATCAGAAGCCAAGCCAAGCCAACTAAGAAGTACTTATGACACCTAAAGTGGTACTCGATATCTTTGTACTTCGTAAAAAGTTCAAAATACAAATGAAACAATAAAATCTATTCAAGCATAAAGTAAACCGAACAGAACAAAATCAAATAAACGCAAAAGAAAAATAGCAAACTAAACTTCAACTAAACCGAAGCAAAGCAAAGCAACTTCGTCTGACATTTAGTGTCCTTTAACGTGAGCAGTTGTTGTCGATTGAAGGATAAATGTAAATTTGAAACAATGTGGAAAATGTCATATTGGCCACATTGAATCCCTACAATCGATACATACCACACGAAGCGATGCGGTTTATTGTAAAGTCAACAGTTGCAAGTTCAAACCAAAACCAAAAAAACAACAGTTTACAAACATTTTTACTGCTCAATGGCATTATTTGTACAGCAAAAAGCAGCATCAATGCTTCAAACTGCACAGCATAAGCGAGTTGCACTTTGTTGCTGCAACACCTTCAAGTATAAAAAGGGGAATATGTCACATACATATGTGAACATACATGGACACTTAAAAAGGGATATCGTTTTGTCATGGAGCTTCGCTTTGGAGAAAATCGTTGACAGCAGAAAAACCAGAAGGAGCAACAGTTACTGTGTGCACACGCAAGGTTGTCAATTAAAATAATATGATAATATTGTATTTTAATAATACTTTTCAAACTAAAGTCAAACATTTCACTTGCACTCTTCCATGTTGCTTAAAATACTTTATATGGAAATATTTTCAAGAACAACTTACAATTTGGAAATATTTTTAGTCTTAATTGCCAAAGTTTTCGTTAGATACGAACTTTGTTTTCATTATTGGATCATGGCACTGCACTAATGGATTTTTGTCTTTTTATAAATGTAATTCACTTGGTGCTTGTTGTACTTGTATAAATTATGCTACTCCTACTGAAAACATGTTCCCAAGTTTGTTTGCTAAACCCACGCGTATCTGCAGCTTTCATACAAAATATTTAGCACAGTTTTTGTTAGGATAGAAAAGAGTATTACAGCTTCGTTTTATTTAATTTTAAATGATTAAATTCTTTAGTTTATCACTAAAATTTAAACATTACGGCTCTAAGCTGCCCACTATCCAATCCGTGTACAAACCGACGCGTGTATAAATGCCAGGCCAACCACGCATACCGCATGTCATGGGCCCATATGATACAATGCCCGTTACGAAATATACTTCTCGATTATTGATGCGATCGATCGTCATTAGCGGTCCACCGGAGTCACCACGACATGTATCTATGCCCTCACGCCCGCCAGCACAGAGTTGTGAACCGTTAATGCGAACTGGTTGCAGTTTATATTTGTTCTGACATTCACTCAAGTCCCAGACATGCACCATAATTTTTAATTTTACATTACTTGGATTCATACTCTCCGTAACACCCCAGCCAGCTACATCCATGGCAACGTCACGGAACATATTGTTACGCTGTTCTACGCTCGTCGGCAGACAAATCGGTTTTATATAGTCGGTATAGCTTACTGGTTCTTTTAGGCGCAATAGGGCTATGTCATGAAATTGATCAACAGAATCTGGATTGTATAAATTGTGTGGCACATATTTCTCGACAGGCACATCCAGATGCAGCGGTGCACAAGTTTTCTGACCCTTTCGATTAACTTTACAATCAGGCTCTGTTTCAACATCCCACTCGCCAAGACGTACACCATATAGAGTCCATAATTCGGATGTACTTCCGTTCAATATGCAATGTCCAGCAGTGAGCACATAACGCGTGTTGATCAGTGTGCCACCACAACGGAAGCCAGACACGTTGTAACCTTTAAGGAAAATCTTTTATCGCTTCTTTTTTTACTATATTTTTTTTTTTTTTTAAATTTGTTTATTTACGATTTCTATAGGCCAATAATGCCATCCACGGGAATTCACCCAATTGCGTTGCCTCTCCCCCCAAAATTCGATTTGTTAGCACATTGCCGCAGACTGTTGTGTCGGGCAATATATTACCCGGCGTGCGTTGTGATCTTGCTGCATAAAAACAATTAAATGTGAAATAAATTTGTGGGAATAATTAAAGCCAACTTGTCAAACAGGTTTTCTAGCGGTAATATCTGTTGATATATATTTATGTATCGGATTCTGCATAATTGACATAATTACCTTCACTCGGTGATATCGCCACCACCATCACCACTAAAATCGCGAGTACGTTAAAAATGAAAGGCCACATTGCAAATATTATCAGCGTCGAGTTCGAATTTTCTATCAATGCGGTCAATGCTATTGATTACAGTTTTCCGTTCAGACTTAGCTTATTAATTCCGAGAATCAACTGAACTCTAACAACGCTGCTCTCAAACTAATTCTAAGTTACACAAATGAGTGTTAGCTTAGTGCAATCATTTAAAGCTTTGATTATGTAATTAATCTCTGGATTGATGCATCTGCTTGTTTGCAGTATTAAATGCCGGCAAAAAGTTATACACTAATTTATACTCTGTACCCGAAGTGTATATACAAGAGTAAAATGTATATCTATTCTAGATCATCATCGAAAGCTTAGCTGCTATAGGCTTGTCTGTCTTTCCACCAGTCCTACTGATCGTCATTTAAAAAAAAAAACCAAGTCTCAGAAACTATTAAAGATTTAAACACCAAACTTAAAGTTTATATTCTCCAGATCCCTTCTGAGTTATCTATTTTTCCAATCCCATTTTCAGGAACAGATTCCATAGAAATATACCCATTAGTTAAGGTCACCGGGAATGTATAACTTTTGTTTGTTTGAAACCACCAAAAATCCTTTTATACATTTCAGGAACGAGGCGAAAAAAAAAAAAAAAAAAAAAAAAAAAAAAAGATTTTTTTTCTTTCAAAAAAACCCCAAAAAAAAAAAAAAAAAACGGGGGGACTGGGCACAAGGTATATCGTAGTCGAGTTAACTTGACTGCAGCGTTCTTTCTTGAGTTATATTTGCATATTTAAAAGTGAATATATAGATATATACTATATACGTTTTTATTGATGTCCAATCTAGTGGACCGATTTTTATGGTTTTTTTTTTGTTTGCAGAGGATTCTAATTGGTCAAGAGAGAGACATAGGGTATACATCGTTTTGGAAAAATTGGCGAAAATGTAAATTCCGTACACATGTTAGTAAGATCGAGTAAATAATGATGTAGTGGAAAAATGGGCGATGTTGTGGTCCCACAAGAAGCATTACACAAAAAACACATAGAAGCTTAGGAAACGCAAGAAGCTTGGCATCACCCAAGCAAGACCGGGTACTTCGACTTAAATATTTTTTAGTGCAATAATTTATTAAGATTGTGTTGACAAATACATTGAGCAATTAACGTCAGATTAGCACTCGATGCATGCTTAATCTTTATATACAAATATATACTATATAGTATTCACAGCAAGTGTTAAAATGTTGCATTTAAATGATTTATACTTATGCATTTATAAAAATTATAAGCGTATTCACGACTTCTGTCGTATTCAAAAGTACCTCATAAATCCGAATTTGATTTGCAATAAAAATTTAAAATATTAAAATTATTAATTCGGATCGTGAATACCCCCTAATATAGTTTTAGAACTGTAGACGTGGGGGAACCCATTAAATTTGATCTGTCACTGCGTTCACACCAGAGTGATATTGTTTGCGATAAAACTAGACGTAGACTTGGTGACTTCATAGCGATTTGCGACTTGCTTCTAGAAACAGGTATGTATTGTATCTCGTGCTGTGGCAAAAAAACAAAAAAAATCTCACCACAGAAATATAAAGTATATGAAATAAATTCAATTATATCAATGAATGCTATTAAGGCCAAATACTCTGATTTTGAAGTTGAAATTAATTAAAATTATGCTGTTCAAAAACTGGAAGGGATAGCAATTTGAGGTTAAAAATTCGGGAAATGAAACCCTATTATGTAGCTATATATCTCTTGAATATCATAACCTAACTTCTTTAGATTTTGAGTTAAAGTTGAGGTAAAGCTACTGTGCTTCAATTTTGGCGAATGAACAGTTTAGTATCCTAAAAACAGAAAGAGATACAAAAATGCGGTCTTTGTAAAAATTTATGAGATACTAAGTTTTTGGATAGCCGATAATAAACTCAAAATCTATAACAAATACAAATCTCTGAGAGAAATATACAGTTACATGTGCGACTTACCCATCAGATGTCCTGTTACTGTTGGCGAATAAAACTGTCATGAGTTGAGTTTAGTCATTTTGGAGGGGCTCTTGCCAACTGTTGCATTATTATTTTTTTTCCATTCGTCTGAAGCACGCCGGAAGAACTTTGGTTTTGTACATTACAATTACTCTTCAAATCAGCAACATGGCTTTAAGATATCTAATTATATCTTACATTGAACTAAAATTGAAACATTTCAATTGAAAAATGTTCGCACAGCTTTTAATTATCAATTTTGTTTGCAATTTTCGTAGGCGGAAATTGTATTCTGTGCAAAAAAGTTAAAAATAAAATGCACTCAAATTTCATAAAAAGGAGAAAATTCAACAAATATCTTATTTGAAGTTTTTTCTTCTTGAAATTGACAAACTAAGCGTCAATTAGATTTTAGCATCCTTTTCTGGAAACTTTGAAACATTTTCAATTTGACTTAATGCGTTGCAGAAGAATTTTCGTTTGCTGTTTCTATTTATGTATGCAAAAAAAAAAAAAAAAAATAGAAAAGTTAATAAATAAATAGAAAAGCACACAAAGAATGGAAAGTGCGAAAACTTTTAATTGACATCGATTTGTCAGATGCGCCCTAGAAGACGGCCCAAAAAGACATTTTATACAAATTGAATTTTTCCGAAAAAGTTACTCAAAGATTTGGTTTTTTTTTTTTTAATCAAAATTACAAACTTTCATTCATAATGAAAACTCAATCAATATTTTCATAATCGCACGCGATACTCCCACATATCGACACAACCTCGACACGACATACATAATATTCTGATTGCCTTTATAACTTTTACAATGAGAACTGTTTTGCACATCCTTTTTTTTTCTCAGCTTTAAGTGTCATTTTATCTGTCTACTTGCCTGCCTGACTGCCTGAATGCTTGCTTGTTTGGATGCTTGTCAACTCATGAAATAAACATGCAATATCGGCACAGATACTTACAATCTGTTGCAATATTGATGTTATTGTTCAAGTTTTCGTTTTTTTTTTTTTTGTTGTCTTTCAGCTAATTTCCTCTTACAGAAATAGGTTTTTGTGCCAAACTGAAGAGAGAAAATAATGTTTCAAAGTTTCACATAAATTGATATACGAGCAAAACAATGCTTTATAAATATTAATCGAAACATTTACTTTACGAATTTAATGTCACTAAGCAATTTTGAGTTAGTTTCCTTTTTGGATAGCTTAATTTAACTATTCTATATATTTCCTTTGTCCAAAAATATGAAATAGTGATTTATTTGTCAAGTATGAAAATGACATTAAAATATGAAAAATTATATTTTATGCATAGTTTTTTTGTTTATTCAATTTTGTGCATTGTAGAAAAGATTTATTTTGTTAAATAAATCTTGTTGGTAGTTAGTTTTTGTTGCTTGTAAAATATCTGATATATTTTCTTGTAAAATAGTTTAAACATTTCTTTTTAAGCATGGGAATAAGGACATAAACTTAATCTACCACACTGAATAATCAGTCAGACAGACGTACACAGCTAAATCAAATCGACTCGAAGTGCGGGAAACAAATATATAAGTTCTACGGGTTATAATGCTTCCTTTAAAAAGCCAAAAAAAAAAAAACCAAGTATACTGTCGTGCTCCCAATTTCACTTATTTTTGCGATTTGCGTTTTCAATCAATTCATACGATCAATTCATCAACCCAAACTTTTGGGGTAGATTTGTATGGGGCTACCCTTTAAAATGGGATTGGAGATAAACCCGTTTGTAAATAGTTACTTGACGGCTCAGGAGAGTCTAAGTTTTAAGTATTTTGGCTCTTTCTCATATAGTCTACGAGATAATCGTTTTCATATGGCAGAAAGCATGATAGACGAACGGAAAGGGATAATCAAGATCGCTTCTCTGTTGCGGCATTGACTTTTTCGATAAACATGATTAATCAACAACAATCAATTTTTTTTAACAATCATAAACAATCGATTATTTTCAACTATCACACAGCCCTACCAGGTCGACCTATGACCAGTAAGCTGAGAAAATTTAAATTTTTGCGAAATTCAGAGCCGATTTTATAAGTAAATCAACACATTTCAGTGGTTCCGAAAATGGGAACATGTCTGATAATAAAATAAATTTTCAGGCACATTTGTATGTATAATTTTTCGATCTTAACCAAATTGGAATATTTAATTGAGATCGTTATAGAGACAAATTTGGAATAGGGATATAATGTAAAAAAAAACTTTAATTTTAGAGTAGATTTGTTGTGGGTCTACACCTAAAAATTAGATTTGACATTGAATTTATGTAAATGTAAAATCAAAATTCCAAGTTTGGTAGCTCTGTCTTTTAGGGTCTTCGATTGAATTCGCTTTAAACGATAGAACGTAAAATTTAGACTAAATGGGGTCTTTCAAGACACCTACTGCTGCCCACAACATACATTTGCTCAAAAGGTATTTTACGCTTTTACATTTTGAATACAAAAATACATTTTTATTATATTTTTTTACAAACCACTTGTTTTGTTATTAAACCTTTTTGCAATTTAATTCATTTATGATTCGGTTGAATTAAATCTCTGCTCCTGACAAAGTGTATAAAATTAACTTAATTAGCGTAAAGCAGCAAGATTAAAACGCCCACTGAATAACATACAATATGAGTTTCTTTTTTATATAAATTATGAAAAATATGAAATGTGTTTTGTATCATTATTATTTTAAGAGTTAATATAAACTTATTTATGAGCTTATTAAAAAAAAATTCCCAGGTTGCAAATATTTAAAAAAAAAAGTACTTGACTCGCACATGTTGCAATAATTTACGAAATTATTTTTAATAAAACTCAAATTAAAATTCCCAAAAATAAAATAAAGCTAAAATAAAATTGCTCAGCACATACGGAATGCATTAAATATAAATAAAAGTAATTCCTCAGCATAACATTACTTAAGCGCTTTCCAAGCAGCATGTAAGCCACTTAATAGCTCTTGTCTACACAATTCATCTATTTAGATACATTCAAGTAGCTATGTATGTATCTGCTGGTACGAGTATTATTATTATAAATAATTCGTATATCATTTATGCGCATATTTTAAAAGGTAATCATTTCAATAAACAGAATCATTTGGCTACGGTTCATTCAGTTTTAGCTCAGCACAGCCCAGCTCTGCTCTGCTCAGTTTAGTTAAGTTATCCTTCATAACTTTGACTGAGTTTATTGAATTTCAGTCAAGCGTGTAATGGCAGGTGCCGGTGCGTATACAAATTTTTTTTTTTTTTTTTTTTGGCTAAAAGCGTTTTTATGCGCATAATAGCATCTTTTTCTTCTGCTGGCAAAGGATAAACTGTTTGTGTATTGTACACGAAATAGTTAAAATTTTTGAATTGAAAAGCATAAAAGCTTTACATATTTATTTGCATGCATACATAAATAGATTAATAATGATTTCCTTTTAATGCAGGAAGTCATAAGTTGATCGTCTTTAATGCCACCTCACTTTCTCAGCTTTTTGTTTAATGTCAAATTTGATTTGCTGAATTTACGCTCTTTTGTTTTGTTTTGTTTAGTTTCGTTTTTTTTTTTTTAATTTTAAACTTATTTAATGCTCAGCGGCATAAATTGAATTATTTATGCTAAATATTGCTTGAAGTTTGTTAGATTAGAAATTATTAAAAGCAGCTTGAGTATTGCAGTAAAAGGTGTAAGCACAGAAATACTTACGAAAAAGTTTAGTAATTGAAAAGAAGTGTATAGATACATGCTTGACGTAATCGTAATTTCAAAGATGTTTTTTTCTCAGATCCCTTATTCGGATTTCAAATTCGAAAACGTCGTTTTAAAGTTCTTTGACGACATTTATTTGGCAGAACACTATCCTTTGGGTTAATGAAAACGAGTTTAAGTCGAACAGCTTCCCAGGCAACCATCAAAACTTGGCGACGAAAGTCAGTATTTTTTTTTTTTAACAAAAACCTTGTCTGTTTCTTCGAAAACTTGACCCATAATGTTCTTAATTAAATCGTTTCAAAACGCAAATTAATATAGGGTTTCCCTGAATTTACGCAAGTCCCAGAATTACTCAAAATTGGCAGTAAAAGTCTGGCAACCCTATTGTGTTTATTGTGTAACGCTCCATTTTTACTAACCCTAAACTGTGAGCTGTCAAATTGTACACCCTATAACGTATATATATTCTAGATAAGCATTGCAAAAAGAGTCGGTATAGCTATGTCTGTCTGTCCATTAGTTTGTCTTTCCTGCTGTCTGCTGTATGAGAGGGATTAAATCGGAGACTTTAAAAGATAGGGCCACCATATTAGAAACTTAGATTCTCCTGAGCCGCCAAGTAATCACTTATAAACGGGTTTTTCACTAGTCCCATTTTAAGAGGGTAGCAAACTCGACTTCATCGTTCTTGCTTGTTCTTGTTCTTTTTTTTTTTTTTTTTCTTTTGACTCTCCTTTAATGTTTTTCAATTTTATATCTTAAATGCCCAGAACCACTTAATCAAGTAACAGATATATGTATCTGATAGATTAAAATCTTAGCACATCATCATTCAATTTACTCCATTTATTTATGACGCACAGAATTTAAACAAAGAAGTTGATTTAATTATATTTACAAATATTTTCCATGCCTACCTAAAATATTCAATTCATTTGTTTGACATGTGTCATTGTTTTTGAGAGTTTTGTAGGAAATGCCTTTAGCAAAATACTCGTATACACTTGGCTGGTGTTGGTGTTGATGTTAGTGTTCTGTGTGCGTATTAATTCAGTTATGCAAATAACTGTTTTGCCTGCTCAAATTCTTTATTTGCATTATTTCCTTTACGTAGAACGGTTCAGATTACAGTTGTGATTAATTTTCATTCCCTTGAATGTTGTTTAATTGTTGATTTTAATTAAGTTAACAAAATATTAGATTGAATATCTTTGAACCAAACAAAAGTTTATGCCATAAATATACAATTTTTACATTGTAAAATATTTGCTTATTCATGAAATAAAAATATTATTTGTAATTTATTTTAAATCCAATTAGGATTGTCATTTGGTTTTTTTTTTTTTTTTTTTTGAAAAGCTTGCATGGAACACTTTTATCTCCAAACAGAAATGAGTTACTAGCTTAAAATTTTACATGTAGATTCTTATAGTCGACACAAACCCAGTTCTGGTTGCTAATATCTCCATATTTTTTTTTTAATTTTTTTCACATTCATCAATTCGATAGCTTACAACTTTTTGTTTATATTTTTCGAACAAAAACTTAAAAGCTGAGCTCAGTTGTTCGCAATAAATATTTTATATTCCTTTCATCTTATTTACCTGAATTTCGAATCATTTTTTAATTCATTTAAAACTTTTTTTTTCTTCAATATTTGCACCTTTTTACTTTTGACTTTTCTGGCGCCATTGTTATGCAAATTTTTTTGATTTGCTTTTGAAAAGTTGAAAAAAAAAGGTAAAATACAAAGTCAAAATCTGCATTCGCCTTAACATTTTGTTCATTATTTATTTACAGCTTGTCTTTCAGTTTGTTAAAAATTTATTTATCACTCAAAGTTGCGCTTCATATTGAATTTCATGAGTCATACTCGTACTCATGTCTTTGCCATCGATAAAGTGTTTTGTGACGTCAGAGGAACGAAATTTATTATCAAAATTCATTCGAAAACGCTTGTTGCTTTTGATTGTGTTGTGGATTTGGAAGCGCTTGAAAAAAAAAAAAAATATTTACAATATTTTATACAGAAAGAAATTTGTTTCACAAGCGACATTGATTGACAGTTTCATAAGTTGCTCGTTAAAAACCAAAAATATTTTTTTTTTTTTTGGTTAGATTTTCCGCATTTCTTTGAGTGTTGCGTAAATATGAACAACAATTTTGGTGCTCTGAGCATATGCAAAAGAAATAAAATAAAAAAAATTCTTTTAATACTTTAAGATTATCCGCCTTGCTCCGAAAAACGTAAATCGCAAAATATTTGCGATTTCAAATCGGCCGAATTTGAGTAAGTGAAATGAAAAGTAAAAGCAAAATATTGGTAACAAAGCAACAACAATTTGCAACTGGTTTTTAACTGGTAGCCGTTTTTCCACCTTCCCATACAAATCTAACCCAAAAATTTTGGGTTTTTGCATAGAAACGTCACTGTTTTTTATTCCGAAATTCCTTAATTTTGTATAAATTATGCCTATGATAGTATAGCAATATGGGTAGGACCAACCAAATTTTGGGTATAGCCCCCATACAAATCTACTCCAAAATTTTGTGATTTTGCACAAAAACGTTATTGTTTCCTATTCTAGGAAGTGTAAATTTGATATAAATTATACCTATGATAGTCCCAATGAAATAGACTAATATGGGTGGGGTCAACAAAATTTTAGGTATAGCTCCCATACACCGATTTACTCGATTTTTTTAGTTTTTGTATAAATATCCAATTCAATGAGGTATGGTAGTGAAATAGAACCTTACTTTAGGTACATAAAGATTGGGAACAGGGTATCTTGAAGTCGAGCATACTCGAGTTCAGCCTTCATTCTTTTTTTTTTTTTTTAATTATGGGTCAACTGGGTTAAATTTATTGAAGCTTATTGTAATTGTAAAAAATAAGTTTTGTTGTCCAACTTTATTTTTTTTATGTTTTACCTATAATAAATCATAAAGTTGTAGCAACTTGAAGTGCTGTGTAAGCAAATTGAGTCGCTAAAGGGTTTAAATCGCAACTGAGCAGAATATTTAAGTAGACAATATAAATCCAAGTCAGTTGCAAGTCATTTTCTTTTTTATTTTTTTTTTTTTTTTTGTCAATTGTTCTTTCGGCTATTAAAAAACTTTCTTTGTAACTTTTTAAATTTTGTTTTTTATTTGCTTTTAAGTTTTTAGTTTTTTTTTCTTTCAGATTATCCCTTTCATTTTTAACTTTTTTTCGCTGACTTTAAGCAGTTCCGAAGACATTTGACCAACGGCCATTAGAGAGAAAAAAAAAACTTAAAATTCAACTGGCACAATCTCTCAATCTCAAGTGTCCTTAAAGTTCGTAGAAGCGTTCAGTGTAGTTGTCTGCATCAATTTGATGCCATGCTGCGTTCATTGTCCTCCGCCGACAATGCACAAAGAACATTAAAAATTGCATTTAGTAGAAAAGTGACATTGGGGATTGAAGCGAAACGAAGCAATTGAATTTTGCACTTTTAGTTTATAAATTTACAGCGATAAGATGTTAACTGAATATTAATAAAATAATAAATCCATTTGAATTCAGGGCAAAAAGAAAATGATCAAAGTTTCTATTTTTAGAAATTTAGCTGCTTCAATTGAATAGTTTCGTATTGATTTAAAAAGGTTTAATTATAGATTCGAATTAATTAAGGACATAGCCGGGTAAGCATGGAGAAACTGCCCCAGCGATATTAAATAATTATAAATGTGCTTAGATATCTCTTGACCTATCTAGAGGTGACATACTAGAGAAGATAAGAGCATATTTGACCCATAAGGGGCTATGAAAAATAAAAGTGAATTTAAATTTATTCTGTTATTCTTTTAAGTTGCTTTGCTGAATTTGTATTGCTTGTTTTGACTTTTTTACCAAAAATTCCAAACTTGCATCAAAATAATTTCTTTTCCATTTAACTTTTGCGCTTTTGCTTAGCGCTGCTGTTCCTGTCAGCATGTGACAAACTCCGCTGGCGTTTGTCTTTGCCTTTAATAATTCTTAAACACTTTTTTTTTTGGTTTGGTTTGTTTGCTTGTAACGCTAAGCAGAACAATGTTTCTTTCGCTGGCAAAAAAAAAAAAAAAAAAAAAAAAAAAAGTTTAATAGAAAAGTTGACAAGTATCCCGCAGATTTATGCGTACACTTGAAGCCGCGGCGGCATGTTACATTACTTTGCATTTCTATAGTTTAAAAACAAATTTAACTTTTTTAAAGATGCAACATTTGACTTAATTTTTTTTGTAAAATCAAATTTTTTTTTTTTTCAGGCATGGCCAACATTAAAACGCTCCTTTCAACTTTATCCAAATGCGCCGTATGCAGTGCACACAATCTCAGGTAAATATTTAAATGCTTTAAAAAAAGATTTGTCTTTTTTTTTTTAATCGTTCGATTTTTTTTTAGTTTTAATGCCACATGGCGTATGCGCTATTTATAATAAATGCATATTACGTATACGCCATGTAGAATTTTATTTCTATAAATAGAATTTTTGAATGCAATTTTTTCTTTTTACTTTCAATGAAATATTTTTTCAATGAATTTTTTTCTAAAATAATTCATTCATGCATAAAATTGCCAATAAATATACAAGAACTGTTTCAAAATTATGAAAATATTTTCCATACTAATGGCGCCAACTATAAGATATTTTTGCAGTGCTGCAAACCACTAAAAAATTGGCAGTGGTTCGGTTCAGTGCTTCGCAATGCCTTTGAATCGAAAAAAAGGACACTCAAAACTTATAGAACACCCCTATATATTGGTTTAATCTTATCACGTTAACGAGAAATTGTTTTATTATTAATATAAAGATCATTTAAAAGAAATGGAGAACTGGTTAAAAACGAATTACGTTTGCCTCTTATATGGTTCGTTTTTTGGTTCAAAACAATTTTCTTTCAGAAGAACTATTCCAGTTCATGGTTCGTAGCTAACGCATCGTAATGGCTGTGGATTTAGATTCAAACAGGTTTGCAGCCCTGTATTTTTGTAATACAAGTTTGCTACATTGACTTTGTGTATTTCATGTAACCTCAAAGGTTTGTACGTGTCCATAGCCTTCCAAAAAATGATTACAAAACATTTTCACGAGAACTTTTCAATTATATTTTTATATATAGTATAATTTTTGCAGATTTATGCATTAAAAGGCAAAGTGCTCCCTAAAACCCTAAAGAGCAACGATTTTAAAATAGAAAATAATTTAATACGTCCTAATCACCGTTTTCTTTTTGCAAAGTTATCATCAAATATTATTAAATGAAGATTCTAAACAAGAAAGATCGATGATGTCAAGTATGTACTGCAAGAAAACCTGTACCCAATTTATCTTAGTACCACACTTTATTGTATTGGATTTTCAAAAATAAAAATAAAAAAAAAAAATGGGGAAAATTTGTAAAGGGACTATACCAAAAATTATTGTTCCTAGCCATATTTATACTAAATTTAAAGATCCTAGAATAAGATACATTGGAATTTTTATGAAGAAACCCGAAATTTTGGGGTAGATTTGTATGGTGGCTACCCCCTTTAATTTTCAATGCAACGCACGTCACCACTATTGAAAAATCAGTATACAAAATCAATTTTTTTTTCACCCAAATTGACTATTTTACTTTGTTGCGCAGTTAGTAAAGACAAATATTTTTTTCGCTCATTCTAACGGATTTAAAAAACATTAAATTTTTATTTTAAATCAAAAATAATAAAAATATTTGAAATTAAATCAAATATTGTTTTCAATTTCAATTTCAATAAGCATTGAAGTAACTACATTTTGATTACATATTTAAGTAAATAAATCTGAGCAAAGCAACTACAAATAAAATCCTGTACATTTGACATATTTGAAGTATTTTTAGCAAAATAATTTCGATTTCGATAAAAAAAAATGTTTATAGCTTATGGCAGTAATCAGATTCAAAGGATGCCAACAACAACCGCAACAATTCGAGTAAGGGTCATAAAGACACGCAATCAAAACAACATTATTACCTAAGCAACGAGGGGTTTTAATTTAGTTGTGGTTATATTTTTTTTATTTCATATTTCACATAAAGCATTTCATGAAGAACAAGAAGAACATATTCAAAACTAATCTAAAATGTTAGATAAAAACTTTATAGTAGGTATTGTAGGTAAAGTTATGCATTTTGTTTTTTAATTACTTTTATATTGAAGCAAATGTTTATGAATGCGAGAAAACATAGATTGCAAGCAAAACATCTTTCTAGGGAAATTATAATTAGAATTGAATGGAAACGATTGCGTATAAATTAGAAATGGTTAGATGAGTTTTTCTTTTTTTTGCAAAAATAAAATGGCACGTGGCCGTAACTTAACCTTTTAGCTTAAATGCTTACCTCGATTGACATTAAACAATTCTGTGTAAACTTAAAGTTCCTAATTGATAAACGAATGCACATAAAACTAAATAAATTTATTAATGAAAAGCATTATTAAGCATTAACGATGCAATTAATGTGTGGTCTGTGCGAAAAGTTGTCGGTTAATTAAATTAAACATTTTGGAATTGTCACGTACGTACGCACGTACGTTCTAGCATAGATAACCAGCCGTACACTAGTCACATAAAAACGTTCAGATAAAACTGCACAAACTGCAAAGTAACCAACCCAAAGCAAATACAGAACAAAGCGTTCAGTTAAGAATCGCATTGTCGCCAATTGACATTAAAGGGATTTATAACGTATTAAGCCAATCAACAAATTAGAGATGACAACGTGTTTGATTGCACAATTGAAATTTGATGCAATTATACAAGGTGTAGTATTTAGCCTTTTGTTCGTTAACATAAAGAAGGCTAGGGTGGCATAAACATATTTCGCGTATATTTTCACCACCGTTTGCTGAATAAAACTCACCAAAATATGTGAGCCAAATAGAAAGAGACGAGCATTGTGGAATATTACAAATTGAGCTTTTATTATCCAGCCTTATACTATAGGCTCCTGGACAATCGAAATAGCACCTATAAGACGGTCGGACTCAAAAAAAAAAAAAAAAATAAAAAATTCGGTGGAACCGAAGCTTAAATACCCGCCACACGAATCTTTGAATAGTTTATGTACGATCATCAGTGACTCATACACATTTATAAATGTACTTTTTCATACAAAAGTTAGAAAATAATCGGTACGTTTATATGAGGACTACACATAAAAATTGTATGATATAAAAAGTGTTTTTATCCAATATTGAGTGAATACATTCATAAATAATATCTATTGTTATACAATAATTCGAAAATGGGCGGTAAATTTGTATGGGGTACTCCTAAAAATAGGCGTGGCACCTTGTTTTGATATTGGAAGACATTAGAAGTATTTTACCCAATTTGGAGTGAATACATTTATGAATAAAAGCTATTTTCATATAAAAAATCGAAAAAAAAACGGTAAGTTTGTATTGGGGCTATACCTAAAAATGGGCGTGGCACTTTTTTTTTTTTTTTTTTGTGTTTTGGAAGTAAGTTAATTTCTTAATATCTTTTTAACTGACCGAATAAACAGCGAAGAAACAAACAGATGGACGGACAGACGGGCATGGCTAGATCGATTCGTCTCGTCGAGCTGATCAAGAATATATATATTTCATGGGGTCTCCGTTGCCTCCTTTACAGACATACTGAATATACCCTTCACACTATGTGTGGCGGATATAAAAACAGGACTTTCCAAAGCATTGTTTTGACGCCCTACCTCGCCATGCCTCTGTGGTTTATTATTCATTAAAAAAATTTAGAAAGTATAAAAGAAAATTTCTGAACTAAATATATCGAAAGAAAATTCTAAACTTAATATTAAATATATTCAAGCTGAAATTAAATTATAAATATATATAGGTATAGTCCCAGTCTATGGACAAAATTTTGATAGATTGAAAATGGGAGGAAGCTTTAAGATTTCATATTTTATTAAGTTATTATTCCATATGTTACACTCTCCCAAAATAAACTTGCAAAGTGATTTTTCGTGACGATAAGTCCAGCGCTAATAAAAACCAGCTGGCTACATATGTATGCGACAAGCATTACAAATCGAGACAAATGAATGCAATAAAAATCTATTCTAGGATCTAAACTACACCTACACTAGACTATCATGTGTCAGTGGGACACCATGAAATAATCATAAAAATAACGTTAAGCGAAATTATGTGACATGCATTAGAAAAATAATTGTGTTTAATTGTGTTTGGCCTATTACACGCCTACACACTACAAAACGCGATTTGGTCAATTAAAATGGCTCGTTTCATTTATTGTGCACAGTTTGACCAAAATTTTTGGCTAATAATATCAGCAATAAATCATATTTGTGCTATAAAACCATACACGTTCATAGAAAGCCATACTTCTACGCCGCTTCGCTTTTCAATTGAATGTGTGAAACAGTGCGTATGATAAATTAATGCCACTCAAGGGAATTCAAGTGAAGGCGAGTTTTTGTTGCCGTTTTTGTTATTAATAAATTGTAGTAAAATTATCAGTGGTGTCACACAAAATCTCTCTTTTTGTTGATTTCAAATCGCTTCTTAAATTCAATGAAATGTTGAATATAATTCATAATTAGTTTAAACTTTATTTTAAAAAATAACAAACATACTATAATATTTTATTTTTTTCCTAAATATATGTTTGAACAAATTGTGAATTATATTCATTATTTCATTGAATTTTGAAAGCGATTTGAAACCAATCGAAAGAGATTTTGTTGTGACACCCCTGAATATAACTTGTTTTTTTTTTTTTTTAATTTAAAAAACCATTTTAGAAATTATAGTACCTTTTTTAATTCTAGGCTAAAATAAATAAGACGCACTGTTCACATATTTAAGCAAACATAGACGCACACGCGCAAACAATGCAATTCCGTGTTGTATTGTGTTTTGTTGCTGTAAATGGATTGATGCCAATGAAACAATTTCTATTAGAATTTCAAATTTCAAGCATTTTCCATTATTATAGCGGCTACGCTACGCTACGATATATGTAAACCAAATCACAATATTAAAGCCTATTGCTGCCGGCTGATTGCGTTTCGTAACAAACAATAAAGCAAACGTTTCTTAATATTTGCCTTAATGTTTGCCCACTTAAGGCAATATAAATTCGTATGAATTTCTTGTCCAAAGCCAAACAATGACTGTCTGTCTGTCTTTGTGTCTTTGCTGCACAATCATTAAATCAAAAATTGAATTAATCTCTTTGTTATAATAGATTGCATGCACATCGCATCGGAGCCAGGTGATTATGTCTTTAAGAAGTCAACGTCGCCACAGATGTTGGGCATTAAAAGAGACATTGATGTCGATGCGGCATCTGCATTATTAGAAGTGGAGGCTGATATAGCAGCAGCAGCAGCAGCGGCAGCGGCCAACACTGTCTGTGGTCTTTACGTAATTGGAGAACCAGATACAATTGTTGAAATTACAATGAAGCACTACGATGTTAATTGCGAAACAGGCGGTCTGATGGCGGTAAGTGACCAATCCAATCCAATACGAAACGATACAATGTAATCAATTAATGATTGCAATTGCAATATTCTTTTGGCAATAAAATTTTTTATTTATTTGTTGCAGTTTGTCGATGGCTGGGAACTTAATGGCGAATATTTTCCGGGCCTTAAGGATCATCATCGTGCGTTGGAGGACAGAGTCTATGAGTTTTGCAATAACTATAAACAATGGTATGCATGCGTATCGAAATTGTGTCAAATTGTTGCAATTTTTTTTTGTTTATTGTATTTCAGGCCACGCATTTCCAATAAAAAATTCTTCCGTGCCAATCAGAATGCTGCTTTGCTGCAATATCGCATACCCACACGTGGATCCTTTATAGCCAATGTGCGCTTTCATAAAATAACACAACGTAAGCCGCATTAATTAGTTATTTTTATTATATTCAAATCTATGAATTAAATTTAAAAATAAATTTAATCTTTTTTTTTTTTTTGCAGCTTGTAATGTTCTGGTGCAGGATACCGCTGCTGTTTTCAACTTAGCCAACTTTGGACATGCACGCAACTGTACCCTCTCGGCAGTCTTTCCTGCGGTCGTATCTGTGGCTAATTTGCGTGTGGGCGGCAAGAGTGTGCGTCAGGACAAAGTCAATTATGATGTAGGCTAAATGTTGTGTATAAATGTGCGATATTAATTCATTTATTTAAAATTACTATGAACACGAATCCGAAGACAATATCATCCCATTCAGAAGCGTATCCAGAACTCATCGTTTGGGAACTTTTTTAAACTTTCAACCGCTACAATTCCTTTCATGACAGATTTTATACCAATTTGTATGTCAATCTGTCTTTCAAAAACAAGAAAGTTTTCTGACCTTGAGTCTGACCATGTTTTTTATATGTTTTCGGTAGCTGAGAACGGCTCGACCGATTCTTATGAAATTCAGTAGGTCTGAAAATCGGACGTAAACTACTTTTCGTACCTCTAAGAGGGTTGGCTTGGCCTCCATAGAATTGATCATATATTTATTGAATATTTCCGAAACCACTTAAACGATTTCAATGAAATTTTGTAGATGTGTATTTTTTTCCAACTTAAAAGTTAAGATATATGCCGTTTTAAAAAAAGGGCGTTGAGCGTGGCCCCAATAAAATCGATACAGGTATTAATCTGTATACATGCTACTAGGACCAGCAAAGTTAACAAGTTGGAAAAGGGCGTGGCCCCGTAAAAACAAACCCAAAAAAAAATGCATTCAATTTTCGCATTGGAAAAATGGGTGGTGGTGTTTATGGCACCATATAAACGAACGAATTCGTCATATTTTTGCAAATAATTGAACTAGAAAAATTAAATTTGTAAATGTACATTAACCGAGCAAGGCCGGGTAGTTCAGCTAGTAAAATACAATATAATTTTTTATCTTTCTTTCTTTTCTTACTTAATTTCACATAGTGCACACCGTTTGGCGATCGTTTGGAATTGGGTGGCTCATCTGGTCTCGATGCGTTTGGCATGGAAAAAACTTCGGATGTCTGTGGTTCCAGCAGTGAACGTGGACCAGAACAGGCAATCTTTTGTGATGTCACTACAGTGCGTCTTGTCTCTACTGGACGCTTTCAGAATCAGGCATCAATTATAATTCGTAAAGCTGATGAGAATGATTTCAATATTGCTACGCTTATCTGTCCCGTCTAAATGCTTTAAGCAATACTTTCTATGGTTTCCTCAACCACAATAATATATATTTTTAAATTATGCTGTATATTTTAAACTTAAAAAGTATTACGTACATTTTTTGTGAAAAAAAAAAAAAAAAGGTGAAAATAATTATTCAGTTTTTTTAGTTTTCATCATAGAGCAATCTAAATGGGCGAGTTCTTTTTGTTTTTTTTTTTTTTGTTTTCATTTAAATTTTGTATATATATAATATTTTGCGATCAATTTTACGAATATGAATGTATATGTTTATATGGAGAAAAATAAAATAGTGCTTAAAAGTCACAAAGAAAGAAAAACAACCAAAAAAAAAAAATTTAAAAAAAAAAGTATTCTTAGTAGCATAAAAAATAGCGTAAAATATAAATTAAATAAAAAATATGCTGTAAACAAATTCAAAACAAATCAATTAAATAAATGTATGAAAAATCTGAATGTTTTAAACCGTACAAATCTGTGCATTATTAAAGAAGTAATCACGTCTGAATCGATCTAGCATCAACAAATTTGGCACTACTATCTTGAAGAACCATCAAATATGTATTTAACTTCAAGATTTATGTATTTAGAGTTTGATTCGTTTTTTATTGCTTTCAGCTTGGCAAGTGATTTTATCACAGTGATTTAAAAATCGCAATGTTGCACTGCGACTGTAAGTAGTGATTTGCTAATTTCATGTTTCTCAGTGAACATGTTCAGTTATCGGAGAGTTTGTGCATCACTCTTCTTGAACAGTGAATCTGTTTAGTAATCGCTGATTGTTTTTCGCGAACTGCGATTTTATCACCGTTTTCAGTCACTGCGACTCAAAAATCACTCTTTTTGTTAACACTAATTTATAATTCGAATGTGTAGCGACAGTCAGAAATAGGATGCCATTGTATGGAGGATACACACTCTCCTTAGAGCAGGTTAAGAAAACCGAATCTATAAAAATGACAAAGACTAGGGCTAGAATCAGTAATCTAGCCAGTAAGGGTGTACAATATACCCCTCTAGGTAGCAGTATGAATACCCACTTAAGCAATAATAAAAAAAACAATTTGTATCGGAATAAATATGTCTGATTTTACTTAAAAAGGAAAACATGTACCACATAAAATATTCTTCTCTAATTTTACTTTTGGCGCTATAACTTCCACATTTTTTGTCCGTTTTCGACACTTGTTGGCTTCAAATTTTTGCAATGAAATTGTCTTAATTTACAAATTTTAAAAGTAAATAAAAATAGTTTTTATCTCCTGCAAAACTGGGATAAAAAATTAACATTTTTCAAAAAAAGCATGAAAAATACAATTTTTTTTGTGTTTCGACGCTTGGTACACAAAAAGTATTCATACGATTTTTACAAATAGCATATCGTCGCGTAGAGGATGAAAATATCTTCCAACCCATGAAAAGTTCAGATTTATAAATTTGTCCATTCTTGAGATTAGTACAAACTGAAAAAAGTCCACAAAAAACGGTTTTTTGACGATATCTCCTAAATGGTGGCCATTTTTGAAATCTACGCCCCAAAATACATGGAAATAGGTGGGTTAGAAATCCCATTGAATGTGGCCAATTTTTGTAAACTAGTGTAATAGCTCAATCACGTTCAGAACAAAAATCTTCAAAAACGTACACGACAACGCAATCACTAATAAGAAAACTAAGTGAAACAACAAAAAAAAGAAAAAGAAAAATAAAGTAAAACAAATAAAAAAAAAAGTGTTCGAGTATTTCCCTTATTACTTAAGATAATTTTTGCTAGAACTAGTTGCGACTTTTATGTTGTTTTTCCAGAAATTTAGGATAAAAGTTACTGCAGCGTTGGCTGTGGTTCATGTACCAAAGCTTATGTTTTCGAAGTGCTTTTTGCGGGGGTTTTATTACAGAATATCGTTAGTTTATTTTACTAATTGCTTCGAATTTCATACAAAATATAAAAAACTTTCAAAAAAGAAAAAAGG
This sequence comes from Leucophenga varia, assembly GCA_018903435.1. Classification (NCBI taxonomy): domain Eukaryota; kingdom Metazoa; phylum Arthropoda; class Insecta; order Diptera; family Drosophilidae; genus Leucophenga; species Leucophenga varia. Next base: position 99,148 of record JAEIFJ010002813.1, read on the forward strand.
TCACCAATTCTGAAATAAAAAGTCAAGAGCTTTTGGTGACTTTTAAACTGATTTATTTTAAACTACTTATAATTCGCATTTCGTTTTAATGTAAATATCACTTTGTCTTCTATAAATTTACTTCTTTTTTCATATATTTTTTTGTTTTGTTTTTTTTTTTTTTTTTTTTTTTTTTTTTTTTTTTAACCAATTAAATTACCTTTTAGCAGTTTCATTGGACAGCTTGAAAATACAATCCATTGTCTTTCCACGTTTTAAGGATGCTTTCTTATTGATTTATCTCATCTGCAAGACTCTTCCGCTGATTGGAAACACTTTTATTCTTCTGCTCCTTATTTTGTTGTTCCTTGTTTAGTTAACGCTTTTCTTGTGGCGATGTTTGGCCTATTTGTACATTTTCTCTTGACCGTAATTGTGAAAGAACAATTTCTATCAAATTCAAAAATTGATTATTTGCTAATTAAACCATTAAAATGTCGTAATCTATCAAACTAATAAATTAATTGTGATAAGAAAGTATAATAATTTAATTACTACAATACACAAACATTATTTAACCTACGTGGGGCCTTTATGCAATTTTTATAATTCTTAAAAGATTATATTTTAGTAGTAATGGTCGTTATTATTGGCAATAAAAAAATATATTTATAAATATTAGAAGTATTCTACAGGAAATGCTTCAACAGGATAAGCAAAGCAATAAGTGTAGACCACTTGTAGGCACTGATACTAGCGGCACCATCATCTTCTGGCTCCGGTGTAGTGGGTTGTGAGGGCGTTGTGGTGATTTCGTTATCAAGCTGCGTTGGAATAAAATTGAAGATTATTAGAAATTCGAATATTTTTAATTCATGGCAAATGTGTATCCTTACGCTTTCTTGCAAAATCTGCTGCAATTCTTTACAGCGTTTTTTGTCTCTGTACACCGAAGTAGCCAAGCGGCAAATGGTGCGCTTCAAGCAAACTTCGTTGCAGCCGATATCAAGTTTGGGATCAGCATTGGTTACTTTATAGCGCCAGAACTGTGTGAAGAGATTTTCAAAAATAAGTACAACGCATACGTTAAGCGTAATAGTGAAACAGTAAATATAACCTTGCGCAACAATTCCGGTTTCGCAGCCATTTCGAGCAACAATTTATCAATGCCAGCCGGACTAGTATCGCTGGTAAATTCCTTGGTAAATTCATATTCCTTAAACCAGACGGGTTCCGCAGCAGCGCCCTTTTCATTGGCAGCCGTTAAATTGAATATGAAAGTGTGATGCTCAAGAACTTGCTAAAACAAAAGTATTTTATTTTAATAGATTTTTAAAGAACCTCAATAATTAAGCATTTGCTTACTCGTGTTTTCGTATCAACTTCATAGATTCTGTAATTGGGATTCTTATACGTGTAGGAAGTCAAACTACCACCATTCCAGGATACGGCAATTGCATGTCCTTCATTTGTGTAATGCACATTCATTTCGTCCTTGTGCGTATGCCCATTAAAAATGCCCGTAATGATATGATTGAATCTTTTTAAAATAAGATTAAATTGTTCTGCCCAATTACGCCAACAGTCATAGTCACCCGATGGTATGTGTGATAATATGTGTACATATTCGCCACGCGCTTCAGCAGTGAGTAGCGTTGCATGCAGCCAGTTTAGTTGCTCCTGTACAATGGAACCATTATAGAAAAGCCACCAATTGTAAAGGTAACAATCCATGCTGTTCAATGCAATAATGCGTTGTCCGGCGCTGGGCACCACTGTATAGTAACCACCCTTTGAGTATGGTTTCTTTGGTATCCGCAGGCAGCCACTTTTGCCACAAACTCCAAATATGTTCGTACAGCCAGCTAACGCTTAGCTCCTCCGGTAATTCACCATTGCCAAAGACATTAGCAGGATCTGGCTCATGATTGCCTAAACAAGAATATACTGGCACATCGGGAAAACGATTCACCAATAAATTATGTATATCCGTGAGCATTTTTTTATTGCCCTCCTTTGTAGTTGACCAGGCATTGTGCGGTATAACATCGCCCGTATGATAGATCAGATCCAGATTGTGTGTTTTCTTAATATGATCCAAAGCATTTTCAATTGTATGCAATGGTGTATCGCAGACATTATAATCACTCCAGTAACCGGCCAATTTGCTGGTATCCGTATCACTGGCTGGCATATCGCGACAGCACAAAGGCTCAGCACAAATGGCCTTTTGAACCTGGCTGATATTCGGGATCATAGTGTATATCGGTTAAATGCAAAATTTGTAAATCATTTTCACTGCGTTGTGGTAAATCCGATTTGGAGCCAGTCAGTGCCGGTCCGTTGGCATCAATGTTTATTGTAAAGTTATATGCCGGCTGTTCAGCTTTACAAATTCGTATTGGCAATGTGCCGCAAAATGAACGGGAATCGGATTGAGTATTCATGAGTATATAATCGATTATTGGCCAATTTAAATCAGAAGAGACCCGAACAAACTTCTTGCGTTTGAATATTGAAGCGTTTACAGATGTCCAACATAAGCTTTTGGCCAGTGCATCACGATTTGGGCCACTAAGCTCGCCATTTGGTGGCCGAAAAGTGCGTACGGCCACATTTACTGTGGCACGGCAAATTGTGCATACAAAAAACTGATCTGCCGCAGACACATCGGCAAGGCTTTCGATGAAAATATCCTTTTGACTGTGACTTTCGGCCAATTGTTTGCCTAAACGTATTAGCTCAGCAGACTCGTTACCGGTTTTAAGATATTTTACATACTCATCGCTAATCCGATTGGCAATATCCTCTGAAGTGTTTGATAAGATACATAATTAGTTTTCTTTTATTTTAATTGATAATACGATTGATACCCGAATTATTATCAATCTATAAACTAACTCACTTGAAAATAGTCATCAAAAGCTAATCCTACCTGAAATAACCGATGTGAAGTGCACTTCTTCGTCCAACGTTGTTGGTAAATTTTGAACATTAAACGTAAAAACTGAGGCAAAAAGCCCAAAGAAAATTAAAACATTCCATATAAGCGTCATGCTACAAGTTAACAGCAATAGCAATACGAGTCTAAACTTTGACTGAAGTCGGCGCCCATCAAATGTGCCTTTTTATAGATACAGTCTCTGGGTCTATAATGAAAATGTTTATCAGTTGAGTTTCGTAATAAAGTTAATTTGAAGTGGATTAAAAAAATTGATTGTTATAAAAAATTCGCTGTTCGATATAATACATTATTTTTCATTATTGTACTTATATATTTCGGGAATCTTGAATAAAGAAAATAATTTATAATCAAAAATAATTCTCCTTTTCTCCATAAAGAGGTACACATGTTTCTCCGAAAAACATTTTTAAACTTGTTTAATTATCTCCTCATTAAAAAATATTGAAAGGTTGATATTGAAAAGATATCGATCTAAACTTGATATTTTTCCTCCACCCTCTCTGTCTCTCTAGCTCCAATAGAAATATTTGAAGAACATTTATGGCACAAACAGTTAAACTTTACGACTTTTTGCTACATAATCTAGATTAAAGTTTCCCAAAATAAAAATTGAAAACGTCAAGAAAAACTTATTTTTTAGTAAAAACTTTGCTTCCTCAAGGAGTAGTTCAATGCGGACTAGTTTACTTTTAAAAACTTTTGTTTATTTTATAAACTTAAGTAAAATATGTACTCACGTGTAAATTTCATAATTTATAATCTCAATAAACAAATCAATTAAACCGCTAATTTTCGCAAAATATTTTTTTTAGCTAATTTTATGCCATTGATAAGACTAATTCCATTTTTTAGGCTTGTTGATAGCATAGCCATTCAATAAATAAAAGTAGAAACTACAAAGTCTGAGATAAGCCAAAAATTTTAGATTTAGATAAAAAATTAGATTCGCCTGTTTCCTACTCAAAACAAAATTTTATAAATTTGTTTTTTTTTTATTATTATTATTGAGAAAAGAAGTATTTAACTTAAATTAATATAATTGTTAGTTTCTTTTTTAAACTATAAACTTTAGGGCGACTATCAATGCAATAAAACTGCTAATGCTGAAGGCAGCCATAGTGGCAGCACCATCGTCTTCATCTTCTGGTTTTTCCGTTGGCTTTGTTGGATCTGTTGGTGTTGGACTCGATGAACTTGTACTGTCTTCCTTATCGAGCTGTGCGTAAAAAGTTTTCATGTAGAATTTAAATTAAAATATTTCGATTTTGTATAAACTTACGGCAGCATATAAACGCTCGCTTAATTCCTCACAACGTGCAGTTTCACTGTTAACCGTAACAGCAGCACGACAGAGTGTACCCTGCAGACATCTACGATCGCAGCCTGCATCCAATCTAGGACTCGCTGAAGTTCTCATATAGGTCCAGTACTGTTGAAAATATTAAAAATAAATTAAATGCATTTTAACTTTCATTAACTTAACACACCTTTCTCAGTAAATTGGGATTGTCGGCAAACTGCTCCAATAGCTTATCGATGCCATAAGGACTCAGATCATCTGTAAACTCTTTAATGAATTCATATTCTAGATACCATTCTGGGCTTTTATCTGGATGCAGATTTGCTTCAGTCAAATTGTAAACATAAGCAAGATGATTGGTAATTTCCTTTTGAATTCAAAAATATTTCCATTAAAATTGCAATTAGAAAAAAATACTTTAAATGTGTACTTACGAAGGTATCTTGATTAGCGTAAAAGACTTTATAGTTGGGATTCTTATAGCTAAATGTCGTTAATGCACCACCATTCCAAGTGACTGCAATTGGATCACCCTTGCTGGAGTAGTGTACAAGCAGTTCGTCCTGATGCGAGTGTCCATTGAATATTGCGCTGATTGTATTCGGGAATCTTTCGATAATGAGATTTAGTTGTTTTGCCCAGACACTCCAACAGGTACCATCACCTGGCGGTATATGTGAGATAATAAACACGTATTCTTTATTCTTTTCAGCCTGCAACAGCGTATCGTGCAGCCATTTTAGCTGTTCTTGCTTATTTTTGCCACTATAGAAGAGCCACCAGTTAGTCGTATAACAATCGTTGCTGTTCAAGGAAATGATGCGTAGTCCTTCACGTGCCAATAAGGTATAGTAGCCACCTTTTAGGAAGGTTTCTTTGGTTTCTTCGGGCAGTGACCAATCTTTTAAAAAGTTGCTCATATAGCCATTTGGTGTTAATATTATCAGGTACATCGCTTGGGCTAAAGCTGTTGGCAAAATCATAATTAAAAAATAATAATAAACTTAATTCAGGCAAATGAAAAAAAAAACAAAAATGATTCTTACAGATTTAGCGGATGTGGCTCATGATTGCCAAGACAGGAATAAATTGGTATATCGCCAAAGACCTCAGCCATAAGTTTATTAGCTCTCGTCAAAACGTCAGAGTTCTTCTCGAACGATGTACTCCAGACCATGTGATCTATAACGTCTCCTGTTTGTATAACCATATCGCATTTATGATTTTTGACAATTTGTTGTAATGCATTCTCGAATGAATGCCATGGCAAATCACAATCACGATAATCGCCCCAATAACCGGCAGCTTTACTAGTGCCCTGATGTATTTCCTTGCCGCGTTGACAACAGAGCGGCTCATCGCAATCCGCCAAACTACCCGGTTCGTATAGAATATCCAAATGCATATCGGTTATGTGACACACCAATAAATCCTTGTCACTGTATTTTGGTGCATTCTTTTTGGTCCAGTTAGCTGCGTTCCACTTTGGTCCACCGCCAAAGTCCAATTGTAATCAGGATTTTTGCTTTCAACAGCACAAAAGTTAAACTCCATAAAGAGACCGCAGAAACTTCTTGAATCGATTTCCGAATTTTCCGCTATGTAAATCATTGTTTCATAGTTGGAATCTATGAGACCATTGCAAACTTCATCGGTTTGTAGTTGCAGACGTTGACAAACATCCATAGCAATATCCTTCATGATCTTTTCACGATTCGGTCCATTTAATTCGCCTTCCGGTTCACGTACCATACGCACCAGAACATTCACAAAGGCACGACAGAGCGTACAGACTGCTATTTCATCGATTGGCGTCAACTCGGAGAGTTCCTTTGTGAATATATCCTTTTTGGTATGACCATTGGCTAACTGTACAGTAAGTTGTTTAAGTGCTGCCGACTCAACCCCAGTTTTCAAATAGGCTATGTATTCCTCTTCAAATCTCTGTGCCACATCATCTGTTAAATAGTCAAATTATATTTTAATTTTTTTTTTCACAAGGACACACTGTTTTTTTATACTACATAGAGACACCTACCGACAATGGCGGACATTACTTCTTTATCCTCTAAGATTTCAGTGGGTAATCCTGGCAGATTAACTGCGACCACAACTGCGACTAGCGCTGCTAATAATCCAACTTGCAGCGTGTTCATCTTGAACTGTACTGACTGATCGGCCGTCTACAATGGTCGAACCTCGTACTAAACTTTTTTCCGCGACTGGGGGTTTAATTTATAGTCTTGCATTAATCGCTAATCTAAATATTTAGTAACTTATCGGCGCAAAGATTACGGCTCGTGAATTGCCGTTTAGCATTTATTATTGACCATTAAGAAAAAATTCTATTCTGAGTACTTTAAAGATAAACGCAATTGCAGATTAAGCACAAATCGCGCATAACTTTTGACATAATCATTCTGTTACTGAGGTAAACATTGAAAGCTAATTCGAATGAAAACCATGTAAATCAAGTTTGTTTTTCCAATTTTAAACTTTGAACGAATTATGTATTTTTATGTTTATAAAATTTATTTCCGGCTAATTCGCTAATCAGCAAATAACGGAATATAAATCTTAATTCTTTCATATCGTAAAATATTAAAGTTTTTTTAAAATGTTATTTTGCATTACATTGAGGAGACTTATTGGATTCATTCACCCAGAAAAATAAATAATAAGAAGAATCCAATCCAAATTTACAAATAATGATCTATAATTTGAGTGATAGAATGAAAAAATTGTTGGCGTGCAATTAACTAAACAATTTCCTATATGTGTTTTATTTATTGCGTTTATTAATTTTTTTATAAACTACAGAAAATTTAATTCTAATTTAATTAAGCGCCAAATATGAAGTGTTTACAAGTCTCCACTTACAATGCAAACTTGTTGGTATTTTTTAATACGTGCACACTACTTTGCCCATTTCAAAGTGCAGACTCGCTGTACATCAATTGCGGTGGATGGACGTTGTAAAGGTGAAGCGTAATTTTATAATTTAATTAAAACAATTTATTCAATTCGTTGTGCATACCATTATTTCGCCTACACTCTCAATAGTAGCGCCTTAGCAAAATTAAGATATCATTCGACAAACGCATTGCAAAACGCCATTAGAGCGTGGACGCCATTTTCTGTTATATTCTGAATAATAAAGCAGGTGGGGCGAAACAATCAAACAAACGAACGAGCGAGCGAGCTAGCAAGCCAAGCAAAAAAAAAAAAAAAAAAAAGAAAAAAGCAAAAAAAAAATAACCTGACTCGTGACGTGAGAACATACAACGGAAGTGAACAATCAATGAGCCTCATCAATTTTCTCAATCCTAAACTCAAACCCTCTGTGGAATGTGAAGCCGTTTGCGAGGATGGCTACACGGCAGCCAATCTGATAGCAGATGATGCCGAACAGCTGTCGCGTGGTTTTATGGCCTTTTCCGTTTCTAAACCACCAGTGGAGATTGTCTTTGACTTTCCCAAGGCCATTGATCTGAAGGTCATCAAGCTATGGCATAGCAACGGCGCACTACGTTCAACCGCATTTGAAGTACATGGCAAATACGAGGGCATTTGGGAGCGTGTAGCTCATGTCCGTGAACTTGGCAAGGGCGTTGACTCAGTGACGTTTTGCTATCAAAGCGATTACAGTTCACGTAGCAATGCCAGCACCGGCGCAGCGGAGCAAAGCGAAAAAGTGTTTTTCTTTAGAACAGCACACAAAATACTTGCGACTACGAACAGCGTTAAGATTGTTATCAAAGCAACGGATAAATGTCCACCAGTGTTACGGAAACTGCAAGTGTGGGGCCTGCCAGCACGCACATTGGAAAAGGCTGATCGGGAACTGATCAAAACAGTATGGAATGAAATAATGCATCCGTATGGACAACAAACGGAACAACAGGGAAGCGGCGGTCAGCGTTCGTCGCCATCACGTAATGTACCCGAACTGCGCGAACAATCAACACTAAATATACCAGAAGAGTTTCTCGATTCTATAACGTGGGAACTGATGGTAAGTAAATCGCAAAGCAATTACGCAACGCAGCATAATATATTTTATTATTTTCGCTTCGTTTAGATCTTTCCCACTGTATTACCCTCAGGAAAAGTTGTCGATCAATCGACCATCGACAAACACTCAGAAGAGGAGTCCAAATGGGGACGCCTGCCTTCGGATCCATTTACTGGTCTAGAATTTACCTCACAACGCAAAGCAATAATAAACCTTGCACTTAAGGCTCGCATCGAAAAGTTCTAATGGAGAATTCAGAGCAATTTAAGACAGTGCCGCGCAGCTTGGGCAGTTCTCGTGTACGTCGCAGTCAAAATAGACACGCATCACAGTTTGCCAGTTTGGCATACCATGGTACAGGCGGCACCGGCAGCATTGTCGGTACCTATTCTTCATTGTCGAGCAACTATGCAAAACGTAAAACAAAGACCTCAGTAGTCACTGCCACAGCTACATTGGGCTCGGAGAACAACGATACAGATTCTGCGATACCAACTCCTGCAAAACGTATGCGCCGTCACGGTATATCGGTCAGCTCGACCATTACCACAGCGGCTGACAATTACGAACAATTATCCAATCCAAGCACAGATGCGTGCGTTGCTGCTAACGCTTTAAACACAACAGCGCCTGCACCCGCAACGTCTTCCATTGATTTGGCCTTACAGCAAGCACTTCAGAAGATTACGCGATTCACACGACCCGTTGCCGAAGCAAAACCCGCTGCCAGTTGTATTAGCTGCCGTTCGGCACAATTCGCTTACCAGATACAGACGTGCAAACATCTTGTCTGTCGTGAATGTCTGGTGCAGCTAACGAAGGCACAAGTATGCATTTGCAAGACAAGCTTTCAAGGCGCCGATGTTGAACGTTATCATAAATTGTAGGCGTCCACGGCTTCGTTGTTGCCCCGTCGTGATCGTGGTCGTGTATGCCATTAGTCTGAAGTTCTGCAAAAGAAAAAAAAAACAACATTCTAATTTAGTCTTCGTATTCTAGTGCTTCTATTATTTTATGATTAGGTTAAACATCTTTAAAAAGATTAATTAATTACGTAGGTATAAGCAACGCTGCAGTTAATTAACAATAACCAAACGACGAATTAGTTTAAAAATATTTAATTATTTTTATTCTCTTAAATTTTAGCCTACGTTTTTTATTACGCAATATTATTGTCGATCATTGTTTAGTTAAATTTATTGTTTTCAAAATTTAAATTGTACTGTTTTTGCTTAATTTTACTTGACCTTTGTTAGATTTTTTTTTTCTTAAACAAGTTTTCAACGCCAAAAAAAAGCGATGCAAATAACTCTAGTTGTAATGAACGGATTTAGTCATAGAAAAAGAGCCCATAGTTTTTCTAGTAATATATATATACATATATATAAAAATATACAACAGTCAAAGAAAAAAATATATATCAAACGTAAATTTATTATACATGCATTTATATAGTATCGAATAAAGAGTCATGAAGTCTCAGAAACGTAAATTATGTGTTGTCTTCTACGACCAGTGTGCGTTTTTTTTCACAATGTCAAAAAAATTGTCCGTCTGAATGAAAAATAGCCGGTTTCTTTTGGGACAACCCAATTACATTAATTTATCGAATAATCATGAAGTCTCAGAACGTAATTTTTATTTTCTACGAAACTATTTGTTATAAATGCATTTTGCATTCAAAGCAGTAAAGCTATTAAACCTTTTTATTAAGATTTTGTAGGATATTCAAATAAAATGACACCCTGTGTTACTTATTCATGTGTGTGTGACACAAAAAACCATAAAACAGTAAGAACAGCTGATTGTAGCGCAAAAAATTCTTATTGTTCAAATTGTATAAAGTAGGCGTATAAACTTGAATTTTAAACGTTAAACTGAATGCGCAACATTTTCATTGCTGAAAAGTTATCAATTTTTCGTGATAAATTCTTTATTTAAAATATTATTTCGTCAGCGCACTAAAAGTTTTGTTTTGTACATTGCAAAAATTTGCTTCGTTGGTTTAAAACAGTAACCCATTTAGTCTTTCTTATTTTATGGTAATTAAAAAATTCTTTATACACAAAAAATATGTTCTTGCTTTACAATAAATATTACATTTAATATAACTCATTCCGTAGCGCTGCTTTTAAAATTGAGCCGTACACAATTTATGAGGCGCTTTTAAAAAAGTGAAAAAATATATTATGGATGAACAAGACGAAGACTTCTCAACGCCAAAGGCACCAAAGCGTAGAAGTCTGGGACTTCGACGCTGTGGCACCACTTTAAATGTACGCACAACGCCAGGTATTCGTATGCAATCATATACGGATGCTTGGACATCTAGAAAAGCAAAGGAGAAAACTACTGAGCAGACACCGACGAGCTCAAATTCTGCCGCAAGTACCGAGAACATAAAAAGCGCACAGGAAATGGTACAAACTCCGATAAATGTCTATCCCCGTATGGGACTTTCGCGTAGTGCGGCTAGCACCTCAAATTGCCGCTCATATAGTTTGTCATTAAATAGAAATATACGCAAAGTGTTAACCAAAAAACGTTTGCAATTTTTTATGGCCAACGATATGCAAGGTGCGGCGACACCGGAAGATGTTGACAAAAAAGACGACCCCATTGAGAACGAGAATGATCATCTAGAAAAAGAATATTCAAAATCAAAGCCAAGTTTGAATGGAAAACCAGAACAAAACACAGCAGTGTTAGCAGCAGTTGCTGAGAAAATTGAAATCACACAAAGTACAAAAACTGACGCAGAAATGTTGGCCGAAATCGAGCAGCTAGAAGCAGAGGCTAAATGCCTTGAAGCAGACGAAAACAAATTGAATGATGTAAAGTCTGCTTTAGAGACTTGGCGCACAGGATTTGTTGCTGCTGCAATAGATTTACAAGAAGTCAATGAACCACACATGGAGATGCCTCAATTGCTGGAACAAGTGGGCATTGCAAATGATATGTTAAAGTATTTCGAATAAGACTGTCCTTAAAAAGTAATGCAATCGATAGATTTTAGCGTACAATGTGTATATAACGTTTATATAAAGCTTTATTGTACACAACGTAGATTATATGTATTTATGTACGAATGAATTTAATAAACAACAGCGTAATTTATGGCTAATTAGTATTTATGCGGGCGCACTGCCTTTTCTGGATCGAAAAGTTTCGGATCCTGTAGAAAATCTAAATCTTTATGATAACCAGGCATTAACAAATATTGCTGTGCGCGTAATATTGCCTTTTCGACATCCTCTTGTTTTTGCTTGCATAATCCGGTTATGTGGCGCCCATAAATGCGTCCCGTATAGGGCGATTGGAATTGTGAGAGTAGCTTAACATTTTTATAATTCGGCGTTATATTGTGTTTGCAAAGTATACACTGCTGTTGTTCACGCTCAAAAGGATTTGGTATGTCAACAGGTTCATCTGCATTGTTGGTAGCAATATCTCCGGTGTTTTGTACATCTTTTTGCTGCAGCGGAAAACGTGCGTGTAGCGGCGGCAGCTATTGCGCTGCGACCACATACATTTGTGACAATACCTAAAAGTTAAAAAAAAAAACGATGAATTAAAGTTTAAATACAAATAGCGAATTTACCTCTTTGCGTAACGAATTTGGCAATTTGAAACATTTTTATATTTATTTAATAATATTTTCTGCTGTCTGTACAGTTCAGCGCTACTCAATTCTTAACAGGGTATATCATATCATATGTTCAGCGAAAATGAAAGAGCATCATAGTTACATCGCCAGTCTGTATAAATTTTAACGTTTTTCCAGCTTATAGCGTTGCCAGAAAATTTGATAATCGTATCTTTGTTTTGTTTCACATGTTCCATTCATGGCGTGTTTATTTGTCGTAGCATAGTAAAATACCATAAAATATACAAAAAAAATGAAGAAAACTCAACAAAATAAAGGAAAATTTGTGCAAAAAAACAAATTTAAAGGTGACAAGTTTGTGCAGAAGCCAAACTTTAAGCACAAAAAAGCAGCACAACAACAAAAAATGTAAGTGTATCTTGCTTGACTTCTTTTTTTTTTTTTTTCTTATAAATTTTTTAAAAACATTTTAGAACAAGCCAAATAAACCTGAAATACGCAAAATGATACGTCAACAAAAAGCAGCCGAGGCTGAAGCTGAACGTTTAAAAGCCAAAGAAGAAAAAGAGGCTCGCATCAAGGAATACAAAAAGAAGCGCTTGGAAAAGACGAAAGCCATTAGCAAGCGTACAAAGCACGGCCAACCTGTTATGAAAGATCGCATGCAACTGCTCCTAAAACAGATACAAGAGTTAAAACGAAGCTAAAGGGGTTTTCGTTTTTTTAGTTGTTAGTAAGTCCTCAGAAAAAAAAATGTTAATTAAAGTCCTCCCCGTGCACATTGCTTTGATGTTGACATGAACTTTTGTTGTTCAATTGATGTGCTTCGTTTTGAATAGAATATTACAAGCTTAACTGATAAATGAAACATAAACAAATGCCTTTTATATATATTACAATCATTTATGCAACGATATACTGCTGGATATAAGAATAAGGCGAATACGGCATAAAATTATTAAGGAAGTTATTTCAAACTCCTAAATACCTTCTAAATGATGTGGTCGATGTTGAATATTAGATATTTTTCTCTTAGACGTTCATTTGAAGCTGTTACAAATTCTGTCATTTCACATATCCATAGGACCTGTCCAACTCACAACAACTTCATTCGTTTAGTCATTATATCAACGTTGCGATTTTCACGAAAAGATAGTGAATGCCCTTAATATATATACTCGTATTTATTCTTTCTTTATAAAATTTTTAAATCTGGTAACCATAAAATTTTTCAAATTCAAATACAACTTCGCATAAAGAATAATACATATGCGTGAAATTTGAGACATGATAAAACCCTTTAATCATTAATATATATCTAATAGCTAATAATGTCGATTTTAAAAAGAAAAACTCCCCTTTAATGGTCCCTATTGATTTGAACAGTTATACTGAACTACTTCAAACGAATCAAATTAAATCGATCGAATTACAAAACAGTTGCAAAATCGAAAATTCCCCTCATGATGAAAACAGAAAACTTAATATTCGATACAATTTTTGTAAAATTTAATTCAAAAAACCAAATCAACTGGTAACAAAAGGCTGCAGTTGAAAGATTTATTACCGCGACGCACCCTCAACGGAATGCGTTGAATAACAAAAAAAAAAAAAAAAAACGAAGGGTTTCAATGGCAACAGGAACAAAGATGCTAAAACTAACACCAGGAAACGGAAATACGGCACAAACTCAACACATTTTTTCGCGTGAAATCTGCATAAAAGTTTATTTTTATATTTATTTTTATTGTGATGCAAAACATCAACGCAATCGCTGCTTGTTGGTGTCAATGCTTTTTTGATATCTATATTCAATATGAGCTGGTGGCTACAAATGACTTTGTTTGTGTTCTGGAATACGCGAGGGAATTAATGTTCCTTATCTGGCGCTCATATGCCACGAAAAAAAAATTTTTTTTCTTTTGTGGGCTGATGGAATAAAATAGAGCAAAAAAAAGCTGTAGCAAAATCGAATTGGTTGCAAAATTTGCATACCTTTGCGTTGCGAACGCAATGAAAAATAAACGGGTTTAGATATGGATTTCCTGGTTGAAAAGCGAGCGGTAGGCATGAAAATTTATTACAGGTTGCATTAAATTTAATAATGAAAGGCGTGAGCTGAAAATTTGAATACATTGTTAACAAAATAACAAAGATTTATTGTATATAAATTGACGACACAACTAACTTCAGATACCATAATGAAGTTTATCTTTTCGAAAGTGTTCCTGAAAATCAAACTTAAAACTGACTTTAAAAAAATCGAATACAATAATCCACTAGAAAAAATATTATTCAGATGGTTTATAGGCATTAAAATTAACTTTCTAGTGAATACCCATTCAAGACGATCGGACAATTAGAACGGTTTATGTTAGAACGAAGTTGCTTCAAAATCTAAATTCCAAGTTTGATCACTATATCTCCTTTACTCTATGAGAACAATATATATATAAAAGAAAACACCATAACATTTTAGCCTTCTTGATTTCATATGCAAAAACTCAAAAATTTATGGTAGGATGGTATAGCGTCTACTCCTTGAAATGTGATTGTATACAAGATACTTTTCGAGGGCTAGAGAATTTTTTTTAGAAATATTTTTTAGGATAGTACAGAACATGTTTGCCAAAAATATTTTGCTAAATGCTGCAACAAAAACATGAGATTCTGAAACACCAATATACGCGTATCGCTCTTGCACACTATAACCTTTTTTTTTTACAAAATATTTCAATTATAGCAAAAATTATCGTTGTCAATATTCGCAATAACAATCAGCATGTGGTCTTATATCCTGAATCCTTGCACGCGTCAACAACTACTTTCACTTTAAGTGTTTGCTAAATCGAATTTGAAATTATTGCAAAACTATTTCGCTAAAATCCTTTTAACCCTTTCTTCCACAAACAGACAAAGCTGCACTAAATCAAAAATTATGCTTTATAAAAATACAAAAGTGGATTTGCGAATAGAAAAAGAAAAAAGAATGCGGAAATACAAGTATAGCCAACCGTTCGATATCCTGTGGCCATAAATCTCAGATAGTTAAATATTAAATTAAACACAGGACCATTCCATTCTATTCATTCATTCAAAAGTAGGGAATTCCTTATGCGCACGAATGTGAATAAACCCTTTTTTCTTTTGGGTGACATTTGCGTTAAACTTGAAAAAAAATTTAATGTTTTGTTTTTTTTATTTTATATTTTGAAGTTATGAGTGTTTTCTCGCTCGACTGTTGCGCTTCGATTTTTGGTGCGTCCTTTTCCTGTACGACTGCCTGGTTGCACGCAGCTGGGCAGAATAGCATCTTTGTCTTTGTTGCAACGCACCGGTTTTTGGTTGCGTTCGTCCCTTTTTTTGTTGTTGTTGTTGTTGTCATCGTCCTTAGCGCCCATTTATGTGTCGATAATGAATAGTTATGGATATTTAACATGCTGAGGGGTTGTGTCACAGCCTCTCTTGTCGTCGCATTATCGAAAGGATAATGCATTATTGACACGACACGACACGACACTACACAAAATGATGATGCTGTCCTGAGTGCTGTCGCTGTCGCTGTGTACGATTTCAATTACTTTGCCGCATTGAATTGAATACAATTTTTATGTTTTGTTTGCATTTTGTTTGGTTTTATTATTAAATTTATGCTTGTTTGTTTAGTTTTTCATTTTTATTTGGGACAGGACCATCATTTTCGGTTCATTTTTGGTTGACATGCATTTTTTGTTGTTTTGTGTATTTTTCATAATTTAATAAAAATTATATTTATGGAAATATTTATAGATTCCACTTATGATGATAATGCTTTGTTATTGTTCTTTATGTTTAGTTAAATTCATATCATGTATGTGTGTCTAAAGGGATTTACTGGGTTGTGAATGACATACATATACATATGTACGCGAATATGGAATATTTAATTTTTAAAGAGCATTTATTGAAGTTCAGCTTCAATGGTTTAAAATACCTTTGTTAGGTAAGGAAGTAAAGAAAATATTAAATACAAAACGTGACAGATTTGTAGAGAATACAAGTTCTAACCATAATTAGCTGGAACCTCTCACTTTGAATGGTTTAAAAAATACACAAACATGTTTACGGCATTGGCGTGACCGCTGGAAGTGAATACGTTACTAACCAGGACTTGGCATCGGTTTACGAAGCAAGGCAGACTTGGCACAATCTTGGCTCCATAGAAAACATCTCCAATCACTGGTTCAAGATTTGGTTTTGTAGCCGGGTATGCAATACCTTTGCGATTATTTATTGTCACTGGTTCAATTGAAACGTAAGTTAATACACATAACACTAAGGACGCTCAGAAGACAATTGTCATTGAAGTAATGATCAGAATGGACGTAGAAGGAAGCTTAAGATTGTAAGCTTTGTTTTATAGCTTCGTGGAAAGCTAGAGTAAGATAAACATATTTCCTGCACTTTTTTCACCACAGAGAAAAACACACCTAAATATGTAAACAAAATAAAAAAAAACAGTGGTGGAGTGCGAGACTTAGAATAACTGCATCATGCTATGTTTTCGAAGATTTTGATAAGTTTCCAAGATGCTCCAAAGTGCTTCAACAGATATTATTACATTTTCCGCATTTTAAAAGCTTTTTAAACATTTTACCATAAAATGTTAAGTTTCTTTTACCCTCGTAAACACTTCTGCGTCTTTCAATTATGACATCATCCATAAAATTATCTTATAAATCAATGACAAACATTTAAACCAATGATATATTGAAACATTATACTCTGAACAATTAAAACTTTTACGTTAATGACTTCGATGTTAGTAGTACAATTTGTGTGTATGGTAACATACTCAAAACTATGCCAAAGAAAATGCAAACAGTTGTCGAGACTTTCAATGACAGTAAATCAAAATTATGACTTTTTAATAAATGCACAGGAATAGAAAAATAAATAAAATAATGTTCTAAGCACCACAATAAATCATGTGACAAACTAAAGAAGCATTAAATCTGTAATAAATGCTTCTTTCATGAAGGCCAAAGACAGACAAGGCCCCAACTTGAACTTTAAACAAAATTTTGATAAAGTTTTGTATCTGTAGAGGAGTTATATATGGAATCAATGGAACATTGCTTTTACACACGATTAAATAATTTCTTTACTAAATGGTGTGAGGGAAGAAAAAAATTGTATATAATGCATATTTATCATATAAGTTTGCAGGGTTCTTGAAAGTGTTTACTTAACACAAACAAACATTGCTAATATTGATAAACTTCTTCACATTTGCAAGAAAATTGCAACAATTTGTAAGGATTAAATGCAAAATTACCCTTTAGCAAACAAAAAAAAAAGAGCAAAAATACAATTTACGCCTAATGATGCCGTCATAAAATGAGAAAAACTTTTGAAAATAGGACGAAATCTATGAAAAATTGCAAAAGATTTCATAAGGTTTTTTTCTCGGGAAATCTTAGTAAGAAATCAAATGTCATCGATAGCCAAAAAAAGAGATTGGAGACGGAGGCGTGACAAAAATCCAATCAAATTGTACAAATACATAAAGCGAAAGGACGAAAGCAATGGAATAGGACTGCTGCTGCTACAGCACATTTGTTTGTTTTTCTTTGTAACGTAAGTCGTAGTAGCAAACTATTGCAAAAGCAAAAGAAGTGAGGAATGAGGCGTGTCACTGATGTGCTTTATTGCTAGAGTATAATTTTTGGTAAATATAAATATCATAAATACTTTCAGTCAGTCAGATAGAAAAGTGTATAGAAATTAGGTGTGTGTGTAATGTGCTGAGAATGCTATAAATATTTTTTTCTGTTATTTTTCCACAATTTTTTTGTATTGTTTTGCCGAAAATATTTACAAATTGTTTCCACTTCGTTTGAGTTTCGTTGGATTGGTTGGTTTTTTTTTATTTTGGCCTCATTCTGAGGATGTCTCTACTATTGAAGTGCTTGGACTGCGTTGACATTTGTCATAATGATTTTGCCATAAACTCAAAATGCTTACAAATATTTACAACATTAATGGAAACTCCTTGCAAATGGAGATATTAAAATTGTTATAAAGCAAATAAGAAAAAGTATCTTAAAGGTGTTTGGATTGTTCAGAGTCACAACAGCATTGTATGCAAAGACAAAATAAACTCCGATTAAATATTACAATCTCACTGAAATCAGAAGGCTAGCGCAAAGAGCTGGACCAGCGAGCTTATACACATTTTATCGAAGGATCCAAAATGAATTCGGGAGTAGGAGCAGCCGTGTATTGCGCTGAGCCAAATATTAGGCTTTACTATAAACTACCGGACCACTGCAGGGTTTTCCAGGCGTAGATATTTGCAAGAAAGATAGCTGCCGAGATGATACGACACAAATTACAAAACATCACAAGAACGGATAAACATATTCGTTGACAGTCAGTCCGCTATAAAAACATTGCAGGCGACTAGTATAAGTTCCAGAAAAGTTTTAGCGAGCAGCGAGGCAGTATGTAATCTGAATATCTCTATAAAGGTACTCATCTGCTGGATTTCCAGCTATAGAGGCAGTGACGGTAACGAGACAACCTAGCAAAAGCTGGTGTCGGCTTGCCTCTGAATGGAACGATTGCAAATTTCTACCAGGCAACTAGACAGAAGTCTAGAGAAGATTGCCTCGCCCACTGATTGTAAAATATCTAAAAAAATGTTCCACAAACCAATTGAGATGCCAGCTCACTACTTGCTGGAGCACAAGAAAGGAGAGGCTCTGGAGCACCTAGGTATCTTTAAAGGTCACTGCTATTGGTCGGTCAAGATTAGGCACAATATCCTTAGTCACATGCAGGACATCTGAGGAGCACTAAAACGTGGAGGCTCTGGAGGCCTTATCTAAAACTGTACAGCTATTAAAAAATTTACTGGCACATCTCGAATCTAATCACTAAAAGAGGCGGCCAGAAGATCTCACAACAAAATTCGCTATAGGTATTACTGAGAACCATACAGGTCTATGTGTGACCCCTTATAGGGTCATCCAACAAAACATTCCTACCTACCTAACAATATAACACGGTTCAGTTGCAAAGCTTAAAAAGCAGACGTGGCTTTGAGAGTAAACTTTATTTGTGTCTACGCTTTTCAACTCAAGTTCTTAAAGAAACCTTCAGCAATTACGTAACCAATAAATTGTATAAAAAAGTGTACGAAGCATTAACACCTCATTAACAGCAATTCGTGAAACTCAATTTAAAAATTGAATACGAATCAAGAGTTTATATGTACGTGGGTACTAATGGCCAACTGAAATGGTCGTTACGCTCTTATATGAATGCTTACGTTCAGTTTATGTTGTACAATTACCGAAAACAAGAAATAAAAACCGGAAGGAAGCAAGCGGAAAAATATTTTGCACTGGACACGCTTCAATTTAAAAAAAATTAAAAAAGGCGAGGCAAATGACGAAACGACATGGAACGTGGCCTGCTGCCTTATCAGCGCGAATTACTTGACGCATTTTATTGCTTTGAAATTTTATATCTTTCGATTTTGAAACGGCGCCGCTAATCCAAAAAGAACAAAAAAAACGACGTAGCTGGCAAAGATGACGATGCTGATGGCAGTATTAAAAAGTCATAATTCAGCGACAGGCGAGGACGCATTTGAGGCGCAGGGTGGAAAATCAACAAGAATTTTTCTTCTTTTTTTTTTTTTTTAATTTTCACACACTTACAATATATTTCGAATTTACATTTGGAAAGCAGCAGCAGCGTTAAATATGAAAGTGAATGTGAAGTGCAATGCTTCGTTTCGTTTGTCAGATGCAGAAGATTTATGGTTTGTATTCTCGGTTGACTTTATTTCACCTTTTCAATAAATGAACACAAACCTGATACGTACAGTTGGCGGCGCATAACAAATTCATTCATTTCGTTTGCTGTCAAAATTTGTTAGCTTTTATGCATTCGAAACGCTCAGAACCGAGTACCGAGAACTATTGTTAACTTGACTGCCGAGAATTCTTTCTGAAAAGCCGCATAATTTATGCCAATTTAATTGAATACATACCTACGAATTTCAATTTATTCTTTCATTGTCTCTCGGGAGATGCTTGATGCTTGATGCTTACTGCTGAACTCTTGAACAGACATAATGAATACATTGAATTGCAAATGAATTCATTGTAAAAACATTTCTTTGCATTATTTTCGGAAAAAAAAATTTAATTTTCATAAGTGCCAAGTTTAATGTTTAACGAAAAATTTAAAGTTTGAATTAATTTATTTGAATTTAACCGGAAAAACCACTTAGCCACACATGATGCAACCACATACAACATCACACCTACGCACATAAATACGCACATACATGCAGCGTGCTGTCCGCCATTTTGTACGTGCGTGTGTGTGTGCGCTACACATGCTTCTAGCCGCAATTATGGTTATAATTTAAAAATTATGATGCTATGCGGCAGCAAAAACATACGCCATAACCCTTTGCACGCGTTTAGCAAAGAAGAAATTCATTAAAAAAAAAAAAATACATGTCGCTCTTTGTATCTTCAAGCATAAAAATGTGCGTCGCAGTACACGACGCCAACGCGTATACGCAATATTGAAAAACCACTTGAAACGTATTCCATTCCAGTAAAAGTGCCTGATCATCATATTTTTGATAATTTTTAATCACTTGCCAAAAAAAAAAATTATAAACTGGAAATTGTCGTAGTCATGAAGTAGCAGCCTGAGGGGTTGGGGTTGACTTTTTCACTGTATCCATAGTAGGTATAAATTTTAAAGCGTCAAGAATGCGTAAATTGTACTTTTCACTGGCTTAAAACGCTTCAGCGGCAATAAACAGTCAACTAAGAAGACGCAATATAGACAATTTCAGTGGATGAAGTTGTTGGCATTTGCTTTATAATTTTAATACTTAAAGGGTTTATTGCTTTTTTGAATTCACAATTAATTTTTTTTTTTTTTGTATCTTTATGAATTTTAATTATTTCAATGACTTTTATCGTTGTTGTAATATTTTAATTTTATTTTGCTACGCAACAGTTAATTTCATTAATAAATATTTATGTTCTAGAATCTAAATACTTTGTGATATATTTAATAAATGGCTTAAGTACGCTTAGCGGGTAGCTTTGGTTCTGATTCTGAGAAAATACTATAATTTATGTAGTTTGAATAAGTTTGCATTTCTGTTTTGTAACTTAATCAAAAATCTTTCGAACCAAACATCCACCCCCTCCCTCTTTGCTTAAATTTATAGTCGCTAATTAATTAAATATTTTATTATTTCTAAGCGATGGAACATCGTTTTTAATTCCATAAAATATTCGTAGAAATCTACGAATAAGACTCTTGCAGTTTATGTGACTGTTCATATAGGAAGTACCTGTGGCACCATGGTTTCTTTTTAGATTTTCACCTAACGAATACAGAAAGTGTGTGAACAGAGATTATTCTTCAGACTAGTAATCTATAATTGCAAAATAAAAAGAAATAAGCAAAGCAATATCCTCTTCACCCATGAAGTGAGAATTGCATTGAAATATCTTAAACCTTAAATTGGAAACCAATGATCCATGCGCGTTTATAACCATACGAATTACAGAACTTAAATGCTTAAAAAAGCAGAAGACAATATGTAAACCGATGATTTTTGTACTCCAAAGACAATTTGGAAACAAAAGTTATTCAAGGAGTATCGAAAATTACAAGGAAGTCTCAGGAAATATTGATAATCTTACTTGAAAAATCAACGAGCGTAATTAGATAGCTCAGAAACTTTTTTAGCTTACCTTGGGTCATTTTTGGTGTTCATTCTTCTGGAGAAGTCTATTCTTTTGACTCGTCTTTAGCGTCTGGTGTGTTGGATGTTTTGCCCAAAGTTACAAAAATGGCCGTTCCTAATGGTCCAAATATTTATGTAAAATTTTATGTAACCGCTTAGATAAGATGCCTACAGCCTCAGACTGAGCACTACTTCCATTCTCTGATCTTAGTCCATTGATAATGTCATTCCATTGATTATATCGAAGAATTTTGGTGTGACAAGCTCTTTGGTGTGACCTGAACGTTGGTGTTTGTTCGTGCGACTACAAAGGAAGTCAGTAAACCACTTCTTAAAGCATAATGAACATTTCTCTAAAAATATCCGAAATCTTGCCGGCTACAATGCAAATTGTTTGATTTTGCATTGCACCTCAAACTCCATTCTAAGAACAAATTTATTCACTTTTAAATCCTTTGTTAAGATCTTTTTAGTGCAAGATTAAAATTCTTGCAATTAGCTATTTTTCTGCTTCAATTATCTTTTATATAAGAAAACCGCTTTAAAAATCTTAAAATTTATTTCCAATTTTAAATAATCCTATGCAAATTGTCTTAGGAAGTTTTGCTGATTAATTTTTTTTTGTAAGAAACAACTTGCAACTTTTAATAATAAATCTAATAGAGTCTTATCTGCTAAGTAACCCACAGCAAGTACAAATTTCAATTCAAAGCCACACATAAGACTAAGTCGTAAGGCAAAAATAATTTATCGCTGGCGACATATGCAAAGGCGTGTCTCAGGTAAAATTTATTGCAATCCTAAAATGGAAATCAAAACCTCGAAAAGAAAAGAATTCTTACAACAATGCGCAAACATTTTGGGTAAAAAATAAAGTAATTAGACTATAAAAATGTCTACAAGTTTAACTCCTTTTCACGGCGCACAAAGTGTGCGTTTAATTTTTAATTCCCAGCGTAAAATTTATTGTTTTGCTGCCACAATTTTTGAGTTAATCTCAGACTACGACGGGGGCCGCCAAGACGACGACTTTGAAAAAGTTACGCGGTAGTTTGGGGATTTTTCCACTTTCGCTGCGCATCTTATGCTGCGTTTTGGTTAAGTAAAAAGGATAAAACAGCAAAATACCTTTAAAAAAAATATAGCAAAACTACGAACGCGTAACGTGCAACTTACTTACAAGTTTTAAGCCTTTTTTTGACAGCGAAATACTTTAATGCACGACTGCAAATGCAAAAGGTTGTTTTGTTGCCAACTGTACCGATTTAAATGTGTCTTGCCAATAAGATGTGTATTTTAAAATTCTCACAGGACAAACAATACATCAAAGGGACCGGTTAACGATGACGTCGCAGAGCATTCTCTGGGAAACATAGATAATCAAAGTAAATTCAATACTCATGTTGCGTCTGAAAAGGACATGCGCTTCACTTGTCCATGTTAGGTACGGTACCATACGTACGTGTGGGGCGTGATAATATTCTGAGACTTAAATTGTTTGTGTGTGTGTGATAAGTGTAAAAGTGACACGTCACCTGCCGGTTTTCTCAGTTCTGTTGTGCTTTCTTTCCCCAACCAGATTCAATTGTTTAGTTTCTTGCGACTTAAACTTTAACTTTAATACGTTCTCATCGTATCGTATCGTATGTGGTGTCCTGCTGCATTTAGTAATCAATCAAATGTGTTAACGAGTCGAGACTCATGTCGAACTATTGCAGAGTGGCGCTAAATGCTCGTTACATATTGTTCGTTGGTACTGGTTCTGTTTAAAAAAAAAAATACAAAACAAATCTCCCACGTAATTTCGTTTTGGCTAGTCATTGGTTTCCTCTACTCCACCATTGTTTTTTTTTTTCGATTGATGTTGATGATTGTGATTGAATTGTACTGGTGCGTTTTTTCTTTCTGGTTATGTGAGTGATGAGCATTAAATTGGATTTGAAAAAACGTAAAAATGTTTCGCAAATACTTACATATTTTTCCATTTGTTTCATTGGAGAGGAACGACTGTATTTCAAAATCTGGAAGGAGTAGGAAACTACTAAGACGTGGTAAGATCTGTCAAAATCGTCATAAGCTTTAGATCTCACTCATGCTGATTATCCTCTTCTTTGGATCGATGGTACATGGTTTATCTAAACAATAGAGATGGAAAACTGTCGATTGTTGATATATCGATAGTTTTCATTAGTATCGATAGAGCTATTGCAAACTTTTGTTTAACTATTTGCAGAAGATTTTGCTAACCTGTCATAAATATAGTATATACATCAGACCAAAGTTCAGACTTATTATACAATAAGTATCTTTTGATATCTAAAAGCACCATCATTTTATGGGGGGTTCATACATATGTAGATATTATATAAATCCAAATCCCATTTAATACAATACAAAATACAATATTTTATCCATGAATCCTCGAACATTAAATTTTACCAACGAAAATAACAAATCAAAACTTCTTTCATTTACGCAAAATCTCACAAAACGATAAAAATTTTGTGGTCTCATCATTTGTCATCAACACCGATGTACGCCAAATTATGCACATAATTTTTCGACAAACTTCTTCCCTAAAGCCAAAAAAAAAAAAACACATCATTCGCTTTCAGGAACCACGTCAAAACGTTAACAGCTGCCGTCAACATAACAATAACTCTAAAATAAAGTGAGTGCTTGAAAGTAATTTTTGAAATTTCTATGACTTTGTAACTAATTAGTGAAACCATAAAAACAATGAGCACCAACATCATCTTCCGTCATGCCACAGACGTTGCCACAAATGAAGCACAAACACTTCGCATAATATGTAGAAGGGAAGGATGTTTTTTTAGTTGAAACTGAACCGCATACCCTCGAGGGCAACGCTAATGAAGTTTGACGTTTAACTGTTCTGCTGCAACAAGTGAAAGTCAACTCAAGTCAAGAAGACATCAAGAAAACCATAAAAAATACCACAATTATTACAATTGGCGAAACGTCGCGACGCATCCCGAAGTTTTACACTTTGACATAACGGAACAAAGTTAGGATTTATGCGCAGAAAAAAAGGAAAAAAAACAAAAAGTTATAAAATTAACAAAGTCATTAAACATTAAATCAACAAGTTCGTTTAATTCTTCTAACAATAAAAAAAAAAAACATTAAAATCTCACATAAAATGCATAAAAATTAAAAACGTGTAGAAATCTTCTACCAAACTTTTTTTTGCTTCATTAAAAAATAATTTTCCGTAAAAAATATTAAAATGGGAAAATAATTTGCGTCTCATTTTTTTATGTTTACTGCGTGCTAAGTACCAAAATTTAATTATGCAGCAGTTTTGGTTTTTTTTTTTTTTTTTTTGAGTTAAAATTATTACAAATTTTGGTTTAAAAAAACATAAATTTAGAAAAAAAATAATGAAAAAAATTCTTTTTAATAAAAAAAAAATGTTGAAGAGCATATGCTGCAGTTTATTTATTTGTTCCTTCTAATATTTTCTGGTTATAAATTATGTAAATTTCAAAATTAAAAAGCAAAGCAAATCACATTCACATTAACACAAAAAAAAACAACGGAAAATAATGGAAAAATTCACTAATAAGGGGTGAGGGGCAAAAGTCACACGCAAATAAAAACAGCGGGATGCATTATAAAATCACTTTTTTTTTCTTGCCCCGGGGTCAGCTACATAGAAACATAACTCGAGCAGTGGGCGTGTCTTTTGTTGCTCCCTTTTTTCTTTGTGTTTCTTTTGAGTTCTTAAAAACAGAAAAGTGGAAAAATATTTTAGTTCATTTGTACCATTTTTTTTTTAATAATCAAAAAGTAATTCTTTTTACAAAATATTTTTTTTTTTTTTTTGGGGTAGAAAATGTTGAAAATATTAGAAAAATATTGCATTACGCTTTGTAACAACAAACAATAAATATGGTACGTATAGGGAAATGTAGCTGGTATTTTAAATGGTACAGTTTAGGCTTTAAAAACACAGTAAAATACATGTTAAGCATCATTACACGCGAGGGTAAAGTATAATAACTGGCTGAAATAGACTCAAAAATTGTTGGAAACAATTCTGGATTACCTCACAATAAAAACCTTGCCTTGTACAAGACACTGATTGCAGTGAGTATGTGTTATGAACGACTAAACTCTTAATAAACGGTAAAATGATCTAAGGGCTTGCTGAAATAGTCTACGAACTACCCACAAGAAACCATTGAATTACAAATATTTCTAAGGCTGCTAACACAGTAGACGAAGAGACGAAGATGAAGACGAAGATGATAGCACAGGGTTGTATCTTTAGAGCTTTCACACAGAAAATTTTAAGCAGTGTTGTGTGGCGAAATACAACCCTGTGCTATCATCTTCATCTTCGTCTCTCGTATGGTCCTACTTTTATTATCGTCTACGCAACTAAAGTTCATAGTTCAGGGCTTGTTGATACCAACTAGGATTTCCATCTCGCTATTGCCAACCACGATATGACCGTCGACAATATCGAAGTGGATATCAAGTATTTCGTATTGCTCTTAGTAACGGGTAGATCAATTAAACGAAACTTTGACTTTAGCAGCTATAATGCTTTATAGAAAATCATGTTCGAACTTGTGTATGTACTCTTACAGTTTAAAAATTTTAACGCCCGTGTCTTAAACCTCTTTTTGATATCGTATGGATTGCAGAGTTTTTTTTTTTTTTTTTTTGATAATAAGCTTATTTGAAATTACATATTTTCCAAATTCTAAACCGAAACAGAACAATTTGTAGTATTAAAATCAAAACCAACTTCAATCTGTATATAAACAAGTATGTGGTTCCCAAACCGGACAATAACCAAACAAACTGACCAACACATTAATTCCGAAATTGTACTTAAAAGAAGCACAGAAACAAACATTAATTAATCAGAGTATGCTCTGAAAAAGGAAAAATACTAAAATTGAAATTTATAACCAGAAAGTAAAAACACATAAAATATAACAAAGACGTAAATAAATTTTGTATGGACTGAGTCAAAGATTGTTGTTGTGAGTATGCACAGAAGGAACTTTATAAAATGGACAACAATGTGACTAATTACTCAAAGACATTAAGAGTAAGCAGACTCAAAGGCAAGAATGTATTACAGACGAAAGAAAAAACGATAAACTTTCTGTAGAAGCAGAAAAAAAAAATACAAGGAGTATTGGAGCCACAA
Source organism: Leucophenga varia (assembly GCA_018903435.1). Taxonomy (NCBI): domain Eukaryota; kingdom Metazoa; phylum Arthropoda; class Insecta; order Diptera; family Drosophilidae; genus Leucophenga; species Leucophenga varia. The sequence goes on from JAEIFJ010002813.1 coordinate 125,983, forward strand.
GTGGTATTTGTAATAAAGCAAATGACAATAGAACTTCTTTAAAGAATATAATACACGATACGAGTAAAAGGGTTATGTGGCATGTGACAGCAAAACAGGAAGTGCGAACTTATGCTTTTGTGTTTCTGGTAAATGTAAAATATATCCAAAACGACACTGAAAGGGTTAAGCATAAGAAGGGGTTTTTTTGGGTGACTTACATTATTGTTGTTCAAATTAAAAATGCATGTACCGGCGCTATAAATCACAGAAATACCAACCGGACTTTTGAGTCTGCGATTTAGCGAAGAAGAATTCCTGTTGAAAATTGGAGAACGCCTTTTTAAAAGAACCAAACAAAGAAGTTTCTTCGTCTTCTCGGTATGAATGAAAAACTTGAAGAAAGCCAACGCTGACAACTAAAGTTAGCGAAAGATTTATGTTTCAAAACAACCATTTGTGGTAAGGGTAAAAGTAGCTCAATTTGGTAATTTCTTTCGAAGCCAATTTAAGAATTTAATTTCAGACTTATTACGCTTGTTAAACACAAAACATAGCAAGTGAAAAACCGCAATCTCATCATCATTTTTACCTCAAAATGTAAACACATGTGACAAATGACATCAAAAATGTTTAAAGAAATGCGCAAAAATTTTGACACATGCCGTAAATCTTTCTGATTGAAGCGGAGATGAGCAGATAATGCGTTTATATTCCACCCACTCACAAAAAAAAGAGAAATAATAAAGAAAAGCATTAAAAAATTTTTTACATTGACCGCATACGCCCAGCCAAAAAAAAAAAACAACGAAAGTTTTATTGAATTATTGAAAATTTGAAAAATGAGCACTCACTCCCGGAAAAACTGTCCACACACACACACGTTGACACAAAACAATCAACAATTTTTCAATAAACTCATCAAAAGGTACAACTTGTCCAAATGTCCTTTGAACAAATCCTCGAAAACAAACACACACGTTTCATATTCTTCTCTTCATATGAAGCTGCGCAGCGCCTGAGGCTACTAAACGCAATTTGATTTATGTTTTTTTTCTTTCTTTTTTTTTTTTTGTCTATTTGAACAATGTTGAAATTGAAATTCGAAAATTGTCGCATGGTCACTTTAATTTTTGAATTATTAAACTTCAAAATGTGCACAAGCAAAAAAAAAAAAAAAAAAAAAAAAAAAGGGGGATGACACTCTAAAAGGGCGGGGCGTATGTCATGAGGAAGTGAATTATGTCATGTTTTGTATGAACTATTGAGGTTATGTAATGATGTCAGTGTGGCACGACCTGCACACAAGCTCACATTTTTTTGGTACAGTTTACAAAATTTGCACAGTGGATAAGAAATGATGAATTTATGGCAAATATATAGTATATACTTTGAAAATAGCTATTAGGCTGTATAGTGGGCGTAAATTTCTAGAAAGGCTCTTTTCTGTCAGTAATTAATTTACCATACTGACTTTCAGTGATATTGTGAATTTATTCAAAAAGAAAATCATACCATTTTTCTCAAATAATCGAACCGATAAATTCAATAATCGCAATAAATCAGTTTGTAGAAATTGGGTTTAAGACACGGATAAAATAAATGGGTCTTTATTGGTTTTTTTATTTAAAATTTTAGAAAAATAAATCGGATTGGAGACGAAATAAAGTTACGTATGGATTCATATATTTGAACCGCAGGCTATTACCAAATAATTTTACTTTCTCTTTTTATACCAGTTTTATCTTTGTTGGTCCAGCGTACATAGCCGCTTTACCGTTAAACAGCTTTCGTGTGCTTTGTAACTGTACTTTCTGTCGCCTTGGGTGCGTGCGAAAAACTGATTCAAACACGCGACGCTTGTTGCTAGCTGAAAAGTTAACAACAACGATGCAAGCACACAGCACAACAATTGAAAAATCAACCCTCGACTTTTCCCAAAATTCCATAGCGCGCTTATGACATGGGTTGGGGGCGAATTTAAGTTTAATGCGCGTATCCTGTATGTCCTGTTTATAGTTGGATTGGTGAGTGTTGCTTGTCCATTGTCTTGTTTTGGATTTGTTGTTTGGTGTTGAAGTGTCGCTTTGGTTTTAGTGTCAGCTTATAGTTTGACATTTGTCGGAACACTAACGTATCTGGTCTGGCATAATGCATATTGCTGATTGTTATCCTGCGCTTTTTTGTTCACTTCAGCTGTTTCCAAATATATACGTTGAAAGATTAACAACCCACTTGAGCTTAAGCGTATTAGTTTAATTTACTTAATGCATTGAAAACAACCTGCATTGCATCCATATATGGTGTGTATGTATGGTCGTAGTACATATACGGAACTTTCTGACAAAATTATATAAGACAGACAAAAATAAAACAATTCTAATTAATGCGTTGAAGTTTTCTACCAAATAGGAGCTTCTTTACAATAAATATTCGATATTAAATTTGAAAGTTAACATATGATATATTTGGAAAGATCTCATTTTCGGAAACATACCAATGGTGTATTATCGCCAAAAATCATTTTAAATTTGTCCATGATCTTCTGTCAAATGTCACATTTGATGGATTGTACATTCCCGAATTATAAAAGGCGAGGAAACATCTTCATAGATAGAGATCATTTTTAATTGATTGGAAACATCTTTCTTGCAGAGACCTATAAATAGATCGAAAAAGCATGAATGGACTTTGTTGGACATTTTGTGTATTTGGCGCCTTCCTGGATGCATGATCTGTTGAACTGGGGCGCTTCATCGAAATGTGCGAAATTCGATTGTTATGAAGCTGATTGACGAAAATTCCAGCAGACTAAAAATTTTGAACGATGCTAAATGTTTTCGACACAGTTCCAACTTTAAGATATTTAAATAGAAAGATATCTTTTTGTTGTTGCATCAAACAACAAACGTCAACTATTTCATTAAACAAGTGATTATGTGGCATCAAATGAGTTAGTAATGAGAGCGCAGCATGGACCGCAAAAACACTTCAAAATGTCGCTGGACTTTAGCATAAATTAAACATAAATTCCAGTTGTAAAATTTTTCACTGCATACCTTCGAGGCATATGTATGTATATGAGTTGTATGTATGTGTGCTGACGACAGATGCATAATGAACGAAGGAATTTTGTATCCTTTGCATTTATTTAAATTTTCATTAACCCTTCTCATTACATTTGGCTGCATTCTTATGGCTGAGTGTAAAGGGTGACCATGTGCCATGACGCTTGATTGAGCACACTTGACCATTTGCAAAAAAAAAAAAAAAAAAAAGTTATACAAAACTTCAAAAGTACTTCAAAATGAAGCACAAAACTTTGCGACAAGTTTTCACAGAGACACGAATTTTTTTTTTTTTAATTATGGAGATAACGGAAAGTTATTTAGAAAAAAAAAAAAGAAAGAGTAAAAAATTGTTTTTAATTAAAAAGTGAAATATAGTTTATTGCTTAGAAATGAACGAACGAACGCCGCAAATATTTTCAATTTCATGAGTGCCATCGTTTGGATGCTGTTCAAAATTGGCCATTTTCATGCATGGATGCCTGACTGCGTTGGTATTTACCAACACTGTAATTAGAGTCACAGAATCATTGAACAATAAGCTACGACGTCGACGACGGCGCAAAATTGTTAAAGTTTATGCTTCAAAAATATATTTTTCATGGTTTTTCAATTCAAATTGAAATTTATGCGCAAAAAAGGGGGCAAAGCGTGAAAAGGGTTCTCTGGAAAAGCGCTTCTGGATGACACGTGTGAAAGTGTTACAAATTGTTTAAAATTTTGAAAATGCGTTTTGTTTTTTTGTGATTTATATTTTGCTTTTGGATTATTTATGACCGCGATATTTTGTGTTTTTTGTTATTTTTTTGTTCATGTGGAAAATTTGCATTTTGTAATTATTCTAAGAATTGCAAAAAAATTCAACAATGAAATTAAACAATACACGACGGAACACCGCTTTCAATAGATTAACCCCGAAGCGTAGTTAATTTGTGCATCTTAAAATGGCTGCCGCTAGTAATTAAGCGCCAAAATCGTTAATAATTTAACTAGATAACAACACAGTCGAAAGTATGCATGTATCTTCGAAGAACATTTTCACACCCTGCGGTCATAAATTGTATCGAAACGGGTTTTCCCCCATTTTAAATCTTGATACAAGAGTATCCTTTTACATTTTATGCTTTGGCGCATTAACACTTGCCCGAACAGAGTCCTGCGTATACACAATTTTGTTAAAATATTTTGCTAGACAAAATTGTTGGGTATCTGCGAGGTTTATCTTTGCTGCAAAATCAAAAATTTTTCGAAAACATTTTACTGCATGGTCGACTGAAAGTAAAAACTTTTACCTTTTTGTTTTTTGTTTTTTTTTTTTTTGTAGATTTTAAACATTTTTGCTATTCTTGTTGTATTTTAATTATTGTTTTCGCTTTTTGTTTTTTGTTTTTTTTTTTCGACATTGTTTCTGGCATCTTATCTAAAGCGTTCGCTTTGCCGCGGATTTTAATTAGCGTTCGCAGTCGTTAAACAAGATTTAGCATGCAACAATTCAAGCGAAATCTTTCTAATTAATGCAGAGATACGTGTAAATGGAGAGTACGGAGTTCAAAAATGGTTGTGCTGCTATGGAATGAGCTGAAGTTATTTTTGATTTGAAGTGCAAATAACTTGAAATATCTCATTGAGAATTTAATTAAGCAGTCGATCTTTGGGCAAAATGGTTTAAACATATTTTGCAAATATTTGAAGAGTAAATATTTGTGCTTATGTTTCACATTCAATTCAATTTTTAATTGCATATGTTAAATATTTTCTTGATATTTATTTTCAAAGCGCCATATAATCTATACTTTTCAGAGGGCTTCATTAGCCTAGTAGTCTAGTATGTAGGACTGACAGTATCAAGGTTAAATTATAAATTATGAGCACACTAAGACAAAATTATTAGATAATAGCGAGGTCAATTTGATAGATTATTCGTAAAGTGTTGAGCAATTGGATTATTAACTTTCCTTAGATCATTTTTTTCGGTTTGTATGGGGCTATATCCTACTTCAATCATGTATCCAGCTGAGAAAATGGGTTGCTCAAGAAGTATTTTGACCATATTTGTCAAATCGCTACATAAAGAACGAATTTTCCATATAAAAACTCAAAAGTTAAGGAGAAGGTATGTATGGGGTCTATATGCTATACTGGTTCCATCTCAACTATTGGTCATTTTCTGAACATGGGTTGTTGTTAGAAGTGTTTTGACCATATCTGACATAGATCGCTTTAAAAAAACTTTGTTTCTTAAAAAAAAAACTGAAATATGTGTATGGGGGCTATGCCTAAAAATGGGCGGGGCATCTTGGTTTCCAAACTTTATTTGCTTAGGGCTGAGAAAAGTTAAGCGACTTTCAGTTCAAGATCTTTAAAACAAAGCGAATGAATCGTGTAACTACTGGCAGACAGACAGACGGACATGGCTAGATATGAGATATCTATCTAAGCAGGTACAACTCAATTTCTTATTTTGGCCTACTAGATGCGGAGCTAAATTCGGAGAAATTGAAAAAAAATATTCGTTAAAAATCTTTACCAAAATAACACTTTCCCAAATTAAAATAGTAAAATCTGAACATTTACATTGATGACAGCAACTTTTTAGCACTTTAAAAATGAGTTTAATAAGCTACGGCAATGCTCATTTCTGTCATCCTTACCTGCGGGCATAATAAACTATTTTCATTTTGACTCCAACTCTAAAATTTTTGTATAAACATGAAAGCTGTTGCATTTGCCAATCCTAGCGCCTCCAGAGACATTTGCCAATTAGTAGTTACATGTTTACTTGGTGAAATTGTGTCAACACACACACACACACATACACGCACGTTAAAAAGGATAATAACAATAATAATCAAAAATAAATAGCGCAACATATTCTCAAAGTAAACAAAACAAAACAAAAAATACACGAATTCACTATAATTATTCCATGACATGCAGCTGCCATATTTGAAAAGATAGTGGCGCGTCTTAGATATGTACATGATTATTATAGTTCACTTAAAATAGTTTCATACATATATGTTGCGTTAAGTCGCAAAATTTAAGGGCGGAGGCGTTACTAAAGTTATTAACGTGACGTGTGGCGTCAATCATTTCATCAGAAATTTGCATGTTAAAGCCGAAAATGGTTTTTTGGGCGAAAAAACAACGTAAAACGTGTCTAAAATGCCATCGAGGGTTGAAAGGATTATCACGTGTATGCGGTGCGTTATAGTGCGTCTGTTTGCATAGCCAGGTTTCCTTAACTCACTCCCACACAACCAACCAAAAAGCAATTTATGTTAATTTAATTGCAACACATTAAAATAGTTTCTTGCGTTGAAATCTTAAACAAACAACAAGAACTGGTCGTAGCATACTATACGAGTGTATGGTTTTGTAGTTTTCTCAAGCGGCCGCAGGACTTCAAGGCAAATAATCGTGTCGTCGCGTTGCATGGCGGCGACAAGCGATTGATGTCTTCTTGGCTTGATACGGCTGCGGTTATTCCTTCGTTCATTCATTTGTTTTATACCAGTAACCGTGTTGTCAGTATAACCCTTTATATGCGTTATCGTTATCCTTAGATCATATCACCACTTACATATGCGATACTTACTTACTTTATAGTACTCGTCTATGCTCAGTTGCCATTGACAAATATTCTGTCAAGCGTGTTTAATTAAGTTGGTTGGGCGCCGTCTTAATTGTGTTAACTTTGTTGTTCTTCTTGTTGGTTTTTAGTTTGGGTTTCCTTTATTCCTTAGACATTTTCATCTTATGAAATATTAACATCATTATCGATAGATTCATTTTGAAAATCAAATGAATTACATCAAAAGCAATGTCACATCACATGTGTGTAAGTGAAGTATATTATATGAAGTATATAATGTCATACTATATATATGATGTAGTTGAATGTTTGATGTATTGCTCTGCCTGTAATGTTTGCTTATTAAATTTAAATTACTATTTACAAATATACATAAGAGTACATACCTGCAGTATAGCTCTAGGCGTTTCCTCTTGGTATTATTATGTCTATTTGATTTAAATTAGTTCTGTTAGTGACTTTGAAGACGTTTTGAAATTTTCATTTTAAAATATGAAATGTTTAATTATGATTTCCAATTAGAAAATCACAAAAAAAATATTCCAATTTAAATTAAAAAAAAAATGTGGCTTAAATAGTCCCTACATAACATATAATAGATACTTGAGCCCAGCACGGATAAAATCGAAATAGATTCGAATTAATTCGGTGAAAGCCTTAACCTTGTTATATGAAGCATTTGTTTCATATTTGAAGCCATTAGCTCTATAAATAATTTTTTTTTTTGTATAAGAACTTAACAATTTGGACGCTTGTATGGGAGCTATACCTAAAAGTGTGCGAGGCTCATTGATTTAAACATACAAAGTACAAAGGATCTATCGCAGCAACAAACAGCTAGCACATAGCTAGCTCGATGCATTTTGTAAAGCTGATCAAGGATATATATACTTTATAGGGTTCACGACATCTCCTTTAATGAGTTGCAACTGTCCGGCCACCTCTGGCCTTGGCGACCGAATTGCGCTTTTTCCCGTTTTCAATCTCGTTGGCCAATGTTTCGTTGATTTTTGACGAATATTATTTTTGAGAGCAGCTAGAGTCCTCAGCTTGTTATTGGATTTCAAATAACGCTACATATAAAAGTCTGGTGGCGTCAAAACAGGAGTTCTCGGTGGCCAGTCAAAATTGCCATTTTTCAATATCAGTCGCCCAGGCAACAATGGTCGCAATAAATTGATTGTTGCTCGTGTCGCGCCGTTCTGTTGGAACCTGTAATCGTCCATGTCATTTTCACTAACTATTAGCATCAAAAAATTCAATATCATGGCCCGATAACGCTCACTATTTATGGCTATCGTAGCTCCATCATCGACCTTAAAAAAATACGGCCCGCGCAAATTCCGTACCAAACAGTAACTTTTTGGTCGTAAAGAGGCTGCTCTTTGATTGACATAAAACCGGCAATTTCTTACAATTTTACGAACCGCACGTTTAATTTTCACAATTGAGAAGATTTATTTTGGAGAGAGTGTTTTTTTTTATTTCGATTCTGATGTAGAATTTTCGTTTTCATACGTTTTGTATTATAATTAAAACTATATTCATACTCCGATTTGTTATAGTTATAGTACATGAATTATTAGATCGAGAGCGTTTTAGAGTTTATTTTGGCAGTTTTTCTGCCCAGTTTTAAAATGGTACAAATTTCAACCGATATATTTATTATATTTATTTTATTTAAAGCGTATTAAACAATTTTTTAATGTATCTTCGAAACAAATTGTATTATATAAAGAAATTATCTGAAACATCTCATTTATTACGGCTACAAAGGCGAGTTATCAAAAAACCGTCAAACTTAATCTGTCTGTAACCATTTCACGCAGCAATTTTAGTTTCGCTTTTCAAAATTCGTTGTAGATTCAAAGACATTGGCAAACATTGAAAGAGATTCCTTCCCAACGAGAAGCAGACACAGACGCAAACGCAGACATTGAAGTGGCAGACAGGACAGCACTTATGTGATTTTTCGCGCTGCTTTTAACGAAGACAAAAACAAGAAAATGAAAAACAAAAAAATAGGAAGAAACCAGCAAAAATCAACTAAAAGCTAAGACAGGAAACTACAAAAGCTTCAATATAATAAAAATGATTTCCTCGAATAAAAAGAAAAGCGAAACATAGAACGAGTCTATTAGCGACAGACAAAAGGATAATAACAACTACAATACACACAGAAAGAGAGGGAGAGGGGGAGAGAGATAGATAGCAGACAACTCTTGTTGCTTGAGTAGTTTTATGATTTTTATTGCATGTGACAACAGGATACGAGAACACAAGAATACGCCGGACATCACTGAAGTACGTACGTAAGTAGTTGGTCGAGTATGAGTACAAATTTTGCAAAGTAAATACAAGTTTTAGTTGATTTTTATTTATTTTTTTTGTCATTTGCGATAAGTTAATGGCTCTAGAACTGCTCTAACAAAAGACAAACAAATTTTTATAAGAATAACTTATCCGTTTAAATGTTTTCCGGAAAATGTTTGTGATAATCCATAAAGTAAAGATTAAAGATTGAAGCACATTAATGAGCGTTATTGCATTTGATAAGACCAAATGAGCCAGTTAGATAGCCCATTCAAATGCTGACAATTAACAAAGATTTATAATATCAAAACGAATTACAACAACTAATTGCCTGTTAGACTGTATATGTAATTCTCGAGAGCATTTAACAGTTTAAACCGAGTGATTCCCCTTTTTTGAACTTTGGCACAGCGACACTTTGTGTGACCCCTGATAAATTCTGCCAAAATCACACATTATGCGCCTTTCACTTTTACTTTTTTTGTCACATGTGATTATTTGTGTAGCTTTTGTAGCTCGCTTTCGCTTAGTCATACGCATTTCTCGTGTCTCCATTAAGTCGTGCATATCCTTTCGGAAAAGACACACACAAAACGCAAGCAGCTAAAAAGTCGTAAATCTTTTGTTGTGCCAGAAGAATAAAGTCATAAATCATTTGTTCGCCAAGCGCAATTTAAATATTTACTTAAAGTACAGACATAAGTATTACCGGCAAATGTTAAAAAAGGATATTTGCGGAATAGAATACATAATTTTGCAACGCATCTGTAACATTTAAATTTTCTCTAGAGAATTAGGCGTTGTTTTCTATAAATTTTTGTAAAAAAAAAAAAAACGTATTTCCTTTTTTTATTTTTTTTTTTAATTGGAGAAAAGTCAACCAGGGCTGTTCTAAAAGCCATGAAAAAAATTTCGCCTAAGGCCATACCTCCGGCAGCTCATTAGCGAGTCATGGAGGATTGGGTTAGCTGATAAAATTGTTGTATCAGTTCAAATGGAGCCTATTTTTTCAAATTCCCTTTTAATTATTGCCTCATTTCGATCTTTTATTTAATTAAATTCAGGAGAAAAAAATATCTCAAAATAAAGTTTTCCAAACAGTAAAAAAAAAAATTAAACTATAAATTATACTGTCAGCAGATGTCAAATGCATACTTAACCTCTTCCGTTTTCCGAAATACATAACTCAAATTAAATAAGCCAATCCCCGAGAAGCGTATTTCTTTCTTTTCAACTTGTATGGAAATTCAGATCAAATAGCGAAACTTGTCCAAATTATAATCAAATAAAACGCGAAGCTAATGAAATTGCCTTGACAAAAAGTCACAACAAACAAATAAGAACAAAAAAATTGTGAAGAAGTTTCAAAATTACTGCGCTGCTGCAACCATAATAAATACGAAAATCAAATAAAAACAAGTTAAAATATCCTTGAAACAAGGACAACAAAAAAAAACAAAAACTTTACGTACAATTAAAAAAACAAACGGTAAACGACGTTCTTAGACCAAATACCATCCACTTTGCTAGAAATTAGAAGGAAAAAAAGAGTAATTACATGTTTAATTGAAGCGCGCACTCAAAAAAATATGTTCAATTCTCAGCCGGAAAAAAAAAAATACTTAAAATTCAGACAGGAAGCAGTCGAAAAAATATTTAAAAAGTATGCTAATTTCATAATCTACGCCTGCAAAGTAGTCGTGAGCAATGGTGAGGGACACCTAAGGCAGCTTAGTGTCCTGCAGAACGTGTGCTGAAAGTACAAAAAAAAAAAAAAAAGTAAAAGAAAAGAAAATACTTCGATTGTAAATTCGCGGCATTTAAATACGCAAAGTGCCATGGAGAACGCACATTTTTGGTCCATTTATTAGATTTGTTTCAATTTCCTGTAATATTTATGCAAAAGCAATAAAGTAGAACAACAACAAAAAAAAAGGACATTATTAGGCAGCAACGGTGATGGTGGTGGTGGTGGCTGTTACCGTCTTTTGTAGTTTTTTTGCTTTGTTTTTTTAGAACGTCGTAATTTTTTTTTTCTTTCTCTCTTTTTGAATTTGTAATTAAATTGTTTTGCCTATTGTCGTCGTCGTCATCGTTGGCCAGTAATCCGTTGTATCCTTGATATTTTAGCATTTGATACTCTCTTAGCTTGTGTCATCCGACATAAGTTCTTAAGTTCGTTGTTGTTGTTGTTATTGCTCATTGAAGTGTTCGAATAGAGTGATTAGCAGCATGATGTTGTGTTTCCAATATAAATGAGTAATTAGCTTCTTTTTTTTTTATTACTTTGTTTACTTTTTCTTTTTTTTTTTTTCAGTACAAGGTTCAATATGAAATATTTCAAAATAAATTAAAGTAGTTTTTTTTACAGAATTAGAGCCGAAAAATGTCCATTCTGTGGGAACCGAACGGATCACTTTTAGGTTGCCTATAATGACCTTAGCATTTGGAAGTTTAGGACCTGAGTTTAAAGCGTATCGAAATAAATTTCTTAGTTTTTTTTTAGTCCTGAATCAACGACAAGCACCAGGTGTTTTGCAAGTGCAGTACTTCATAAGGCCTTTTGGGGTAAGTTGTCTATTCAGCAAACGACCTTACACCACAACTTTTAATTAGCCTCTACCTGGTACAGTGAGTTTCGATATTCTGAGATCTATCACGAACCTTTAATTCAAAAAATTTAAAAATTATAATCTAAGAAATTCGCTCGGTGCTCTCTCTTACCCCAAATTCGATGGTTATTTGTTCTGTTAAGTGGGCTCTGGGTCGATCTGTGCCTAGAGAGCCAGAATGGGCAAAAGCTAGTTCCCTTTGAAAAGCCAGAGATCCCAAAAGCATGCTGACGCAAACTTTGTTCAGAGATCCCTTGAAAAAGAGTAAAGGCGTAGAAACCACAAGATAGCCCAAACCCAAAGCAAAATAAAAGTGCTTGCCACATCGAGGAAACTTTTAAATAATTCCTTTTACATTTAAGTTGACAACGAAACATTTCATAAGTTAAGCTTTAGCCCAATTCTAATGAAGTGGGCACTTGTGATAAGCCTGAAGATTTTTTAATTTTCTTTAGAAATATTCTAATGATTTTGTATCTCATAGAATTTCATTTTGACAGTTGCAGTTTTCTCACGTTTTAGCTACAAAATTTTTTTTTTTCTTATCATCCCTGTACAGCATACTTAATCTTTCAGGATTAATACGCCCCAACAAAGACGCTTTAAATAATTAATAAAAACTTGTTATTTCGCTTGAATCTATTTTGTCAAATAAAAATATTTTAATGACCACAACAAACAAATTGTCATATAATTTGTGATGCTTTTTAATACAAAAATGAGATCATAAACATTTTGCTCATTATGCATTTAGACGTAATCGTGGCAGGCAGTTATTAATTTCAATAAAACGACAGCGAAAAACACACAAAAATGTCAAAATAATTTACTATCGAAACAAACAAATAAACAAAAGGACTAAACAACGCCCATAGACAGATACCAAAGACAGCATTCAATCATAAAAACCGCAAATGCCATATAAAAATATCCTTAAGGAGCATAAATGCAATTCTTATTATGCGTAAAATGCACATAAACCAGTCAAGCCAAGCCAAAACATAACAAACACAAAAACAAAAACATCCTTCGTCCTCGTCTTTGTCTTTGTCGTGTTTTAGAATATTGCTGCAGGATTTGTGTTTTTATGAGGCCGCGTGCTCATCCACAGATCGTTCCATGGCGTATATAATATTAATTTCTAATTGTATAAATTTCGCAATACAAAAGCAAAAAAAAAAAAAAAGTATCTCATAGAATTTTAACCTTTATACTTGTTATATGTTTTTATTTTTATTACAACTTCTGTTCGCCTCGTTTTGCGTGCATTCGTCATAAAAATTAAAGCGCGCCCTCAAGGTGTTTGGTTGGTGTCTTCAGTTGTTTCCAATAAGAGGATTCTTATTTTTACTTTTTATAACATTGTCGCAATGCCGCGCTTATAAAAACCACATCAAAATGTCTAGTTAAAATGTTTTATTATTTGATTTTATGCCGGAATTGTCTCTTATTTTTGTTTTTCTTCATCATTCCGGCATTGACAATTGCTATTGCGGCTTGTTTACGGCTGTGACGTACGTTCAACCCCAACCCCAAACCAACCGTGTAGCTGTCAGTTGCTGGTTGCCGATAAGTTTTCATGTCATTTTCAAATATAAACATTTACATTTATTTTGTTATTTTACAATATTGCATTTGAAATGTTTAAAAATGTTATTAAAAACGCTCCGGGTGCGATAAGCCACAAACCGACTGACGTCTACGGCCCCTACACTTTAGTGATCGGTTGCATGTTTTATGTAATTTTTGCAAAAATTTTGATTAGTCGCGGCAACATTCTCATCAAACATTTCACTTTTGACAATCTTTGCACGTGGATCAACATCGAAACGTGTAAAATCGAATAATTTTTAGAATTACAATTTATAGAATCGTTTTATAATTACAATAATTATGACAGTGGGGAATGCTTAAATAACGCACAGCAAAATTTTGATCATACTTGCTTTTTTTTGCTGAAAATCTAGTTCATTTTTTACGCACTAACGCATTTACAATGCTGCGTAAGTCACCACTACTGAGAAAATATTTGTTTTTCACATAAGTTGACTATGTCGCTGTGCAGTTAGTAAAGACTTATCTTTTTCTTTTCACTCAATAACTAATTTTAATTTGTAATTGTAAAATTAATTGGTAGGTTAATTTTTTTTTAGAATTTAATTTTGCTGCAGCGAGACATAAATTAAAATGTAGCAGACAATTGACTTTCTGCAATTTATTGACAATTATATAAAACAGAATTTACCTGATCAATCATGTAGAACAATAATATGGTTCACATAACAAAACACAAAAGAACACTTCAGTCGAGTAAGTTCAACCACTAGATACGCTGTACCGTAGCTATGTATATGAAGCTTATGTTCTTCTTATGTTAACTAGCTTAATTTTTAGAAAATATGGGAGCACAAATGCAGCTTTAGCTTACTTCAGGCCATTGTAATGTTATATTTACTATGAAAGCCTCTAATGTTTAGCAACTCGTTAAACCCATTTGACATTGATTTCAACAATTTCGTAAACCTCCAGTTGTCTTATTGAAACATGCCTCTAATAAACTATTTCTTATCATGGTTCATCAAAAATATTTTTGAAATAACTCTCATTTATTTAGATTAAAAAATAATAAACCTTTATTTTAGACAAGATACATCGATTACTGCTTAGTTAACTTTTATTTGAAAAAATATTATTTGCGTTATTTCAATTAAAACCTAGTTTTTTCAAATTTAGTAATGATGAGACCACGTATTCATTTTATACTTGTTGCGGTTCTTTTTTATATTTTACTACCGGATCAATATGTACGAGTATAACATTTGAAATAATTTTAATTAAAAAAGAATTATTTTATTCTTCTACAATATTATTCTTTACAGGAAGCGGTAATCTTTAAAATGACAAATGTGGAATGTGCTTCTTATAACAAATCTTGGGTAGTATTCTCGCATTGCAGACTAAAAGCCAAAGCACGAAATTTGATTATGTTAAATATTAATCTCAATGTGCTACATTTGGCAAATGATATTTCTGTCAAATTGGTGATAAAAAAGAAAGCAAATGGCTACAAACCATGGCTTTTGGATGCGACCATCGATGGATGCAAATTTATGCGTCATCATAATCATCCATTTGGAAAAATTTTACTTTCATTAATAAAGGATTACTCGACTGTAAATCATACATGTCCTTATGTTGTAAGTGAAATAGTATACATCATCATTTTTTTGTTAGTTTTTGATTTAATTTATTTTACTGTTTCACAGGGCGAACAAATGTTAAAGGATTTTTATCTTAGAACTGAACCTTTGAGTGGTCTGCCAATGCCAACAGGTGAATATCTGTTAATGATTACTTGGATGTTTAACAAAATTCCACAATTCGCGACAAATGTTTATTTCTCGTATATTGAAGATTTATAAATATTTTATGAGAGTCATACTACCATATACTATATATGATATTTAAATATATTTATATTAATTGAGTTTAAATTACGTAGTTACCTCCGAGGTTAAATTTGAAAAACTTATATATTGTATCTAATGTAAAGATAGGTATTTGGATTTAAATAAACTATTATCGTCTTCGTATATATAAAATTCTCATGTCACAGTGTTTGTAACAACACATCTCCGAAACTATTTTTCATATCCCTATCTTTCATATCCGAAACAATTCAACCGATTTCACTGAACTTAAGAGATAGGATATATGTCGTTTTAATAAATGTGCGGTGGGCGTGTCAAATAATTGAACAAGAGAAATAGAATTCGGTACACATGTTACTACACCAAAAAAGCATAATCCATTGGTAAAATGGGCGATGGGCGTGGCACCATATAAACGAAGAAAACAATTTCATCATATCTTTGTAAATAGTTAAAATAGACAAATCAAATTTAGTATATGTACATGAACCGAGCAATGCCTGGTAGTTCAGTTAATTATATATAGTTAGCTATATATAGATAGATGATCTCATACATATTTAGCTACAAGTATTTGTATGTCAAACTTTATTGTTATTTCGATATGAATAGTTTTTATGGTAAGCCTTATAAATCGTAGGTACTAAATTATTTTTAATCAGTTGATTATTCTTTTTTGATAGCGTTAATGTGTTCTCGTTATTGTTCATAAAAATATCGGTAAATATAATATCTTTTGCGATTTATTTAAGTATTGTTAAAGGCAATTAAACAAAAATTGGAGCGATTTAAAAAAAAAAAAGAACCTGCTCCTTTAAAACCAATCCAAAATACCCATCTCACACAAAGGGAACGGGTGATTTGAACAGTTTCGGAGACTATAGCCAAAATAGAAACCAAACAAATCTGATAATTTTTTTTAAATACCTGGAATATACTCGGACTAAATTAAATGGTGGCTCAAGATGCAATTTTAAGCAAACTCAAATCAGAACTAGATTTTTTTGCCAATTTTTTCTCTCCTACTTGGTTGGGTGTGATATAATAAGGAGCAAAATTTATTTGGTTTCTTTTGTGTTTTAAAAAAAAAAATTTATAATTTCAGGGGCAAACGAGACATTTTTAATATATTTCTGAAACAATCTTAAAAGAAGCATGTAGTATGTATGTCGCTAATTGCCAAGCAACGTTCCAAGTAATTATAGACAGCATTAAAAATGGTCAAAGCAAACCGATTCAATGATTTTAACAATAAAATAATTCTTGTGACCTTCATTTTACTCGTCAATGCACATGAAAGCGCCTTGCAACATTTTAATCAAGTGTGCTGCTACATCATCTTAGTTAACTTCCACATCTCTCTCTCTCTCCCTGATGCAACAAACAAATCGTAGCAGTTGATGAAAAGGAGCGACAGGACGAATAAGTGAGTGAGTGTGTCGATGCCGTAAAAACTGATTTTAATGTTGACCACAAATTGCTGCAGAAACGCAAACGTGTGCAGCGTGGTACGAATCGAGTACTAAGTCTGAGTTTCTGTTTCTGTATTTCTCAAGGATGTGCTAGAATATTGTTTCCGTCTGTAGTGAAACTTGGGACTGTCTTTGTCTTTTACAACTTTTTGCAGTCGTTAATTTTTATGTTTATAGCGAAAATTTTGTTCTTGTTCATTCACTTTGCCGCCCCACCCTGCCTACCTCATTAGTTCACTTCGTTGCATTTTCAATTTTCACTTTTTCACAAATGAAACAAACGAAACCAAACCACAGCTTTTCTTAATTGTGGCGGAGTTCCTATTTCTTTTTTTTTTTTTGGAAAATCTATTGTGTTGCAATAACAATTATGTACATGGCAAGTCGTTTACCACACGCGAAATTTAATTAGTCGAGTTAAGTTTGGTAGAAGTTTGCATGACAATTTCAAAATCAGCGGAAAAATCTATTTTTGATCGCTATTTATGGAAACAGTTTATATTTAGTATTCTTTCAATGCTGATTTGAAAAGCAGATTTGAAAACAATAAAAATTTTATGAAAATATTATTAAAGCTATGCCAAAAGCTTGATATGTTTGTATGATAAGAAAGCCACTAATTCCAGCATAGTTTTGGGTCCCATTTTTTTCGATTGGCCCATTTGCTAAAGCTATTCTATTTGCATCAGCATTAAGCACATCCGTTATCAAAAGAATGTATGCTTGTTTAATAAAAATGGGTTTTAGAACAATTGCTCTTTACACAGAAGACAATTGTTCTTGATACAAAAAGGACTGTTCTTCATACAGGAACGAAAGTTCTTGATACAAAGAACGTATTATTATTATTCTACATATATGGTATGTAGCAAATATGACTTGAGCCAATGAGAGGAAAAGAAATGCAAGCGAGTTGTTGTAATGAAGGACATTCTTGACTCATCGGGATCAAATATTTAGTCTCGTGTCCAACTCTAGTTCATTCTACAGAAATCAAAACAATCAACAATTTAAATGTTACACTGTACAGAAGTAAATTAGCTTTAGATCCTTTTAGTTGTACAACAAAAGGATTCTATTTTGTTTACCTTAATTGCAGTCTGCAGTCAAACCAGAAATTTCAATTAAATTTGTATTTCTAAAATTCAGTGGCGAACATGGCGCACACATGCATTTGTGCTGTGCGAAATTATTAATGCCAAAATGCTTAGCTACTTTATTAATGACAACGTCAGCTCATGTTGATGGACAACTGAAAACCACATCAAAGACTTATAAGAAGGTGCATGTGAATTTATAATATCACACCCAGGCGGCAACAGTTATGAAAGTTTACGTAAGAATTTTAGTTAACATACGACGACTTGTTTGGCTTGATGGACAGGTAGACTCAGTTATTGTCGCAAATTTTATCAACGGCAAAACAGACACCAACTAATACCAAAATGTCAACGAAACCAAAACACATCGCTGATAACTGAACAATGAACTTAAGTTGAAGTATATTTCGGGAGCAGAAGAAGACGACGAGAATGAGGAGGTGGCTTAAGTTTTCATGCGAGCGTCAAATCACGTAGCAAAAGTTTGCAAGATAAGTGGATTTATTTGAAGTTTTTTTTTTTTTTTTTTCATTTTTCTTACAATAAAAGCGGAAGCGCAATGCAGAACACTAATGCAGATTTACAATTCATGTATTGAGTCACTGAAATTTGCAGTAGCTCATAGATACGCGGTATTTGCAATTAGAAAACATGACACTGCAACTACATATATCATTTTACTCGCTATTTACTATATTGTACATGATATGGTTTGATGTTGAATGCATGAAATGTATCTTAACCGCAAACTGATTAGAAAACATAACAAATCTCATCTTCATGCACTTAAACTTATACGGTTTCTTGTTGTTATTGTTGTCTTCACGGCAATTGTTCTAAAATTAAGTGGATTCAAAATCATTTGAAGCTTCCTTCTAGAATAATGGAGCATCCATTTACTATCGCTGAACACGTAAATGCAATAATTGTAGCTGCACGTAGCATTTACTGAGTTTGCAACCGCTTTCGGTTTGTTTGCTCAGACGTTTTCGTTGTCTGGAAAGTTCGTGCCTAGAGGCAAAATACTTATAACTATGATACATACCTACATGTATAGTATAGTATATATGTATGTATTAATATTAAGATTTGCATATAGGTATGCAACGACCGGCTTCGACTTGAGCATTTTCCCAATGACAATAGAAAACATTTTCGGTTGTCTATGAACTTTGAGCGAACTCTTTTCAATGAATATATAAATTGATTGAGTGCATATTACATGTTTAGAGTTTTCAAATTAAACTGATAAAGTTCCACTTAAATAATTTTTAATATAAACTAGCAAAGGTTTTTGCTATTCAATTCAAAAATTTGAATTTGATCAAAATTAAGAAGCATAAAAATTGCCACATGTAGAGTGTTATAAATTCACCATAGCATGCAAACTCAACAAAATTTGTTACTAAATTAGAAAGAGACAGTGGCGGAATACGTCAGAAAACATTCAATTTTAAATCAAAATATGAAAATGATTTAAAAATAACTTTCGAAATATTATCTACAAAAACAATAATTTCTACATGCATCACACTAATATCCAAAAGTTTCTTATTCTAACGTTGCTAATTGAGCTGATCTCAGCTTATATAAAAAACATTTTTCCCATTGACATGTGCAATATTACTTGTGGCAGTAAAAACGTAATACACACATATTGCGGCGTAAGTTGAAATAATTTTGCCTCGGTTGTGACTCTTCCGATATTTCTTAATTATATTTCGTTAATATTCTCAAAGGATTCTATTGAACAATGCGATTCATTTGAGCTTTACAATATGCAAAATAAAAAAACAAAAAGCTATAAAGAAATTCTTACAATCGGACACAATGGTTTGCGTACACGAATTGCCGAAAAATTAAACGTTGCGAATATGCTTTTTATGGTGAGCAGAGGCAAAGTTATCAACAATAAAAATGATTTGTATTTATTTTTAAACATAGAGATGGGATGAAGATCTGAGTCTTATGGCAAAAAACTTTCATAAATTTTGTTATCGATTTAAGTTGGATCGTTGCACTAAGTTCAAAACAGATATCGACCAATTGTCCGAACTAGATACAAATTATGCCATCGGCAACTATACGCACATTGCAATGAATAATTATTTTATAAGTAAGCACAGAGCAACGGAAGCACTAATGCAGTCAGTGTTACGTTTTTGGTACAAAGATCATCGAAAAATTGCTGCACCCGTTTCGGTAAAAGTAAACGAGACCACCTATTTTCGACTAAATGGCGAAAATAACTTTTACGCATATGGCATATCCGCACGTGTATAAGTTTGGATGCTCGTATGCACAGTAAGTCAAAGGGTATTCACATGTTTTTGCAAACTTATAACTTTGGTAAAATGCACCTCTTTGGTCTAACCAACGAGTGTTCCGAATGTCTTCTGGGCAATTTAACTTTTTTACAATATTACAAAAACTTTTGAATACCGAAATTGTCTTTTTAGAGAAAAAAATTTTAAAACACATTTTTTTCCTTTTAGATTTTTGAACGGACTCAGTGTAATTTGTTATTACTTTCCCTATTATCGCTCGAAGAGAAAAGATTTTTACTATAGGCAAAAATCTGAGGGATCTATAATTTTCTGTCCATACAAATTTCCGCTACAACATTCTGAATATCCAAAACTATGTACCTATGCAGAGGTACAAGGAGGCGCCAATATGAAAACTATTAGCCAAGATATTCCATATTTGTATGCAGCATTTTTGTTGATATTTTTTAGTTAAAATATAAAGCTACTTCCATGCAAAGTTCTTAACGCCATTCGAAATGTGCAGCCATTTGCAGTTTTTCAACTTGCAACTTGTGTAAATTTACAACCGAATGTTTATTTCGATTGTTCGCGCTGCTGTTTCCGGCGATTATCCTCTACAATGTCCGCCGTAGAGGCAAACCAAGAAGAAGAACAGCAACAACAGCAATTCACGCAATCAGCCAGTAGTCGCGTTAAGTAAACTTTGTTAACGTGGCTTAATGTGGCTATAGCAAAATGTTTGCCATAGCATAGATCAGCTTCTCCGAGTAGAAGCTGCGAGAAGAGGAGCGCATGAAGAAACCGCCTTGTCGCGATAAAAAGTTATAAAACAGCTAAAAAAAAATTAAAAAAAAAAAAGAATGCTATTATCTTTTAAATTGTCTGGCGCAGTGTAACGCAAGAAATATGGATTAAAATGTTGCCGACTGAATTTTACCACATGGCGGCGGCGACTGTTTGACTAGTGCCAGTGTTAAGTATCCTTTGTATACGTATACGCCAGGCATTCTGCTTGCATTTTCCTTCACTTTTTTGAATTCTTTTTTTTTTTTACGAGAAATGAAGTAGACTGCATCCTTGCGCTAACTTGATTTTTAAGTGGCATTAAAATCGTTAAGGCGTTCCCAGCGCGCACTTTCACTCCTTAGCCTGTGTCTGACTTGCTACTTACTTTTACACATTCTGTAATATTTTTTTCCCTTCATTTTGTATGTCTTCTCATGCATACGAAATTAGTGAACGCGAATTCAAAAAAAAAAAAAAAAAAAAAAAAAATGGAGAATAAAATATAATAATGAAAAAGAAAAGCTAAAGGAAAATCGTTTTAACACAAGTTAATCGCGCTGTCATTGTTAAGTTTATTTCGTCGTTGCCGCAAGCGGGAGCAGATTTTTTTGTCGCTGGAAATCGCTTGAAATAAGCTGCTTATTTTGATGCTGAGTTCTTTTTTTTTTTGTTGGCAATGTAGTAGCTTTACTCATAGAAAACTTTTCGCATTGCCTTATGTGCATATTTTTATATTTTGATAAAATTATTTTCGTATTTAGTCGGAGAACTGTTTTTTTTATTTCTTTTCAAATTGAGTACTCGAAGTAATATCTTGTATCTGGCTCTTCTGATATTATGACATCATGGCGAATGACGAATAACGTCCAGGTCAGCCGTAAAAGTTAAAAGATAAAGAATTAGAGTTACGATTAAGACCCATGTCAATCGCAACAAGAAGTTTCAGATTCATAAGAACTTGATCAAACAATCGTTTCCAGGCGTTTATAAGGCGTTGGGAATGATACTAAAGCAGGATGTTGGGTGCCGTTCTAATTGAAGTCGAGTGACGTTGTGAGACGATTTTTACCAGTAAACAGCTGCTTGAATGGCAGAAAAGGACAGAGTATTTTTTGCATTCAATTGTTACCCCAAGTCATGGGTTATGCCCGACCAGCCACCAACGTCCTTTGCAGAGCCGAATATTCATCGCAAGAAGCTTATACTTTGTAGTATTTGGTGGAACCAGCGTGATTTATGAATGAAACGATTACAGCGCACTCAAGCAAAATCGGCTGGAATAAGAAGAAAAATATGACAAACTACTGAAATGGGAAGTCCTACTCCACACGCTTTATTCTCCAAACATCGCATGTTCGGAATAACATTTCTTCCGATTGATGAGTCATGGCCTACCTGAGCAGCTTTTCATTTATTATAAAGAAAGCTTAAAATGGGTCGATTTTGTGGGTTGCATCAAATCACGAGTTGTTCTTCCGACATGGTACCCGAAAATTGTCCAAAAAATGAGAGAAAGAAAGACAATACGTTGAATAATATATTTATAATCATTTTTGCAAAATAAATTCGTAAAATTACAAAAAAATATTCATTAAAAGGTCCCAATAATCAAAAACAAAGTGACTATGGAAATTCAGTCGGGGCATTGAAGAAAAGAAACCAAAACTCAATTACTTTAAAATTATATAACACCAAAGCCACCAATATGTTTCGTAATATATTGAGTGAAGTTCTAATATTTTAACTTAATATTTCGCATTTTTTACTTAAAATGTCCACAAAGTCTTACTGAAAACTTTTTAAAACTTGTTTGAATTTAATCAAAAAATTAACACAAACAAGAAACTTTGAAGCGGAAAAGTGCACGCAAACTTTCGCTACTTTCAATGACTTTGTCGACTGCCGACTGACATTAGAATAACGTTGGACTTAAGTTAAAATAACACAGATACCCCACACATACACACACACACACACACACACACACACAATAGAATAGATTGAGTGCAAACACATGCAGCAAGGATAATTGGAATGCAACCAAAGCTAAAACTTAAACAAGAAAATAAAGTTTACGAGACACTAATGAAATTTCGATGATAAAGTTGGAAAAAAAAAACCAAAACTTTAGGTAAACAAATTACAAAAAAAATATCAAAATAAAGAAAAATCAATTTCGCAACAATATAAATTTTTACAGACGCAACTTTCTCCAAAATAAATGAAATGATTTATTGGTTTTTAATTTACTACAAAGTATTTTTTGATCAAGTTCAAGCAGCAGAATTTATTTGTTTGTTTGTTATAAATATTAAAGTACATTCGCATTAAATTATAGAAATTATGCTCATTTAAAGTTATGAACTTCATTTTTCATAGCATTTGTTGTATTTTCCCCTACACAAGTAGATGAGTCCAGGAGTGCGTATAATAAAGCAAGCAACCCTCGACAAGATACACGCGGTATACGCGTGTAATTTTCCAACATGAAGAACAAAAGCCAAAACAAAACTTCCGCTTGTCTTGTCATTGCGCACCATTGCATTGGGCTTGCGTTCGTCCTGCGGCAGGATGCGATTGCGACTCGTGGCTGGCATAAAGCAAATGTCGAAAGTACAGTTGCCGCTAATATGTATAATGACTCTTAACTCTTACGCATGACCATTATATTGTATGAAATGAGTTACAGCAGCGGGCGATTCTAGCATTGAAAGGGTGCACAGGACATTTGTGTGCATTTGTGCAGAATTTTGCAATGTGCGTATGCAAATTATTATATTTTAGAGTGAATGACTTGCCTATTTCTATTCTTTTTGTTTTGAAAATTGACCAGCGTTTGCTGAGTTTTTTTTTTAATTTTGAATGAAATTTATTTTGAGGGTTGTTCCGCACCTTTTAGTTACTTTGTTTTCATTTCGATCCTGCAAAAAATAGAATTTCGCAACTTGTTTACCCACTGACCTTGAAAAGCGGATTAATTTCGCAAAGACTTGAGGGTTGTATTTACTACCTTATATAATACGTTCTACCTACTCATTCTACATTGTATCAGGGAGGTTTTACAATTTTTTTATTTATTTATTTTTTTTTTTTAAATTTGCAAATTTTCAAAAATTCAAAAACATACAAATTGCCAACAAATGTCAATTTTTTATTTTTTTATTTTACTGAACCCAATTCCCTTTTGCCTTCTTAAGCACTTTAAATTTAGATTTTGCATACCACTTTTAGCTATGTTTGTATTATTTGTATCTTATCGAACGACGTTTATCTTTGATTGTTTGCAAAAATATTCGTACAAGCAAATAAAATGTATGCATTAGCTTGATTTGTTCATATTCGATTGATTTTTGTTTTGCTAATCTTCTAATCCTATCAGCTACAAAATTTGTACATATTTCGAATGTTTTTTCGAGCAGTTGTTTTCCGTTTGTGGTAATACGTAGATTCATTCCATTGACATTACTTTCAATTTAATACGATACAATAATTGTTTTTGCTTTTCTATAAATATCGATTTCAGATACAAAAACGCCTTTGTAACTGTTCGCTGTCATTTGATATTTGCCTATTTTCAATTGATTTTCAATGTTGCTCTTTTGAGGAATTTGCGGAACTTATATTTTAACATTTGTAAAGTGAATGAATGAATAAAAGAATGAATGAACGAATGAAGTGTTCCATGATAATAGTTCATTGTTTGGGTATATGCAAAAAGATACTTATCTGAAATTTTGCATTAGGAGATTCTTTTTTTTTAAATATTTCTCAAATAATGAGGCTGGCTGCACACTGAAGACGGTAGAAACGTTTTTTTTTTTTTTTCACTTTCAGAGCTATGCAATTCTAATAAACCAACTATGATTCAGTGTATAAAATTCCATCGATCAGATAGAACCCCGAACTATCGAAGAAGTGGTAACAAAATTATACATTGTAATTTGTATAGTAATTTTAAGCAGATACTTTAAGTCTCCAAACCCACCTTCTAGCTGTTACAAACTTTTGCATATACATTTATCGTATATACTTAATGTTTTGATATCTTTATTAGACCTAGTAGTTCTTGAGATATTGTGATTTTAGTATGAGCGCGCACCGTTTAGTCTATTTACTAGAAGCGCGGTTCGAAATGCTTGTAAAAGTTTGTCCGAACGAAAACGAATGGAAAATCTCATTAAAATCACAATATCTCGAAAAATAATAAAGTAACTATAATATTTTTCTTTAAAAGAAAGGTACTTTTACAAGGAATCGTAATATGTATGCTAGACAACAAAGCAAGTTGCCAAGTTCCCTAAAAAATCACTTTAAAAATATTTTTGATTATTTTAGGTCAACATTTTAATTTTCTTTTTTCATTTTAATACTAAATTAAACTGTATTAAATTTACTATATTGCCTGTAACTTTTATTAAAATCCATCGAACTGTTTTGAAAATATTGATTTAAAAAAAGAAAACTATTTTGATTTTCAAGATAGCTGGGCTGCCGTAATTTTCAAAATTTTTCAAAATCCTTTAACGTTTAAAACTATCTCTTATAAGACTATTATTTTCCAAAGCTACAAAAAAATCGAAGTTCCACAAACAAATCGGAGTTCTTGCCCTTCTGCGAAACAAGATGTCTATTCAAGTCTTACGAATCAGATGCTTACTTTCCTATTGCATAAAAATAATAATGCGTCATATGTACTTAAGTATGCGTATTATTTCAAAATAATCTAAAAATGTTAGTTTTTAAAGTGAATAATGTAAAGATTTTCAATTAAAATTCCATATGCAATCCGTTGTTATTTATATGATAGACGACGCATGATGATGTAAACGCAGCTGCGTCGCATTGAATATGAGAATTTGCAATAAAATTTATCTACAAAATTAAATTGCTTTCTACAATATTTTGAATATTATTACTCCTTTTACGTTTATATGTTGTAGTCTACATGTATAGGTATACATATAGAGCTAACAAGAAAGAATGCTGCATTTGAGTTAGCTCGACTACAAGATACTCTATGTATCTTTATATACATATATATATATAGTACTTTTCTTAACGTTTATAGCAGGATCATAAAATGAGTAAAGTTTACATTAAATTGCGTGTCTCTAGACTAAGTAATGCATATTAAATATATATATTAAACTTTATCTCACGCAGTCTTAGACGTATCTAATTTCAAATTTAAGTCACTCTATTTTTTATAGTTACCAAATCAATGGTGCTCCTATGGCAGATAAACGGACAGACATATCTGTTCGGTATTTGCTGCTGTTGAAGAATATAAAAATACTATCTATACTATCTAATCTATTGTATAGCTTTACTCCAATTAAATATACCCATTTATAACTTATAGATGCAGGGTATACAAAAACATGCAGAGACGAATTTTACATTGGCAGACAGCAAATGAAAGGACAACGAATGCGAATCCTTTCATCGCAGCCAGCTGTTGCCACATATATTTTCGATATACAATTTAGTTTGAAATAGTTTTGTACGCAGTTGAAAAATTTTAATTGCTTGCGTTATTAAAATGCATAAATTTATGCCTAAAATTACCTTTTATAATTTCGGTGGGCATAAAGAATATATTTATGGCCACACTTTCAACTAAAAAACTAAGAAACAAATTGTAGCAATTTAATTTTTTTTTTTTATGTTGCATGAAACAATTAAAAGAATGGGGCGCTTGGGCACATGTGCTGCAAGGTCTATAATAGCTTAGAAAATAAACTTTCCCTTTTTATACAGTTTACAGATAACAAATGCACTCGAAATGACCACATTTATGACCCTGAACTATATCAGTATAAATTGGCATTAAGGGAAAGTGTATATTACTTCACCCCAAAGAAAATTGTATAAAAAAAAAACGGAAAAAATATAGAACTACGACAAAAGAAAAATCTTAACTCAAATCATGGCAATTAATATTAAGTGGATTATTATTTAATGACCAATTCCGGTTCAACCGTTTCACAAAATTGCCCATCTGCTTTTGCCGCTCATAATTGTTATGGCGCTCGCGTTTGCATGATTATGATGAGTTTGATGGTTATTATTGCATGGTATCGTACTCGTATCCCATATGAGTGAGTCCTTTTTGAACTCCACTTTACGCTTCAGATATTCTAATTACGCAATCACACGCATTCGGATTGTTAAATATGTATACAAAATAATTGGAAATGTTGCGCATTTAAATGCCAAATTGAAGTGAATTTTACGTGTTATGGTGTAGTTTTGTGATTTTATGAAATAAATACAAACGTAAGCAATTGTTCAGATCACATTTCTAACGAATTTTAGCTTGACTAATTAATAAATGATTATTGCATTGCTGCTCTCATACACACACTCTCTGGACTTCAGAAAAAAAAAACATCACATATTGATAAGCAAAATGTTTAAAATATGAAATGCGCACTTTAATCTTGCACAATTGCATCATATCAAAAATTGCAACGTTCTCAGAAATGATATATATTTTTCTTTATTATTTATGACACGATATTGTGCAATCTTTTACAAAAAAAAATATGGCTTTCTTATGTCTCCGTGATCAAAATGGATTCCACGCTGATTCATATACGACCAAGAAGATAATAAAATTTCGATGCATTGCCCAGCTGCTTCGTGTGCAAATCAATTTGTATTGCAGATAAGCAGCTGAGATGACGTGGTTTATATATTTTTTCTGTTCAATTGGCAATTGACTTTTTATCAGTAAAACGATAGGATAGTTGGAATATATAGGAGAGTAGTTTAAAAAGTTATTAATCTTATCAATTTAATATTTGACATAATCAATCCATGAATTTATTTCTGTCACTGTTTCGTTTTCTATCTATTTTTTTCTATCCAAAGCAAAAAATATAATATTTTTTCTGTTTTAAAATGAAACTACTTCAATTTTTAAGACATAAGTAAGACCGTTTGACGTATTGTGTCCAGATAAAAAGAGGCTTAAAGGTGCATAAACAGAATTACTGGAATTAAACTTCAGGCTTGATTTGTTTTTGCCATGCACCAGGCATATTCATACTTTTATACACAAACAAAGCATACAAAAGTGTTGTTGCTTTGTAGACAAAGAAGACAAATTGAAAAAAATATGCATAATTGTTTGTTTAATTCGTATCATTTAATATTGCAAGAGCGTAAATGCTATGTGCATACGATGCTCTAAATTAAAAGAAGAATATGAGGCTTATGTACCTGATACATCCTTGTCTATGAAGCAAGTAAAGTCCCAGAAATCGGATAAGAAGGTATTAGAATCCGTTTCTTATTTGGTTGCAGGTAGATTATTGATTAGGGAATACTTCTAAAATGGTAATACAAATTCAGATTTTTTATTGGAACCATTCGAATCAACTGATCTTTAATTTGCTTCTAGTACGATAAGAAGTATTTTTATTGTTTTGACAACCCTCGTGTCGCAAAACATACACAAATTACATACTTATCTATCTCCAATAAATTTTAAATGGCACTTGAATCGTTTATATTAGCTTACACAATATTGAAATAATATTAGAAACCTATTACCCCGATCATTATATAATTCATCACAATCACAAAGCTTTTTTGTAAATACGTATAATATATAATTTATTCATAACAATAGGGGTTGCTTTTGATAACAAAATTTCTTTAATCAATTCGATTATTTGCAACGATAATTGTTACTGCTAAAGCGAAAGGAAATGTAATGGAAACATAGCATAAGTTGTGAATGCTCATTAAAATCTTTAAAAAAATCTTATCACTGAAATCTTGAAGTAAATCTTATCACTACGTCATTCTAAATTTAAAAGCTATATTAAAAAATTTTCCAATATATTTGCCTTAGTATTGGTGTCATATCGATATTTTCTCAATATTTGCATTTCCATATTTTTCTAATTCTGAAAAAATTATCGATATTTCTACCCATGTTACATATATGATGTATTATCGTTGAGGTTTTAAACTTTCTGCAACAAGAGTTTTCAGTTATTTGAGCCTTAAGAGTAAACGTTTTTTTAATACAAAATATTTTGGAGAAGTTTTACAAAAAAAAAAAAAAAAAGACAATAGCACTCAAAACGAAACAAATTGCTCTGAGATACTTTTTTGTTTCTAAAAAAAAAGTTTAAATTTGTTTGGATGCGCTCTCAGCGTTTGTTTTGTTATTGATTCAAGCGGTCTCGTGCGCAAAAAACGAAAAACCAAAATAAACAACCACAACCAAGCGAAAATAACAACAACAAAAGCTAACGAAATTTCGAGCGGCATACAAGGAAATCTAGAAGCGTGTAGAATTAAATCAAACAAAAACCAAACAAAAAAAGCAACGTCTAAAATGTAAACAAAAACAAAGTTCAAATTAAAACAAATACAAAGCACAATGTTCTCATCTTATCAGCTGCAAAACAGACGTTCAGATACAGGCATTCGGATACAAATAATAAAGAAAAATCTTTAGAGGCGTAATTCATTATTATTTTATTTATTTAATTCTTCTTTATTGGTTATTTTAACATTGAATACAAAATAATTAAAAATAATTGTTTTTTACTATTTGTAATGCGAATCTTCCTATCACAATTGAGCGGAAAAACTAACTCAAAATGAATTGTATGAAATAATAAAGATAGAAGCCATTATTAGATTATGCCATTTACTAAATACTAATAATTTATTGAAGTATTATTTATTTTTTATATATTCTTTTTGTTTTCATTTCAATTTTGATAATACTAAACAAATTCCATCATTAAATTTTACAAATTATTTGCTTCCAATATATGTGAATGTGAAAAGATTTCATTGTTATTTTCTAAACAGAATAGAATGGCTTGGCTGGCTATATTTAAACGCTCTACGCTTATTGCTTCTGTAGATATTCATCGAACAGATAGATGGACAATGATGGATCATCAACCTCGACCAATTTAGCCAAATCATTAGCATAACCAGAGAGCTTGCGTACCGATTCCGATTGTTTGCCCAAGAATTTCTCTTCAATGTAGTGAGCCAATTCAGGATCGTGATATTTGCGATCGCGGTTGGTGCCCAAATGTGTAGCGGCAACATGGACATGGTTAGCATCATGTGCCAGCTTCTTCTCCATATCGAGTGCCAGAGCGAGTGAGTGTAGCTCGTTGACCATGAATTTGTCGTATTGCGAAGCTTGGGTATTGGGTGCTTCCAATTTGGCAACACCGCCACGACGTGTCAAATGTTTAATCAAATCGATGGTATCATCGAAGGAACGATCCGAAAGACCCTGGTAAAGCTTCTGGAAACCGGGACGATCCTTTGAGTGTGAATCAAAGTTGGTGGCCAATAGCAAATATTCGAAAGATTTGTGCAATTGTGTATTAATGTATTTCTGTACTTCAGCCTGGATTTCATCGATGGCACCGTAGCGTGCATCACAACGTTCACCTGTTTGAAGAAGAAAAGAGATGAAAGATAGGAAATACAAAATCAGTGAAAGTTGTATAACAGCAGAGGTCAAATTATAACGGAGCTATTTCTAGATTTCTGTAAAAACCTTATCAAATTCTTATTGTGCACATTAGTTGCGCTCTCTTTATGCATGCAGCGAAAGCATGCATTTTTATAATATTTTACTCTTTAATATTCTCTCTTTGTAACACTTACCCTCATTGAATTTCTTTGTGTCAGAGCACGCAGATTCAACATTTCTGTGACAAACTTCGAATTCGGTTTGCGCAGAGACAACGGCGCAAAAGAGCGCAATGGCAATTACGAATTTCATGATTTTTGTTATTCGTCGCAATTACTAGAAGAAAAAACCAGAAATTTTATTTTATATTCTATTAATTTTTTTTCACAATTTTTATAAACACAAACAAATTTAGAATTTTCACTTTTTTATTCTCTCTCTCTCTTTCTCCCTTTCCCTATATTTCTTTGTCTTTTGTAAATTTTACTGCGTATTTTATTTTATAATGCGGAGGAGACGTACCAAACGTTTTCGAGTTCGACAATAAAATAATTTACTTCACTAAAAACACTCGCTTTTAATAGTAAAATGTGTCTAGCAAATTTGTTGTAATATTTGATAACTTACTTTTTATTTCTAAATATTTAATCTCTACTTAAATTGTCAAATTGATTTTTCTTTTTCACAGAGCACTGTTTTTTTTTTTTTTTTCTTGTTGTGTTGCTGTTGCTTTCAACTCAAATTGTGAACTGCTGTTTATAGCGTCGCGTTCAGCAAGTTTCTATTGAATCGATAAAGCTTTGTTGTTGTTTTTGTTTTCTGAGTACATTTTTCCGTTGTTGCTCTTGACGCCATACCAATATGGCCGCCGCTGTTTTTTTTTTGTTTGCTGCCTTTGTTGTTGCCCTGTGATTCACTTGTAGCATGGCTCTCTTGTCTCTGGCGAGCGTGTGCATAGGAATTTTACTTGTTTCTTAAAGGGTTGTCGCTATGCCGCAAAATAATGTAATCTTGATGTCAATTGCCTACTTTTGATTTGATAAATAAAATATTGATGTGCTTAATAAATTAATCCCTATTGTATGTACTATCTTTTGATGTTTGTATTTTTATGGAAAAAAAATTCTTGTAGCATTGACAGCATGTTAATGATATTAATATTTACATCAAATATACATATGTATGTTCATTTTCTTTAGATACTTTTTTCGTCAATGCTTTTAGTTTTTGAATTAGTTATGAAATTAATTATAATAAAGTCAGAACTATCTATTCTGTTTTGACTTGTCACATATCGGTTTGGTGTGAACCCCAGCGAAGTTCCGAACGAAATCAAATCAATTTCTTGTTGTATAAAACGAAACCAGGAGAACTGTACATCTTTATAAATCAATTGTACATCGGTATAAATAAAGATTTTAATTTAAGTTGTCTTTATAAAATTAGGAATAAAATGAAATTCGGGTAAAGCAAATTCAAAAACTTTCTTTCAGATAAATTAATTATGCACAGACCATATTTTTAGGGAAGGAACCAAATTATTTATTTATATTTTATAAAAATAGTTGCTTACAAATATACAGATTTACTTAAAATGGTATAACACCAAAATTGCATTCGTCTTGCCATAAATGCATTTACTATATGTGTTTGATCAGTTTATTACACTTTGGTTGCTATCCGACTTTATCGGTCATTTTCAAATTCTAGAAATTACTATCAAAATGTTCGGTATAGCACCACAAAAATTAAGAACGTGCCGACATCAAAATTAACATGACAGCCAGAGATCAGTGACACGACAACCCTTGACGTTCGATGATTCCACACACAGCAAAACAAAAACAAACAACAGCTGACTCAATGCAAGAGCGAAATTATGATGGCCATTAATATTGCCGCCATTATGCACTGATTTAACTAAATACAGAATTTTTTGCATTGAATTAGAGACGTGTGTATTATGATTGCATTAAAAATAATTTATTTACTTGTATTAAACTATCACAATTAAAAAAATAACAAAGCAATACTTTGGACACTAACCGACATTTTGAATAGATAAGGGCACACACACACACAAACAAACAAATACAATTCTTTGAGAGCTCGAGAGAGTAAAATAAATGTGAGTGTATGAGTTTTTGTTTGAAAGTTTAAAAGTGTTTAGCTCGTCGTCGAATCGCCACAGTTCATATTCAACAACAAAGGAAAAAACTACTGAAAAATAAAAAAACCGTCTGATTTTCAACAATAAAAGGTATTAAAAAGCATAATTCGGCTAAATTAAATTGAAGCAACGTTCGCCTTCTATGCCAGTGTGTATAAAGGTTGTGACAGCTAAATCAAAAAACGACAATAAAAACGATAAAATCCAATAAGACTCCATCTTTCATTTCGGTCGACAACAGCAACAAAAAAAAAAAAAACGCGCTGTGTTTTCCTTATATTATTTTTTTGTATTTAACAATTGGAAGCTTATTGAAATCAACTCATTTATAATTGAGCATTTAACGAGTCAAGTACAGAAAAAGGAAAAACAATTTTTTTTCAAAATCAATATTTTTAACTTAATATTTGAAGTGAAATATAAATTTCTGTGATTTTATTTCGTCGTCGTATAAAGACATTTACAACAACAACAAAATGGTGAAAATAATTATTGGACTTTTGCTTCTGGCTGCAGTTGCTGATTTTGCCTACGGCTCATTGCAATGTAAGTACAAAAAAAAAATTAATTTAAAAATAAAATGTTAAGTTTATTAAAAAATGTGATATAAATATTGCAAAACAAAAAAAGAAAAGTTTTTTACGCATTAAAATAAAATTGATTTTACCCAACTCAGCTGTATAAAAAAAAAAAAAACAAAGCAAAGAGCAAAGTTATGCTCAGAGAGTTACAAGAGTAATGCGCACTTACAAAGAGAAAACATTTTCTGTTGTGTCATTGTCTTCTCTTGTTCTTTGTGTGTTTTACTCTTTGTTGTCTTAAATAAAAAAATATTTGTTTTCATAAAGAAATATTTAATTTGATTTCCGTTTATGCATAAAATACAACAAAATTAACTCGTTTTATGTTTGCTTTAATTATAAGGTAACAGGTTTTGAAATGATATTTTTTAAACAGCTAGTTATGAAATTAGAGAAATGAAATCGAGCGTATTTTTTTTTTTTTTTT
Organism: Leucophenga varia; assembly: GCA_018903435.1. Lineage (NCBI taxonomy): Eukaryota > Metazoa > Arthropoda > Insecta > Diptera > Drosophilidae > Leucophenga > Leucophenga varia. The sequence continues at coordinate 159,256 of JAEIFJ010002813.1, forward strand.
TTGCTTTATCATTTGGTAAAGAAACCGTTATCAGCTGTTGCGGTTACAACATATACAGCAAATACAACAACAAATTTGTCTAGTTTTTTTTTGTTTTTGCACACGGCCGCAAAAGCGCGACTTGAAATATGCTCTCTCTTTCGTAGTTTCAGAGAAATCTAATTGTAAGAAATTTGCGCACGGCACTACACAAAAACAAACAAGTTGAATAACAACAACAAAGTGGTATGCCTTGACCAAAACAATAGAGAGTGCAGCAGTGCACACGTTTCCAATAAACAAATTTAAAGAGCGAGCTTAAATGCAAAGCAAGGAAGAAAAGAGCGGCAAATGCACTTTGCTTTGCAGCATCATAGATTAAATCGAATTTAATTTCGACGGAAATTGAAATCAAATTAGAATTTCTGACTTATGCAATAAATGAAAGCAAATTGTTGTTGTGGCCAAGCAAATATGGCGGTGTGTGTAATAAGTGCATAGCGGTAATTTCAATTAGAATCAATAAAGTTGATTGGGAAAAGTAAAAGACTTCAGGGTATGATTGAAAAATTTGTGTGAGGGCCCTAAATAAAAGAGGAAATTAAAATTTTTATTTAAAAAAAACTTTAAATAACGACTTACATTTTCAATAGTTCATCTTCAGACTCCATAATTTTCGGGACCCGTACAGAGTCAAGTTCTGTAAAAGAACTCCTTGCGTATAGATCTCCATAGCATGCCAAATTGTTATAAAGATTATTTACATTTAAATTAGATACTTATATTTGCAATATTTTGCCAAAATTTTGATTTGATTCTATTTAAAATTAATATATTTTTGTACACCTCTCGCTACAGGCAGCTCCAGTGTGCGTGATGACACTTATTTGCCAAAAGAATGGATGGACATGAAGCGCAGCTGTGTGCAAAGAACTCGCGATCAAATCAAATTGGAGTTCACTGCTGCCTATCAATATTTGGCCATGGGTGCATACTTCTCACGCGATACTGTCAATCGTCCCGGTTTCGCTGAAATGTTCTTCAAGTCTGCCAAAGAGGAACGTGAACATGGTTCCAAATTGATTGATTATCTTTCAATGCGCGGCGAGTTGACCAAAAAAATTGATGATTTGATTGATGTTAAGGTGAGTTGAAAATTAATACTATTTTATAAATAATTTTTTTAATTTTAAACATTTTTTCTTCTTCAGTTTACTCCGAATCATTTAGAGCATTGAACAACACAAGTGGGAGTCAGCTTCTGCTGCCCTTAAGCATGCACTTGAATTGGAAATTAAGGTTACCAAATCGATTCGTGAACTGATCAAGGAATGTGAAAGCGCCAGCAATTACAATGATTATCATTTGGTTGATTATTTGACTGGTGTTTATTTGGAGGAACAATTGAACGGACAACGCGAACTTGCTGGCAAGCTGTCTACACTTGAGAAAATGATGAACAAACATGGCGCTCTTGGTGAATTCTTATTCGATAAGAATTTGTAAAGCGTTATGCTCAACCGCACTCTTCCGCAACACCAACCCTCCTATTCTTTCTTTCACATTTATTCCAATTCACGCTTCCTTGTCAATCCCGTGAAAGCGATTTGATAATCGCATAAATAGCAAACTAAATAAATTTTCTGTGCTATTGTTAAGTCATAAAAAACAAAATCATTAATGTTAAATAATATAATATAATTAATCGCGCATATTAAGTATTTTATTATCTATATTTTTTCCATATACAAAAATACAAATCTATTAAAAACTAGAAACAAAAAATGCATGCCATACAAATTTATACAATTTTTATATAATTCAAATAGCCATAATCTTTTTACTCAAAAACATCAAAAGTATTCAAAATTTTATAAGTAATTTTCCATTCGTTAAATAAAGTTCTATCAAGGTCACAGTTACATGTAACGATTAAAATTTATTTAGCTTTATTTTTTCATTTGTAAATTTTTGCTTATCGCATGTGTGTCAGTTTGAGCAGCCCTTGTATTAGTTATCAGAATTTTTTCTATATTATTTTTTTTTGCTATTTTGGGAAAGTACGCAAACACGAAGAATTCATTCGACGGTGAAAATCGTCTTAAGTTGTGATTTATTTACAATGTTATTATTTTCTTATCAACTTAAGTGCTTTCATAAATTATTTAAATGCATTCTAATACTTTATAATTTCTGAGATTTAATATAAAAATTTAGTGCAGTTCAAATAATACAAAAAAAAATAGATATAAAATAAATATAGTACATCTATTATAGTACGATATATATTTTTTGTCAATTAGAAGCGCAAATCTGAAAATTTAAAATAAAAGCTAAAAAGAACTTAAGAGTTTTGTAGTTTTATTTACGATGTCTGGGCAGCATTTGGGATTGATACCAGTTGCGGATCGATCTAACCGCTGCGTTTAGCTACATAAATTCTTTCTAATTTTTAGTGTGCAGACAGACTACCACAGTATTTTCTTTTAAATTTATATGAAATTGATAAGGTACAATACAATATAAAATCGTTTGCTTTTGATAAAGTGCCAAGGAACAAACAGAAAAAAAAAACAAGATATGAAAGGGTTGCACCTTAATTCCACCCGGACGTCTGTCGCGGAGAATTTATAGTGTGAAAAACAAACAATGCAGTAATTAAAAAAAAAAAAAAAACTTTCACAGCTCACACCCGAAAAACTTTCACGCAACCATTTTAAGTAAGCAATAAAAAGCGCCCAGAAGCAAAGCAAATAAATACATCATAAATAAATTATGAGGTGACAACTTTAAAAGGCTGCTTACTCCGTTGCCAAAACACAAGAACAATGCAATTTATGCATAAAATAATTCATTTAAGGGAGTTGTTGACCTGAAATAGCATCCCCTACACATGTCGGAACTGGTTTTCGAAGTGAACATTCAGGATACAAAAGGATATCATTGAAAGAATTGCACGTTTCATGCATATCTCTGCGCAGATTTCTCGATAAATGTAAATGCATTTCGGACAATTCAAGTGCTGCCCAGCTGCCTGCTATCCTCCGGATTTTTTATATTAGACAAGCGTAACATGTCAACAGGCACATCAATGTCACAAATCCGATAAATATAAAAGTTTTATCATAGCACAAAATAAATCACTCGCTTGTTTCTGATGATAACAAACGAAATCAAATTCAACAAATTTTAGCATAATATATGCTAAAAAAATATAAATAGAGGAACTTTGTATAAAAATTGCAAATAAAAAAATCAAGCAAAGCAAATTGTTATCACAGCATTTGCGGCGTGACATTTATTTCAACAAAAGATTAATGAACGCAACATGTCACATAACAAAGAAAAACGTACGAAAAAAAAAAATTGGACAATAATAAATTTGTCTGCTGGACAATTGAGCAAATAGTTAAAAGGATACACACGCACGCACAGGCGACAGGCAGGAAGGATGGCTGGCATGTATAGTTTAAATAAAAAAATATTTATGTATGTTGTGCCAAATTATCAAACGCAATAAACAAATGATTTCTTTAAAAAATCAAATAAAATGACATCTGTGCAAATATTCTCATACTTCGATGAACTGTTGAGCGAGCGTTTATTTAAAATACGCATTAATGTCAAAAATTGGTAAACCAAAGGACAACGGTCACGCTCGTCTAAATGCCAATGAAACCCCTTTTCCAAATCCGATCATCATCGTCGTCGTCATTGGCAGATTGACAGTTGCCACAATTTATCATAACTAATTCAATGCATGTCGCCTTGCCGGCGTCTTCGATATCCTTCTCGTCGTTGCTGTCAATCATCTCCAAAATCAAAAGGGTAAATCTGTTGCCTCCTTGGACGTTTTTTATTTTTCCTCTTGAATGTGACTTATGAATTATGCTTCCGTCTTCTGTTGCTGCTCTTAGTACTCGTACACATGTCAACTAAATATTGAAAGTAGTTTATGCTTTGCTTTCTTTGACTACAAATGGGATTAGCTTCGCTCGTCCGCTCGTCGCTCACTACTTTTGTGGCTAATATTGTGCATGTTAGTAAGTCTTTCTGTCAAGAAAAGGGTCAATAAAATGATGCACTGTTTAAGGCGTGTTTTTTTTTTTGCCTTCTGCACATTTTGTGTTTTCATTCTTTCTTTCTTTTCGTTTCAAAGCACACAAATAGAATTTTTAATGCTTTAATATTTCGCTCAATTAGCTTTGTTCAATTGAAGCAACACAAAATCGGGGAGGTCTTTCATAATTTATTTTCGGTCGTACGTGATTTTAAATATTTTATTTTTTATTGAAGCTTTTTATCAATAAATTTACGGAATCTTATATTGAATTTTAATAGTTTTATATATTTTGAGAAGAATGTTGAGTAGAATGGCCAAATCAGTTAATCTAAACTTATACATACATATGTACATACATACATATGTATATATGTATATATGTATGTATGTGATATCGAAAGTATGTGTAGCTTTCTTTCTAAAACTAGTAGAGTAGCTAGCTCTTTGCGACTCTCTTGTTTCTCAATGAAGATGTTCAGTTATCGTCGATAATTTTCTCATTCTTCCCGAATCGTTCATATTCGCTTGAACACCAAACCTGTACAAATTCGTTAGTACATTTGCCAGTCACTTGATTCGTCCAAAACGTGCAACTCATTGAAAGCGCGATGTATTGAAACGATTGAATTGATGGAAAACGCAATTGCAACAAATACTAATACATAGAAAACGAAGTAAAAAGTGATATTTTTTATAAAAAATGCAAAATGCTCTCTACCAAATTGTCGTTCAAACACAAGTGCGACTAACTTAAACCGGCCATTGCAAATTAATTTTTTTCGCAAATATTATTTTTTGTGCAATTTTTACAATAAAAATTAATGAGGTTTTTTTTTTCATGAAAAATAAGTTTTTTTTTTTCAGTGAAATAAAATAACTGTTTTTTTTTCAATGAAATTAATCAAAGTCAGTTTGTTTTGTTTGTATAGCGAAACAGTTCGGTTAGCGGTAATTTTGTGTATCACTCTTCGCGAACTGTAAACCAGTTCAGAAATCGCTTATTTTTTTATGCGAACTGCGATTTTATCACTGCAGCCACTGTGTAGTCACGAATAACACTGCGACTTAAATATTAAGATCCTTTCTATTCCGTAAGTACTTACTATTTTTTTCATCTTCCTATTTTTCAATTTTACACACTCTTCACTATACTACGGACAAGATTAATCTGCCATTCGATTCGTACCATACCCAGTAAGTAGAGTTAAATCGTAACCGTATAGCTTAGTTGCGATCATCTGTTCTCACCAATCTAGCCCAGATAGACCGGAATGTTGGTTATATTTCTTGTGACGTTTGCCAACTCAGTGCACAAACTGTACCTAGAATATTTAATTTAATATTTTTCAAAAGCACACTAGAATCCTATTTTAACTGTGATAGATAAATAAAAAATACACCAACAAAGAGCTACTACGTTTATGTCTTAAATACGATTATGCGTACGATGCCTTGAGTAACCTTTTAATATGTTCTTACATTTTATTGTTCAAAAGTCGACATTATAATCTCGTTGTCAATATGAGATAAATATCAAACACTTTCGCTATCCACAACACAACACAACGCAACATAATGCAAAAGGGTAATATCCTTGCAAGAATATGCGTCTCTGATTTTAATTAAGTTGCCTTTTTGATTAAAATTCTGAGCAGACATATTCAATGCAATGTCCTTCCAAGATGCTATTGTCATTGATTATTACAAGGACTAAACGCAGACTTGCACACATTCCGAATGACCATTCCTGAGCGCAGGACTATTTACATTCAACAATATTTTTGTGTGCTTTTATGTAAAAATATTTCTTAGCCATCTCTTAGCTTGGCGTACCAAAAAAGGTCTGCTGCTGCTGCTGATTTAGCATATTGACTCCTGTGAAACTTATAAAAGATTTATGTGCATACCACACGCCAGGCGATAAGGCGCTACGACAGCGGCTGCTGCAGATAAAAAGGATAACTCACTTCGTGAAACCCTTTTTTCTTTCACTGTTTTATTCGTTGCAATAAAATTGGATTTGCATATTAGCACTCGATGGCGTGTGTCTTTGGCAATGTCTCTATTTGCGGAATGCTTACGACGAATTTTGACACCCCGAGCAATGTCCCAGCTGGGAATGTCGCATTGATAGCGCAGTTAGTGTCCGAAGTAAAGCATAGGCTGAGGCAAATATTTTGAGCAAAAGAAGTTGCTTAAGTTGGAAATAAATCATTAAAAGTATCTTAAGTAGTGAAAGGGTTTTGGTGTTTATCAAGAAGTAGAAGAAGAAGAAGCCCTTGTACGGGCACAATGAATTGAGGCTGGAATTTCACTGAGAGTTCTTGTACTGCATTCCGGTGCGTGTGTGTGAGGGTAACATACGTTAATTCCCTTTGATTTATAAGTTACTTATGCATAAGGTACATATGTGCTTACATGTTTAACTAGGCGTCCTGTTTGTTGTCCTGTTTAATTTAACAACTTTATTTATGACATCGAATGAATGTCATATTTGCAATAACTTCAAAGCATATTTAGCATTCGACCGACCGACCGACCGAATGTCCTTTAATGATACTCCACTGCATGGTTATGGTCAACTTGGGACTATTTGCTGGACATTTCTTTATGTTTTGCCCGCGGCATTTTTTGGTTCAGAAAACTTTTGTAATTACGCAAATATGAAGATGTATCTGACTATCTTTTCATATTCATGCATTTACTTTATTTCATCTGTTCTGACTTATGTGCACTCTTGAACTCTTCATTTTGTTCCGCTTGAAAGTTTTCTTCATTCTTTAGTTTAGAGTATTTTTTATGCTGACGACTGACCATTGGCAATCGCAGTCAAACTTTTCAAAGTTTAGTTAAGAAATTTTCATTTTATCTTCATGGCGGCACTTTTACTTTTGTTGTTATGGCTGCTGCTGCACGTTTCTTTTTACGAGTATGCATCATTCTCGTAAGTTTTTTTTACATATAAATAGTTGGTTCGAGAGCTTAGTTCAATGGCCACAAAAATTGTCTTAAATGTGTATTTTCCCAGAAGGGTCATTGAAATATGCGGTTTGAGTTAAGTTCTTTTTATTTGCGTGGATTTTATAAATTTTTCTTTATTTAAATTTGCTGCAAAATATTTAGAATTTGGTGTAAGAACCGTCGATGTTTCGCTAAATACTCATGGTTTTATATATTTTTTTCCTGCCGGACTATTTAATGGAGAGTTTTTTTTTCCTTTTGGGAGATACTTTATATGGATCTGACTCTATTTGATATACCCAAAGGGTAAAAGGACGAAGTCATAAATGAACAGTTGGTGTCCCTAATTTCGAATGGATTATATAAATAATACCTTTTTACCTGTTATTTATTACCCCTTTCAGCAATAAATATGCATATGCTATTATGTGGGCAAGTCCAGAAAAGGATTTCGCTTATTTATACCTTACATTATAAAATAGTATAAATTCTGACCCTGGCTTCAGAAACGTCAGTTTATTCCGATCAGTCAAACCGAAAACATCTTCTAAATTGAAAATATAATTTAAAAAAAAATGGGCAAACAATTTGAACTTGTTCACTTGCAAAAGTACATTCCATTTATTAATTACATTTTAAAATATGAGTTAGATAACAAAAAATTGAAGAAGATTAAAATCTGGATTTTACATAATAAAACATTTAAAAATCAAGAAAACGTGGACTGTATTGAGAAAGCAATATTGATGCAGTACAAATGTATTATGGCAACACGAAAACGTTGTCCGGAGTGGATAAAAAGCCTATTTTATCAATTTGTCGAAATGGACGAAAATGTGGATATGCTCTCTGATGATGAAAATGACTACTAAGAATCACGGCAATAATCAATGGAAGTGGAACCATAGCGACGAAGGTAATGGTAATGAAGATAGAAGCAAAATAAAATCCGCAAACATCAAATGGACGAGGAGAAAGAACTACAAAATAAAAATAGTTTAAGATTTGTTATTAAAAAATATTTTTTTAAAAATAAATAAAATTAGAGTTACTTATTTAAAAAAAACGTTTATTTATTTTATAGACCTTTTTAAACCATTAGAATGAATTTGTATGTGTGTATGGCTACTACAGCTTTTTATAGGCCTGGACAAAACTTATTGTTTTGAACCAGCAGGGATGATCTAGTGCCTTTTGATACCAATTGGAGATTAAGCGACGGCCGTCCTCGCTGACGTAGCTTCCGATAAGGTTCATATTTCGCTCTAAGTCCCACTCTTTCCACTTATGGAACCCAAAGATTCGTTACAGGCTATCTTGCAGTCGAGCATACTCAACTTCTGCGTTCTTTCATGTTACTTTTAGTTATATTAGAAGTTTTAGTAGGAACAGTTCTTGGAATATTTTTAGGGCTCCACGAGGCCAGTGACCTCCTTCTAAGTATCTTCTCCATTATAACTCAAAATTAAGAAAAGATAGAAAGTTGCGTGCTTTACAAATATTGAAGCTTTAAATCTGGCGAAGCTACATTTCTCTCGAAGATCTTAACTTTCTAAAACTTATGAATATTTCTTTACATTGTTGCATTGTTAGCATCTTTTTGTTTACGATCATATACTGTATACTTATAGTCCTGAAAAAGAGTCTGGAGGATCGTAAAAGATTTTGATAAATATTTGCTTATATGCTTCTAAAGGAATCAAAATTCGTATTAGTTGTTCTTCGACATCGGGAATAATTTTTGTTCATTTAAAAATGGTGTGTTTAGTTTATTACCTGCAATAAAAAAGAAGTATATAGTATGCTAAATACTTATTTTCAACAAAATTTAAAAATAAAATCATTTTGTAATTGCAATAAAATTTCAAAACATGGAAAAAAATACAACAACAAAAAAATCCGTGTTGTGTTAAATAGATTTGTGACATGCACGTACACGACTCAGACAGCATCGAAGACGTTGTTGTTTTCTGATTTAAGGCATTCAGCAGAATTGTTTGCTTTAAATATTTGAACGCAATTTCAGCATTCTGACCACGCAGCACGAGTGAAGCAAAGAATGACTTAGGAGTTGGCTATACTGGAAGCGACATTAAACGCAGCTGCAACCCAAAGCCAAAGGCAAAAGCAACACTAAAGATGCCAGAAATAAAACTTCTTGAATTGAAAGCAACAAAAACAACAATATTTGGATTTCTTTTACTATGCTTCGTAGTGTACTATACCACACACTATTCCCATACCACACCATAGCAAACAAGATACAGGAAACAAAAGCAGCCGCGAACTTCGCACTTTTGAGTACATAACCTCAGGCGGCATTATCCTTTCGCTTGTGCAAGCGTGTATTCTGCTTGGCAACTTAACTCATCCATCCATCCATTCATCCATTTATGCATCTATCCATACACTTGAGTGCCGCTCGACACAACGTTAAAATGTTAAAAGTTTGCACGCAGACAACATGACAGCCAGCCAGCCAGCTTTGTATGTCCTGGAGTAGTAGTACATAGAATATCTTGGAATGCACGTTGAGATTTTAGGGCGTGGCAATGTTTAAGGATTCGCAACGAACGCATGAAATGCATTATTCGCAATTGAATTTACACTTTACAGATTGTGTTGTGTCGAGTTGCGGTTAGTACGCAGCTTTCTTTCTTCCTTAAACCTGAACTCAATTGAATTGAACTTATTTGCGTTGGTTTTTCCCTGCCATTTTCTTTTCATAGTTCAGTTCATGTTTGTCTTTGTCATTCGCGTTGCTTTCAAGTGCAATTTTATTATTTTAAGCACAATATTCGAGTTTTTTCTTTCTTTGTTTTTACTAGATTCTTTGGAAAGAATAGCTGCCAAAAGCGATTTAGCAATTTAATTGCGTTTAAGTTCAAAAAACATTGCTGAAATTAATTAAAAATAAGCGGAGTAAATTCGACTCATACATAAATGCATTGCTTACAGACGTTAATTGACTTTAGTGTGTATGTGAGGCATCAGAATCACGTCAAAGGACACAGCTGCGGCGCTTAACCCTTTCTCTTGCGAATAGTGAATGGCCGAAAGCAAAAAAAAAAAAAAAAAAAATAAATAAGTACAAAATTGACCATTTGTTGCAAATTAATAATACAAGCGGCTTAGTTGAACAAATCCCATTCAATTCATAACCAGCTGCACTTAGCACAAAGAGCAAAATCAACTAAAACAATCAGATAAGTCGCACTTAACGCGATAAGGATATTCATTATGTTGTAGTATTGTAGATATTATGCTACAAATAAAGCGTTCGAAACCGACAAACCAATTGAAATACATCCCTAAAGGATATTTATCAAAATAGAAAAAAAAATCCATCATCAAACATCGAAACCAAAACTAACCGAAACAAATTGAACCGAAGCGAAACAAACCAATTTTGTCAAATAGAATTGAACATTAAAATGCGCAGCATTAACCCTTCTTAACCCTTTCTTTTTTGTATGCTGAAGCAAAACGTGCACTTCTGCACTTTTACTTTTACTTTTATCCTTGTTATTTGAGCAGCTCACTTAGGAGCTTCTAACGCGGAGTTTTCTTTCTTTCATTTTTTTGCACATTTGTACGCTGAATAGCGCCTGGGGAGTTCGAGAATTGCGCATATAGTGTTCTTAAGTGACCTGCTCCATTTCGGCTGCTTTTGTTGCTTAGATTGTCAATCAATTGTACAACTTGAAGTGACCAATTGACAAAGCAAATATTTTTGGAACATCAAAGAGAAATGGTAGAGTTTACTGTTGATGGACAACTATCATTGAAATCCTTTAAAATGTTAATAGTAATTTTATTGTGTTAGGTTTAGGTGTGAAAGTAGGCAAAGTAACGATCGTTCCAATTGTCCCACTCTAATATGAAGTGGACTTTTGGCTAAATGTTAGGGCAGTATCTTTGCTATTTTTCTTTATTTTCTTTTAAGTTTGGGATTTAAGTTTGAAAGCAGTGATTGAAAATGCTATGCTACATCAGAGTATTTTTTTGCTCCCCTACTGCTCTGTTTTCGAACGGCTCTGTAGCATAGCAGAGAGCACAAAATAAAACAGTTGCTCTGCTGCTTGCTCTGTAGCACAGAACCACTGTTGCCGATTTTGGGAGCCACCACAAGCTAGATTAAAGAAAAAAATAAGCTAGAATAAGCTAAAAATTAAAAAAAAAGCTTATAAAAAAGCTAACCATAAAAAACATATTTTGATGTTGAATTTTGAATTTTATTGATATTTATATATAGTACTATACTATACAATACTATACTATGCTATACTATACTATGTTATACAAATTTATAATTTTTAAAATTATAAATCAAACATTTTCTTTTGTTGCATTTGTAGGGTATCTTCTTATAAAGCAATTCTTCGACAATAATACTATTTTTGATTATTATTTAATTAATTTTTCAAACACTATACTATACTATACTCAGCAATGTACAAACAAAGTGCAGCCTCCTGCTCCTCTGTTTTTGTAGACTTTCTAACAAAGGTATTTTGTTAGTTTGTGCCACGCTAGCAATGGACGCAATATGTTTTTAGTTTCAGCATGCTGTCGTAATTCGCACAACTTGGCCCCAATCTCTGCCTTACAAAAGCAGCAGTACGCTTTTGTGGAGTCTGTTGGCACTTTGCGTAGCCACTTCTTAAACTCGTCGAAATTAAGCCACGAATCACGAAAATTTTGCTTATAGCTCACTTTTGGCATTTTTAGAAAGTTTGCAAACATGTGCAAAATTGCAGTGTGACCGAAACTTATAAATTAAAAATCATGTGCAAAATTGCAGTGTTACCGATAGTTATAAACTAAAAATTACCAAAATACGAACAACAAATTTTACTTTTGTCCGATTTATCGATAAAAATGACCAAAACTTACAATACAATCAAAAAACACAACTTGTTTTGCTCTAAATTTTTTGGGCCGAAATAAGCAAAATGAAATTTCAAATAAGCCAGATTTCAAGCTATAAGCATTTCAATGATTTTTCAAGCTATTTGATGTTAAAATACGCTAAATCTAGCTTTAAATAAGCTAAAATGGCAACACTGCACAGAACCTCGGAGTACAGAGCAAGAGCAATAGCAAAAATTTTCGATCGACTCTGTGTAGTTGTAGCAATAGCACAAGCATGGAGAGCAAGCTCGGAGCAGAGCACACAAAAATAATGTATGTGCTATTGCAAGAGAGCATTTGCATTCCTTTTCACTTTTGCTGCTCCCGTAGCAGCTCTCGTAGTCGCTCTCATAGTATTTTGTAGTATTTCGCTTTCATATTTTGTCGCATACCAAATGTTGCTTATTAAGATGTTAATTTCAAATTATAAGAATTTATTTATTTTCAAGATATTAATAATAATATATATATGAATGAAACATAAATTGGATTTGGATTTCTGTTCGCCTGTTACATTGCAATTATTTTGAACGATTTTCTGTTATTTTTTAAAGATCCTTCATAAATTTTCAGTTCAAAATTATTTATAACATACCAGGCGAACAGAAATGCAAACAAGGGCATTTAAAAAAAAAAAAAAAAAAAAAAAAAAAAAATTAGATTTGCATTTCTGTTCGCATACCAAATGTTGCTTATTAAGATGTTAATTTCAAATTATAAGAATTTATTTATTTTCAAGATATTAATAATAATATATATATGAATGAAACATAATAAATAAAATAATAATAATAATTTCGACTATCTCAATATGAGATTCAATGTTATCCTTTAAATACTCTGTAGAAAATTCAGTTCATATACCTACATACATACATATGTATACAAAAATTAATATAACGGCAACATTTAATATGCGATAAAATATGAAAGCGAAATACTACAAAAATACTATGAGAGCGACTACGAGCTGCTACGGGAGCAGCAAAAGTGAAAAAGGAATGCAATGCTCTCTTGCAATAGCACATCATTATTTTTGTGCTCTGCTCCGAGCTTGCTCTCCATGCTTGTGCTATTGCTACAACTACACAGAGTCGATCGAAAATTTTTTGCTATTGCTCTTGCTCTGTACTCCGAGGTTCTGTGCTACAGAGCAGAGCAGCAGAGCAGCTGTTTTATTTTTGTGCTCTCTGCTATGCTACAGAGCCGTTCGAAAACAGAGCAGTAGCGGGAGCAGAGCAATATTTTTAATGAAATTGCTGCTACGTAGCAAGCAAATGCAAACACTGTTTGAAAGTTTAAGTTAGGAATAAGTTTGAAAATCTATGTAACACACAGAAGAATGTGTATGGGTATATCCCATAATGTCTATATATATTTATGATCCGTTTCGAAAAACGCAAATCGATCTAGCCATCTGTCTACCTGTATCTATAAAACTGATTATCTCAAGGACAATAAAAAATGTGTTTATGTCGAACAAAGTCATAAATGAACAGATGGTATCCGTAATTTCCAACGTATTAAAAATATTACCTGTTTTTTATTATTGCTAACCCTTTCGTCAATAAATATGCATGTGTGATTATTATGTGGGCAAGTCCGAAAAGTGTTTTGCATAATTATACCTGTACAGACTGATTGCTTTATCTGCTCTTTTTTTGTCAAAATAGTATAAATTCTGACCCTGGCATCAGAAACTTCAGTTAATGTCGATCAGTCAAACCGATAACATCTTCTAAATAAAAATACTATTAAGAACAAAAATGGGCAAACAATTTGAACTTGTTCACTTGCAAAAGTACATTCCATTTATCAATTACATTTTAAAATATGAGTTGGATAACAAAAAATTGAAGAAGATTAAAATCTGGATTTTACATAATAAAACATTTAAAAATCAAGAAAATGTGGACTGTATTGAGGAAGCAATATTGATGCAGTACAAATGTATTATGGCAACAAGGAAACGTTGTCCGGAATGGATAAAAAGTTTTTTTTATCAATTTGTGGAAATGGACGAAAATGTGGATATGCTCTCAGATGATGAAAATGACTACTAAGTAACTCGGCAATAAACAATGGAATCGAAGGGAACCATAGCGACGACTAATCAGACTCTGGCGATGATCAATTTGAAGCAATATAAAATGCGTCAACAACAAGTGGGGACAAGGAGCAAGAGCTACTATACAATATAAAAATAGTTTAAGATTAATTAATATAAAGAATTATTTTTAAAATAAATAAAATTAGAGTTTAATTAAAAAAAAAAATCATTTATTTCTTTTATGGACATTTTTAAACCATTAGAATGTATTTTTATGTATGTGTGTATGGCTACTACAGCTTTTTATAGGTCTGGGCAACACTTATTGTTTTGAACCAGCAGAATTGAGTTGGAGGAGATATCTTTTCCCCGGACCTGGGGATCGATCTGCGTATATATCAGGGCTGCAAACCGGTTTTTGAATCGAACCACACCACTTTTGAACGTTTACTTTGAATCATAGACCGATCCAGTTCTTTTGAAAAAAAAAAATTATTTTGAACCGAACCATACAATTAGCAAAAGAGGAACTTTATATTAAATATTATTGTATAATACAAAATTTAATTGAGATATGCTGTGCGAATAATAGCGGAAAGGCTATCAATCTGAATGTCACATTGGGAACAGTGAAAAGCGGTTAGTACGCCAATTTCGACATAAGACGATATGAAACACAATTTATTCGAGATTTATTAGAAAATTTTTAGCATAGTTTTTTTTTTTTTTTTGAACCACTTGATGTAAAGAAGACAATAGGAGGTGAATACTTTCATGAGCGACCAATGTTACTGTTATGGAAATCTGATATCTCCCTTAGTATCAGAACCTTATTCGTTCGTATATCCTTGGCAATGAGATCTAGGGGTTTTTTTTTACTGAAACTTGAACATTTTAAAACTCATGATTTGACGAATGCGAAGTAGTGATCTCTCCAGAAACACAAAAAGTGTACAACACGAGACGCTGATAATCCGGCTACTATCTTATTGTGCAGAAGCGTGGAAACACAAAGTCAGAAACGGATAATTCTACGTGAGATACGTTAGAGAGAAAGCTTCTTCGAAAATCTTTGAGTTTCAAAAGTGCAACGAGTGGAACGTAGAGCTATTCGAGGCTCCGGTGAAAAAAAATTATGCGCGAAACATAGACCTTATCGAGAGCTACGTCAGGGAAGACAGCGCTGGAAGGAACGGTATTTAAAGGACATTTGCATAACTAGAATCTCAATCGATTGGTATTAAAAGGCACTAAATTATCATTGCTGGTTCAAAACAAAAGGTCTTGTCCAGGCATATAAAAAGCAGTAGTAGCCATACACACATACATAAAAATACATTCTAATGGTTTAAAAATGTCCATAAAAGAAATAAATGATTTTTTTTTTAATTAAACTCTAATTTTATTTATTTTAAAAATACTTTTTTATATTAATTAATCTTAAACTATTTTTATATTGTATAGTAGCTCTTGCTCCTTGTCCCCACTTGTTGACGCATTTTATATTGCTTCAAATTGATCATCGCCAGAGTCTGATTAGTCGTCGCTATAGTTCCGCTTCAATTCCATTGTTTATTGCCGAGTTACTTAGTAGTCATTTTCATCATCTGATAGCATATCCACATTTTCGTCCATTTCCACAAATTGATAAAATAAACTTTTTATCCATTCCGGACAACGTTTTCGTGTTGCCATAATGCATTTGTACTGCATCAATATTGCTTTCTCAATACAGTCCACATTTTCTTGATTTTTAAAAAGTTTTATTATGTAAAATCCAGATTTTAATCTTCTTCAATTTTTTGTTATCCAACTCATATTTTAAAATGTAATTGATAAATGGAATGTACTTTTGCAAGTGAACAAGTTCATATTGTTTGCCCATTTTTGTTCTTAATAGTATTTTTATTTAGAAGATGTTATCGGTTTGACTGATCGAAATTAACTGAAGTTTCTGATGCCAGGGTCTGAATTTATACTAATTTTTCAAAAATAGAACAGATAGAATTAATGTATTTATAATCAGTTTGTACAGGTATAAATATGCGAAACCTTTTTCGTAGTTGCCCACAGCATAATCACACATGCACATTTATTGCTGAAAAGGGTAGCAGTAATAAAAAATAGGTGAGTAGTAAATTTTTATTAAATTCGTACGAAATTACAGACACCATCTGTTCGTTTATGACTTTGATCCTCAAAATATGTTTATTATACTATAATAAGTTTTATACAAATAGATAGACAGATGGAAACCGATGGATGATTTTTGTGGATATGTTATCATATCTGAAGAGATGGCAACTTTAGTGTCCCGCTCACTTTCTGTTCCTTATTTATTGAGCAACAATAAGTCGTCAGATCATTTATACTTACTCCTTTCTTGAAAGAAAATAGGTCATGTCTTCAGTATAGCGATTCTTCTGAGCTCTCGAAATAGTGAGAGAGAGAGATAGCGGCAACCCAAAACTAATCCAAATATTTGATTATATTTATATAATTATATTTATTGATTCTAACAGAGAACCCTAGAATTTCTTTATAAATAAAAAGACGTATTATTTATTATTATAAACGACATTTGTCGCGCTTTATTGAAAAATTCATTTTGTTTTTTTTTATTATTATATTATAGCGAAACTATATAAAAATTATTATATTATTATTTTTTTATATATATGTTATTTTTAAAGTCTGCATTTTATAAATTTTATGTATTTGTTGCTCATATTATTATTTAAGACGTTTTATATTTTTTATGACTTTTAAATGTAATAGAGACAAATACAAATATGACTGATCGGTATATATACGTGCTAATGGATTATTATATAAATTTTTATTATAGAAAATGTTTTGTATTCTCTTTTTTTTTTTTTTTTTTAGTTTTTGCCAATAATTTGTGTAATTTTTTCTTATATTTTATTTTATATTTTTTTTTTTTTAATTTTTCAGAATATTTTTTTAAAATATAATATTTAAAAGCTTTTTTTTTTTTAATATATTCAATGCGGAATGAAAGTGAATGACTGTATATGTTGGTTGTGTGTGTGTATGTGTGAATTTATGATTGTGTTTGTATGAATGGGAATGAGCTTACTTGTATGAAACTGTAACTACTTTTTTTAATTTAATATTCTTTTTATTTTATTTTTTTTTAGACTTTTTAAACTTTTTTTAAACTTTTTTATTTTTTTATATTTTTTTTTTTCATTTGATAAGCTTGCTTCATTTGTCATTTTTATATATAAATAAATATATATCATTGCTTATATATATAAATATTTATGTATTTATATGTATAATAAATCAACTAAATTGTTAATACATTTATAGAATATACAAATACACAAAAAACATTTAATAGAGCCGTGTAGAACGTAATCAAATAAGCCGCATTTATTGTATCCTTCAGATACAATATGCACGGTTTTTTAACTTTTCGGATATTTTTTATTTTTTTTAATTTAGTTTTTCAATGTTGTATTTGACGCAACTTTGTCTAGAAAACATATAAACATATAATATATATATATTTATTTTTTTTTTTTTTTTTTGTAATGTAATATATAATAAAGTTAATAAATAAATTTAATATAGATAATAATTGAATTTGTTTTAATATAATATAATAATAATGACGTTTGTAACCTCTTTTTTCGTATTTAATTTTTTTATTATATTAAATTTTTGTGTTGTTATTGTTTTTTTTTTGAGTATTAATTTTGTTTTATTTTTTAATTAAAAAATAATTCAAAACGCGTCTTTATCGAAAAACATTCTTTAGATTTTTGTATGAATTTTTTGTTTGTTTAAATTTTGTGGTAATTTTTAATATATATTTTTTTAAATAAAATCCTTTCAACTTTCTTGTCGCCTTCGTCATTTACAATTAAAACAATTTGTACTTTCGAAAATGGGGAGGGGACTTTTTTTTAAATATTGTTATTGTTTTTTTGTTTTAGCTTTTTTATATTCGATTTTGCTAGGGATTTTTTTACGTTTAAATTGTTATTATTATTATTTTTTTTATTTTTTATTATTACTTTTATTTTTTAGTTTGTTACATTTGTGAAGGATGCAGGAATGCTGAGGTTCATTGTTTTTGTATCTTTGAATGTTTTTATTTTTTGTATATTTTTTAATTTATTTAAATATTATTTTTATAAGTTAACAAATAAAAATTATTTATTTTTTTACTGAAAAATTTGTTTCGAAAAAAAAAAGATTTTGTTTGAAAAATTGTTTCGTCAATATTTTATCTTGCTGCATTCGATTTCCGTTACCATTTTAACAATTTAATCAGGTCCAAAAAACTAAATTTGACTAATATATAAGGAATTTGAGTTTCATTTGTTTAAAAAAATGCATCTAAATAAAATTTGTTTAATTTATGTTTTTTTTTTTTTTTTTTTTTTTTAAAGAGAGAGAACAAAAAACTTGAACAAAATTTACTATGGGGAACATCTATTAAAAATTTCTTGCTGTGTATTTTCACTTGCTTCATTTTCATAAAAAACTTTAACTTTGTATTTAGTTTTGTATCTTTTATTTTTTATTTTTTAATTATTATTTTAGTTGCGCGTTAAGTTGAAAATAAAACAGCTAAGAAATTTAAATCAAAGTATTATGTTTGAGTTTCAGATACGTTTTTATTTTCGTTTTCTTCTTCTTCTTCTTCTTCGACTGCAACATTGTATTAAGCTTTCATATAGAACAAAAAACGCATCTTACCTGAGTAGAAGATTTTCTATTTAATCAGATACGTTTCGTTCTGAAATCTTTACAAGTTGCAGTGTTACTCTTTTTTCTTTTATTCATTTTTTTTTATATTTTTTTATTAAAACTTCAACTACTTTGACATTGTCGGGATTAGGCTAAAAGGTCATACGAGTGATTTTTTTTGTATTATTATTTATTTTTATAATTATATATAATTTTTTTTTAGTTAGTTAGTGTGTATTTGAGTAAGTGAATGATTAATTTAATGCGTTTAATAACAAAAAAAAAAAAAAAACATGTAAACTATTAATAATTATAAATATTTTTTGTTAATAATAAATATACATAGTAATTGATTATAGTAATAATAATAATAATAAATACATAAATATTTTTGTTTTTATTTTTTAATATTATCATTTACCAAATGATAACAAAGTGCTTTAAATGAGATTTAAGTAATTTTTTTTTCGTCTATTTTGTGTCTTTAGCTTTATCTTAGGAAATGGTGTTTTTTGTGTTAATTTTTTTTTAATATTATTATTTTTATTGGTGCGTGACTGTACCAATTTGCTTATTGGCAGTATTTGAATATATTATTTATATTTGATTAATATATTTTTATTTTTTTTGCAGCTATTTATTTAGTTTAAAAATTGTCATCTATATAAATGCAAAGGGCAGTTTTTTTATTTTTATTTTAATATTTTATTTTTTCACTCTATTTAAATTTGGCAGCATAAAATTTTTTATTTAAATATTTCTGATTATTGTTTTACATTTTTTTTTGTGTTTCTGTTTACTTGCCATAACGTTTGTTTTTTATTTTAATTTATTTATTTTTTTCTTGTTCAATTTTAATGCCTCAAAAGAATCTCATTTTAACATTTTTTACTTTTATTTATGTATTTATTTATTTTTATTGTATGCATATACTTTTATGTTTGTCTTCATTATTATTATTTTTTTTTGTTGATGTTGTATATATTGTTAAAAATTATGCTAGAAAAAGATGCTAATTTGAGGTATGTTTTCCATTAATTTGTAATTGTTTTGTAGTAAATATTTGTTTTTTTTTATATTTTTTGCAATTTTTTATTTTATTTCAAATATATTTATAAAATATTTTTTTTTTTTATGAATATGAGTATGTACGTGATTAAGTATATAATTTATATGTAAATATGTATGTAATGTATTTAAAAATGAAGCATGCTTTTAATATATTTTTTATATTTTAATTTAAAAACTATTTATTTATTTTTTTGTTACCATTTTTTACTGTTTTTTTTTTTTAGTTGGCAATTTTAATTTATTTTTGGAATATTTTATATTTTATATATATTTTTTACATTTAAAAGAATTAGCTTTTTTTTTAAATATATTTTCTAGCAGCTATTTTTTTACTTATTTGCTTATAAAGCCTAAAATACGACACCAAAAAGCTTACTAAATAAAACTTAATGCCTTAGTTTTATTATTTTTTTTATTAAAAATATTATTATTTTGTTTCTTTTTATTTTAGTTATTTTACTGAAAATGTTTTTAAACTTTTTTGCAGCCACAAAAATAGTTTTTTTTGTGTTTATACCAATTTGTGCGTTTTATGAGCGCAACTCGTTTGTAAAAATATTCCAATTATTAAAAAATATTTTGTCACAGTAGCGAGTAAAATTTGTTTTTCTTTTTTTTTTTAATGTTTTAAATTATTTGTTATGAAGTATGCCAATTTATGAAAATATATATTTATTTGTTATTTTCTTACTTTTTTGAAAGCCACACAAAAAATACCACATATCATTTTACTCTTACTCACAGTTTTTATTTACTTGCATTTGCTTGTTTCTTTTTTTTTGACCACACCAATTTTTAGCTTAAATTAATATAAATATTAATAATGTTTAAATTTGCCAATTTTTAAATAAAACTTACAAATATTGTATTCCAATCGTATTTTTTTTTCGTTTTGATTTTTTTTTTGTTTTTTTCTTTACCAATTTAAATATCACATTTCGGGAGCTCTCTTATAATTTTGTCAAAATAGTTTTAATTTAAATGAAATTTAAAAAAAATATATATCTTTTTTATTTTATAATTTTCTTAACACTAGCCAATGTGTTTTAGAGATTTCAATTTTAATATGAGTTTTTCAAAAATATAAGAGAAAATAATTAATTTAAAATAAAATCTGTCATTGACTTTAAAAAGATGAAAAATTCTACAAATATTCACCACGATTTTTTTTTCAACAAAAATTGTTTTCGTGGTAAGTTTAATATCTTCAATTTTTTGTTAGCTAGTGTTGTATATATTTTTTAATAATGCTTATCTGGGGCGTATATATTAATTTTGTTAGAATGTAAAATGATTGTGTTTTTGGTTTTTTTTTTTTAATTATATTTATTTTTTTTACGACTTATAATAAAATATTTACGTATAAGTTGATAATTAATTTTTAAATATTAATAAATAATTTTGTAATTATTTTTGTGGCTGTTACGAAATACTTAAATCTTATATTAAAAATATTAAAAAAACACACAGACAAATTTTTAGAAAAAAAATATACACACAGATATATTAAATACAGTAAAAGTTCTTATTGCTTAAATTATATCTTATAGAATTAAATATTTAATGTACAAATGCATTTATAAATTGCATTATTATTATTTTTTTTATATTTTTTAAAATTTTTAATATGTTTATGCTTGGTGTTCTTTGATGCTTCTTACAATGATTTGAGACGTGTGTGTGTGTGTGTGTGTGTATGATAATGATGTTTATGATAAGATGATTATAATGATAATAATGATGATGATTTTAATGACACGAAATTTATGTTTGATAATGACATTTGCTTGAATTTTGGCTTATGATGATTTGATTGAATGACGTTCAATGTAGTTGACTGTTGTTATCTAATTTTTTTTTATTTATTATTTTTATTATTATTTTTTTTAATAAATTCTATACACATACATATGTATATATTTATATATATATATTTTTTAATAAAATTATTGTTGTTTTACATAAATATTGATTTGTCATACATCACGAAATTTTTTTATGTCATAAGTGATGCAATTTGATATTAAATTTTATAATTTTTGTTGTTTTTTTTTTTATTACTTTGAGGTATTCATTCATTCATTTCTATACAACATTGAGGTAGCATTTTAGCAGTTTTATTTGCTCATTTGTTAGTCTCGCGTTTGTATGTTTTTTAATAAATTATTATTTTTTTGTTATTTTTTTTGGAAGTCCTTAAATTTTCATTTTTTTTATATAATACCTGAATTGCTTGGATGTTACGTTTATTAGTTTAAATATAATTTTTATTTATTTATTTATTTTTTTAATTTTTATAGATTACAACTTTGTTTTTAGTTTCATATAAATAAATCATCACTGTGTAGTCTTTTATTCTCGCCAAAACCTATTCTGTCATTCTGCCTTCAGCACTTCAGTCTTTCGTGTACAAAATTTTAGCTCACATCACATCACATTTTAAACTTTTCAATCTTATGCAGCACTTCTTTGTAATAAATAAATAATTTAAAAATAAAGAACACACACACAACGACACATATGAATTTTATAAACTAATTTTCCTTTTTAAATAAGTTTTAAATAAAATTTATATATATTTATTACATAAGCATTTTTTGCAGCAAGTACATATATGGCGTTTTATTTTTTTAGGAGAAGTTTGTAAGTTGGAAATGCATAATACTAAATTGCTTAAAATTTAAAACACACACATTAATAATAATTTTATTCATTTTTTTTCTTTCTTTTGTATTTTTTTTAATTTAAATAAATTTACGAAAAAAATATTTTTTCGAGGATTGTTCGACAATTCATAAATTACAAAAGGCAACAATAAAAATTAAACTAAATTGATAATTTTTTTTAAAATAATTTTTTAACTCACCACATTTTTTTTTGTGTGGTAAGTTTAATAATTTTTTTTATACACCATACGAGTTTATCTATTCAACATGATTTTTTATTTTTCACCTCATTACTTTTTATATAGCATTTTTATATAACAAAAAATTATCAATCTAGCATAATTTTCTATTTTTTTATGTTGCCCAATGCTAATACTGCTTTCTATTATTACAGTTAGCCGCATTAAAATCTAAAGCAAAGAGAATTCTATCTTAACTTTGTTTGTTAGTATGTAAAGTATGTATCTATTTAAGTATTTTATGTACTTGTTGCGTAGTGGGCGCATCTTGCTGCAGCATCTCACTCGCTGGGCTTAGTTTACTACTCGTATTGCTTGTTTAACACTGATATCTTCTTTTTTTATTTTTGCATATAAATAATAATCAAAAAAAGTATTTAATAGATACATTATTTAAGCCTACAATTATTTGCATAATACATACATAATTTAACTTAAAAAATTATTAGCTTTAGCTGCATTTTTTGTATATATTTAAATATTTATATAATTAAGTATTTATGTGTATTTTTAACCGATTTATCTTTTTTATTTTTTCTCTTGGACCACTTTACCAGCGATGCTATTTTTCTTTTATTTCTTTTTATTTCTTTGCTCAACTGCTTTTTTCGCTTTCATTGCTTTAGTTTTTGTTTCTTTTTTTTTTTTCCAAAAACTTTTTATCAGCTTTTGTGCCCAGTTTTGATTTGTTTTTATTTTTATTTTAATTTTTTATTTATTTTCGGTTTGATAATACAAAATCAAACATTATACAAATAAAATTCGTTTCTTTGCAAAACCTTTCTTATCTTTTTTTTTTTTACATATTTTTAATTAAATAATTTATATATTTTATACAACATTAAAAGCTACAAAACAAGTGCAGCAGCCCAATTCGAAGCGTTTCTTAATACTAATAAACTTATCTACTTTAATGATAATAATAGTAATATTATTTATATATATTTATATATTTTAAATATAATAGAAACAAAATGCTTAGATAAAAACAAAAATATATTTTAACTAAAACAATAATAAAATTTTAGTTTAGTGAGTAATTGATAATAAAAAAAAATAAAATCAATTAAAAAAAAATTAACTAAATCACACATTTATGAAATCATGGAGAAAAAGGATGCATCATTTAGCGCTCAGGTAACTCAAAAACAAAAGGGTCTCATTCATTTTGAATATAATAAGTTTTTAGGAAAAAAAATTCAATTGAATGAATTTTTGTTTTTGTTTTTAATAGTTTTGTACTTGACAAGAATTTTTAAAATGTAACAAAAACAAATTCTACTACAACTTTTAAGCTATAAATTATTTAGTTTTAGTTGCTTTAAAACAAAAAAAAAAAAAAAAAAAAAACTCGAGAACCTAACAAAAATTAAACTAAATTGATTTAGATAGTTTCGGTTTAAGTGACTTGGGGACACAGGTAACTTAGTAAGCGATTTTAACTAAAGAAATTACTAGAAAGAGATGTTCTTTGTTTTTTTTTTATTTATTTTACGCAGAGTTCAAACAATTGAAAATAATTTTTGATATTAATAATATGTATCATTCTCTTTCATACGGTTTCATACGACAGACAGACAGACGAACGTAATGATGGACAGTTGTTAGATACTTTGGTCAAAGTTCCGATATAACGCTGCGAGTAATTGGAACAGTAGGCATAACTCTGTGTAAAATATTAATATTCGCGCAGGATATATGTATCTGCATAGGACACTAACTTCACAGCTAAAATTCTATTTGTCCTATGCTGAAAATTAAAAAAAAAATAAAAAAAAAAAAAAAGAAAAAGCAATTTTTATATATTTTATGTAAATGCGATTATTAAGTGTGTTCCTACGTTTTACATGATATAAGTACCTACTACATATGTTCATATTTATATAAAAGATGTGCTACAAATTATTCACTGCTCTCTACTAGGTATATGGGATATATAATTTTATAATTATATATACGAGTAAACCAGCCAAATTAAAAAAATTAGAGAAAATGTACAAACAAATTTAAATTTAAAAAAGAATTTTTATTCCATTTCATTACTTTTTAACTATGCAACTGCTTTCTTGCTTTTCCTTATTTAAAAAAAGGGAAAATAATATTCAATGGCTGGCTAAATTTTACAATAAAAAGAAACTAACAAGAATTCAGATTCACTGTGTTACATAATACAATTAATATGCAGCAATATTTATGGAAAACATTTTGCAATCTCGGAAGTTTATCGTCCCATTTTCTTTTTATTTTTATGTTTAAACATTTATAAAAATTCATATTTAATTATTTAAGTTAGCGAAAAAAATAAAATCAAAATTAAATACAAACCAAAATAAATCAAATCAAAATAATAAAAAGAAGAAAATCATATTTGCATTAAAAAAATTATTTTATTAAATATTTTGAATAGTCAACAAAAATTTAATTAATCATTTTAATTAATTTAATAATTAATTATAATTATAATAATAAAGACAATTATATTTCTTTTTTTTTTTTTTTTTTTGTTTAATTATAAAAAAAGTATATATATAAAAATTATGAAAAAATGTTTAGAATTATATAGTTTAATTTATATTTATTTTATGTGTTTTTGTTTGCGTATGTATTTTTTTAAATATTTAATAATAATAAAAATCAACTAAAATATTTAACTAAATTACATTAAACGAAAATTTAATGTTTTATCTTTTTCTTTTTTTTTTTCTTTTTTAATATAGTATATAGCTATTTTTTTTTTATTTTTATTTTTATTTTTTGCTAAAATAATATATATCAAAGTACAAAAATTTATAGTTGCTAAATTGTAGTTTAAGTGTGTTTTTTTATTTTTTTTTCTTTATTAATTTATGTTTTATTTTAATGCATGTGAAGAGTAGTGGAGTAGAGGTGAGGAGGCATAGGCTTATAAAATCACTGGATAATATTTGTGTAAAAAAGGTACAAAGTATTTATTACACATTAAATTGATTTGATAATAAAAAAAAAAAAAAAAAAAAAAAAAAAAATAAACAAAATTTTTTTTTTTTTAAATTTAAAAAATGGATAACAACTTTCGTTCTAATTTCATAATTAAATAATTATAATTTTATTTAAGTTTGTGTGTTTTTTTTTTAGTAAAAATTAACTAAAAATATTATAAAAAATATCTGCACTGCTGCTCTTGTTGTGCTCAAATGTTAAATAAAATTGTATTTTTTTTTTTTTTAATTATTAATTTCCAAAAATTATATAAATTTTTAATTAAAATATTAAATTAAAAGCTGCGCAAATTTTGTCAAAACTTTTTCAATTTGTACATTTTTACATCAGATGATCTGAGAGAGTTCGCTGAAGTGCACCTTAAAAAACATATTGAAGTATAGAAGAAACGTTTCAATCAAAATTTTTGAAAGTTATTAAAACATTTTTTAAATGATTAAAAAAAAAGATTAAAAATAAATTTAGTGCGCTGCCGACAGCAGAACTTTCAAGCATAATTTTTAATAATTTTGAAAAAGTTTTTTATTTATTTATTTTTTTTTGGCAAACAATGCGCAGCGATAACTTTTTTTATATTTATTCAACAATTAATTATTTTATATTAATTATGACATTGAAAATATGAGCACATAAACAAATTAAAAACAATAAGAACATACTTCTTTCGATATAACCGAATTATTTGAACCCTACACGCAGGTTTTTGTGTTGTTTCTTAAAATAATTTTTAAATAAAAACAAATGAATTAAAAAAAAAAAAGGACAGACGGACAATGTGTTTTAAAATTCGGTAAAATGTGTATAAAGTGTTTATTCCGTTAAAGTTTAAAAGAAGGATAATTGAGTTATAAATAAAATAATTACAAAATTGGGCTTATGAAACTGCGGACAGAGGGACAAATGTATATGTAGCCCAATTCTTAAAAATATTTTTTTTTAAATTAAAATATGGACAACTATAAGTAGCTTTAAAATAATAATAGCTACACAATGCATAGTGTGTGTAGGGTATATAATTTTTAATAACACTTTAAATACATTTGAGCAAACGGAGTGCAAATATTTATGTATATTTAATTTTTATTTAATAGTTTTTTATTAAAATGTTTTTTTTTTTTTTAGTTAATTCACTGCAAAATATTTAATTAACAAAAGAAAAAAAAACGCATGCTATAAAATTTTGCTTATAAAATATATTGCATGCGTTTTTTTAATGTTTTTTATTTATATTTTAGGTTTTTTTTTTCAACTACTTTGCATATTTATTATTATATTTTATAAATTTATATTTGCTGCAACTACAAAATTGTAAATTTTTTTTTTTTTTTTATTTATTTATTTATTATTTAGGATATTTATTTTTAAAATTAGTAATTCTTTAGCGGTTATTTATTTTTTAATTTGTTAATAAATTTTTTAATTAATATATGTTGTAATTATTATTTTTGCTAAGGAGGTATTTATGCTTTTTAATGCTTTATTTTTTCACTGCTGATTACGTTTTATTGCAATTCGTTTATATAAAATTATTATTAAAAAAAAAAAAAAAACTATATAAATAACACAAATGAAATCTATATAAATAACACAAATGAAATTTAGTAAAAAATTATTTAAGGAAGTACTTAAGTGTGAGACTGTGTTGTTTGTGTTTACATAAGTGACTATTATTATTATTATAATTATAATTTTTTTATTGTAGTTTTAATGTTTTTTTTTATATGCAAAAAAAAAAAACTTTAATATTTATATGAATATATTTTGTTTTGTTTTGTTTTATTAAATTGGTGGTTGTGGTGGGTTTAAGTTTAACATTTTCTGCTAATGTTCTTTCTATATTTTATTTAATTTTATTTTAAATATTTCATTTTGCTAAAGTATTTTTATTTGTTAGTTTTATTTATATTGTATTAATTTATTATAATTGTATAAAGAAATATTACTATAAATGTATTTATGTTTGCTGCACTTTCTATTTATATAACTAAAAATAAAAACAAAAAGAATTCATAAAACTATTTTATAAATTTTTGTGTGCTAAATTTTTTTTTGTTGTTGTTAAAATTTAAACAATTCAATTCACAAAAAAAATATATTTTTATGTGTTATATAGAAAACTAAAAAAAAAAAATGGGCGCTGACTTTTATGCAAAACGTAATTAACTATTTCAATTTTTTTCTTTTATTTTTTATTATTATATTCTTTTTTTTAGCATAAATATTATTATTATTTATAATTATTCGTTTTGCTTATAATTATTTTTTTAAGAATATATAAAAGGAAAAAAATCTTACGCACGATTTTTTTATATATAAAATATTAGTATGCCAATTAATATTAATAGAATTTTGTCATGTTTGTATATTTGTGTGTGAAGTAAGCCTATAATAAAAGTTTTATATTTTATTTTTTAAAAATGTATCTTAGATAAACTTAAATTTAGACGAAAATTATGGAACATAATTTTCTCAAGTAAATGCCAAAAAATTTGTTTTGTGTGTGTGTTTTTTTTGTTTTTTGTATGAACTAAGCTTAGTAAATGGATTTTGTTTTCTATTTACGTAAAAAATTATATCACGCAGTTTTTCCTTTATTTTTTTAATTAATTTTTTATATAAAATATATTATTTTTTATTTAATTATTTATGTATTTGGTATGCAAAATGGCGGCAATTGCTATGAAAACGACTGCCTCGAAACACAACAAATATAGCTGTGTTGGCAAACAAATTAAGCTACCAGTTTGTAAGACTTTCGTAAATTAAAAATTTTATTTATGTCAAGTTTAAGTCGAGAGCACTTTTCATTAAATTTTTTTTGTTAGGTGGTCACAGTTGCTTTATTTTGAATTTAGAATTTTTTCAAAAAGTTTTGATCATCACACATTTTTTTATATACATAAATTTAGAGTAATTTAAAGATTAATGACAAAATTTGGTAAAGTTGTGAAAACCGAAAGAGAAAAAAAAGAAGAAGCTGAAGAGTTGTTTCAATATTCAAAAAATTAAAAATAAATTATATACTGTACTTAAAAATATTTCGAATGTTTTTGTTTATTTATTGTTAATTGAGATGAATTAAAAAAAAAAAAAAAAAAAAAAAATAAAAATTTGAAAATATGAAAAATATTTAAGGTCTTTTCTGATGTCGAGGTTAAATAAGGAAGTGGATTGGGAGGTGGATAGTTTTGATGAATATTAGGTACTTTGATTCACCGTGATTATACATAAAAACATAAACTGACAAGCATTAAAGTAAAAGAAAGAAGAATTAAGGCTATTTTGGTGTTGGAATTTTTGAAAATCCTGAAAAGAAACAAACAAAAAAAATAATCACAGGTGGTATTTTCGTTTGGTTTTCAAGAAATTGTATTTCGGGATCACAATTGGAAGGCTATAAACCAAAGTTCACAGAAGGGGTTTTTAAAGAAATTTGATTTCGCGTTCACATTTATAAGGTTTTACTAAAGTTCACAGGGTTGGAGTTTATTGAAATTTTATTTCAGGGTCACAATTGGGAGGTTTTTAACCAAAGTTCACAGTTGGGATTAAAGAAATTTTATTTCTTGGTCACAATTGGGGGGTTATAAACCAAAGTTCACAGTTGGGATTAAAGAAATTTTATTTCGGGGTCACAATTGGCAGGTTCTAAACCATAACTCACAGTTGGATTTGAAGAAATTTTATTTCTGGGTCACAATTGGGAGGTTCTAAACCAAAACTCACAGTTGGATTTCGAAGAAATTTTATTTCTGGGTCACAATTGGGGGTTATAAACCAAAGTTCACAGTTGGGATTAAAGAAATTTTATTTCGGGGTCACAATTGGCAGGTTCTAAACCATAACTCACAGTTGGGTTTGAAGAAATTTAATTTCGGGGTCACAGTAGGGAGGTTATAAACCAAAATTCACAGATGGATTTCGGAAAATTTTATTTCGGGATCACAAAACTCACAGATTGTTTTGAAGAAATTTTATTTCTGCGTCACATTCGGGAGGTTCAAAACCAAATTTCACAGTTCGGATCAAAGAAATTTTATTTCTGGGTCACAATTGGGAGGTTTTTAACCAAAGTTCACAGTTTGGATTAAAGAAATTTTATTTCGTGGTCACAATTGGGTGGTTATAAACCAAAGTTCACAGTTGGGATTAAAGAAATTTTATTTCGGGGTCACAATTGGGAGGTTTTTAACCAAGTTCACAGTTTGGATTAAAGAAATTTTATTTCGTGGTCACAATTGGTTGGTTATAACCCAAAGTTCACAGTTGGGATTAAAGAAATTTTATTTCGGGGTCACAATTGGGAGGTTTTTAACCAAAGTTCACAGTTGGGATTAAAGAAATTTTATTTCGGGGTCACAATTAGGAGGTTTTAAACCAAAACACACAGTTGGGTTTGAAGAAATTTTATTTCTGGGTCACAATTGGGAGGTTCTAAACCAAAACTCACAGTTGGATTTGAAGAAATTTTATTTCTGGGTCACAATTGGGAGGTTCTAAACCAAAACTCACAGTTGGGTTTGAAGAAATATTATTTCTGGGTCACAATTGGGTGATTTTAAACCAAAGTTCACAGTTGGATTTAAAGAAATTTTATTTCTAGTTCACAGTTAAATGGTTATAAACCAAAGTTCACAGTTGATTTTGAAGAAATTTTATTTCTGGGTCACAGTCTAGAGTTCACAGTTGGGTATTAAGAAATATAATTTCAGAATCACAATTTGAAGATGTTTAATCAAAACTTGACAAAACAATTTGAAGGTTATAAACAAAATTTCAAACTTTGTTTAGAAGGTTGTCACACAGAACTTAAATTTTGATAAAAGTTTTTACGGCTTTACAGATGAAAGGTTTATTATTCAACACAAACATAAAGTAAAAAAAATAAAAATAAAATATATTTAAAAGAGGAAAAATTAATCGTAAACAAAACAATAAACGACAAATCGAAGGAGAAAAGGAAAATAAAAAATAATAAATTAATAATGAGAATCAAAAATTGGAACTCAGAAAAGACCTTTACGATTCTGAAAGTTTGTAATATAAAGAGCATTTAAAAAAAATTATAATTAAAATTTTTTATTTTTATATTTGAATTAAAATTAAGAGTTTGAACCGAAACATCCTTAGATAATTATACATTTAAATGAAGAATATTTTTAAATTGAAATGTTATTGGTTATTAAAAAAAAATGATTCGAAATTTTTTAATTCAGCATTTACAAACTTAAAATATTCGAATAAAACTATTTTATTTTTGTCTTGAAAAGTAATAACTTAAAATAAATTCGAAATATTTTTTCCAAATACAACTTATTCAATTTAAAAATTTATAAAAATTAAATTCTAAGCATTAAATGTGACTTCAAATTAAAAAAGAAGGAATCATTGAACCGCTCTATATAATATTTAAATATTTTATTATTATTTTTTACTTGTTCAAATTTAGAATAATATATTTTTTTTTACTGTCTAAATGCCTAAACTGCCTACAATCTAATGAAAAAAACTATACAGAGATCCATCACAAACGGCTGTTCTTAAAAATCTTTTTACGTGCATTTTGGCTATACTCAAATCCGTAGTATATTTTTTAATAAACAAAAATTAATCCACGTAAATTTTTTTTAATTAATGCAAATTTCGTTGCTAAACAAAAGTTAAACTTACTAACTAAAAAATGATCACGCTGCGCCAAGAGTGTTAAAGAGAAAGTTTTCTCTAGAGAGTGAGAGTACAATTAGAGTTTAAATTTAGAATTATAGAGCGAAAATATTTATAGTAAATGACTTTTTAAGTCAAACATTAAAAGTTTTCGTTTCATGTTGTATTTAATTTTTTTTCCTTGCTTAAATAATTATCTTAGCCAATAAATATCTTACCAATTAGTATTTTTTTGTGCTCACAACTCAATTCGACATAAAGAAATTAATTTTTTAATTGAAAGCTTAAAAACTGCCGACTTTTTGTTGTTGGCATACACAATGTTCTTTTGTTTTTGTTTTTGTATGTTTCGATAGTTTAAGAATTCGTTTTTTTGTATCTTCTTGCTACATTTATAATTTTGCCAGATATTCAAAGAAACTTATAACTCGAAATTTATTTTAAATCAAACGCTTAAAAATTTATATTTTTTTTCAAAATATTTTAACCTAATTATAATTACCAATCGTTTAGGTAAAGATGTGCAACTTAATTTTTAAAAATTTTATTTTTAATAAATTCTTATTATAATTTTTTATTTTTTATTATTATTAATTTTAATTTATTTTTGTTTTATTATATAGTATTAATTGTAGCAAATAATTGTTAAATGTCTTATATTTTTTATTCATTTATGTTTTTTGTAGTTTATTGAGAAACACAGCAATATTCAATATAAGATTTAATTAATTTTTTTTTTGTTTGTTCAAATCTTTAAAAATATTTTTGTTTTCAATTTTTACTAAAATATTTTTTTTTTTTTTAATTTAACAAAACCGCGTGTGATGTTTGTTTTGTCGTTTATATTAAACTATTTTTATTTTTTTATTTTCAATTTTTTTTTTATTTTTAATTTTTTTTTATTATTTTTAATTTTTTTTTTTTGTTTTTTTTTCTTCTTGTTTTTGGTTTTAAAAAAATGAACTAAAAATTTTCAATTAAAAAATAAAAAGTAAAACTTAACAAGAAACATATGGCAAAACGTATTGTTTTTGCACATTTGTTTATGCAAAATAAAAGAATTCAAAACTAAATAATAATATTAAATCAAATAAAAATAAAATAAACAACAGAAATGAATGAAAATAAAAGTTATTGTTTTTTCTTTCTTTTTCTTTTTGTAATCCGACTGTTTTTATCGATTTTTTTGTTATTCAAATTTTGGTTATCTTAATTCCTTTTTTTTCTTCGATTTTTTTTCTTAGTTGCTTTTGATTTGTATACATACTTTTCTATTTGTAGTGTATTCGATTCTGTTACACTTTAACTTTTATACTCTTTTTCTGTGCAGTTTACAAAAAAGTTTGTTTTGTTAGTTTTAACAATTTTGCTAATATGGTTTTTTATATGTTTAAATATTGTTTTTGTTTTTTTTTTTTTTTAAATATAAAATATTCGCGTGCAACTTTAATTTTTAGTTTTTAGTTAATCATATTTAGATAATCAGCAAAGAGTTGCATGCAGGCGGCACCACCAGCATTATCGGCCTCAGAGTTATAGAGCGACTGAAAGTTTTTTGTTGCAAAAACGTTAGCGTTAGTTTGTGGCGCTTTGGTTAGCGCACGTCCACCGAGCGCACTAATGCCACCACCAGCAGCAGCGTTAGATGAACGCCAGATATTGGCGGCATCGAGTAGTTCACCGGCAGATGAGGAGGAGTTTGAGCTCACATCGGAGACATCATTGATTGCCGTTGAGTTGGAAGACGCCCTCTGGCCGAGATTGAGCGAAAGCCCATTTGTGGTATTGACGGCATGGTTGGTGGTGTCGCTGATGTTCAGATTACACCAGAGATCAGTGAATAAATCAGTGGAACGTGTTGTTGCATTGTTACTTATTGAAGTAGTTGTCATATTATTTGTGTTGTTGCTGGCTGATGCGGCTGGCAGCTCCCAAATGTTATTCATTTTAGCAAATTGCGAGACGCCAGTGCTCCATGTATTGCTAGCCATCGATGATGCACCCGAAGATGAGCTAGTCGATGACGCTGATGATAAAGCGGTCGGAGAAGTAGCGTTTGCGTTATCCTTGCTCATTAAACCAGCTGTTTCACCACCAATGCCATTGTTAACGTTAACGACGCCATAAAAATTGTGCTCCCTGAGTTGACTTGGCGATGTTTGTGACCACAAAGACTCTTTGCTGTTGCTGCGATAATCGGTGGTGGTCGGACTTAGTGATGGCTGTGAACCAGAGCCCGATGAGCAGCCGCTAGTTGAGGAGGCATTGCTGCCACAACCCCATAGCGCTGATATAGCCTCGGCATGCGATTTATTGTTGTAAGTGTTGAGGCCGCTATAGTTGTTGTTGCTATTCAGCTGCGGTTGTTGTTGTGTCCATTTAAGCGATGGTGTTGATTTGTTGTTGTTGATGATGGATTATTTAAATTATTACTAATTAATAAATTACTAATACTGCTACTATTTGTCAAAAGAAGTTCAGCATTGGAATCGCGATTGCTAATGTTGCTGTTGTTGCTGTTACTACTACCACCGCCAACTAACAAACCTAATTGTTGTTGCTGCTGTTTAATTACATTGAAATCGTGCACAAAACTATTCGAGTTACTTAATTTATTCTGACATTGTTCATTGCTTAACTTTAAATTAGCTAAAATCTGCTGTTGTCTGTTGCTGCTGCTGTTGTTGTTGAAGATTAGCAATAAGCGCTGCAGAGTTGCTATGCTGTAATTGTGTTGGCGCTAATGACAAATTTGCCAAATTAGCAACGCCGCCACTAGTGCTTTTGCTGTTGCTGCTGCCCGTAATAACAGGCGTAAAAGCGGAGCCAATGCGCGTCGATTGTGTTTGTGGTGGCTGTTGTGTTTGTTGTTGTTGTTGTTGTTGCCTTACCTGCTGCTGATGTTGTTGCACATGTGGATGTGCACCAATAAGATCTGCATTGATTTGCTGTTGCAATGGTGCCGAATAATCGATTGTCGGATTGTAGAGCACGACTTTCTTTGGCTTTTGTAATTGTAGTTGTTGTTGCTGCTGCTGATTGCCATTTGTTGTTGTTGTGGCTGTTGCATTTATATTGCCGGCATTAGCTGCAATGGCTGCTTGTGTTGCGGCCACTGCTGCTGTCACTGTTGCTGTGCCCGTTGTTGCCGACTCCAACGGGGCCTCATGTTATGCGAGCGGTTGTCCCCGCATCACATTGTTCTTAATGTAGCAATAGCTCAACGATTTGACAAAGTGTGTATCCTGTGTATTGCAATAGGGACAAGTGACGCCATGCGAATAGTCGCTATAGAAGCTGAGACGTTGCTGTGGATGCATGAGCAACTTGAAGCAATTATTGCACTAAAATTAAAATTAATAAAATAAATAAATAAGGGAAATTCATTTTAGTTGATTTTTATAGTACTATACAACTTTAGTTTGATAAAATATAGTTATTTTTTAGATTTTGTTTGGCATTAAAACTTACCTTGAAACGCTCAGCGCAGCAGGGCATAGCTGCGAATATATCGTAGGCATACATAGTGCCCAGCACAAGATTCGAGCCATCCCAGGGTTCACTGCAGAATCTAAAAGTAAAATATATTTTTTGTTATATTTAAGGAGTTAAGTATTTTTTTTTTTAGATAGTTCCAAATATAATATACTTTACTATATAACTAACAAATATTCAATAGTTCCCAAATTTATTTTAATGTACGAATCGATTGTTTATTTTTTTTAATGCATATGCGTGTGCTTACCTGCAGCTAATAATGCGATTACTGGAAGTGCCATCAAGACAGCTCATGCAGACGCATGTCAAATACAGTGCGCGTCCATCGTGCTTAACCTGAAATAGAAAATGTGTTAATTATTCAGAGAATTCTTTAAAAAATGTATTTTTAACTTTAACATTGATGTTTTTAAAAGCGTCTGTAGACATAATACGGAAGTGTAGCATAAGGAAAATGTTTTAAATTGGCAATGCTTTCTGCAACTTAAAAAAAAAAAAAGCAGAATTTTTGTTGCATGCAACACAAATCATTGTCAACTCAAAGTGTTGGTCTGTTGAAAAGAGCAAAAAAAAAAAAAAAAAAAAAAAAACTAAAAAAAAAATGAAATAAATGTGGAATAAGGGAATATACGACTTATGCACGTAGGACGCGCCAATAGCTTGGAACTAAAGGCTTACAGTGAAATACTTTGCAATATTTAAAGCCAAGGGATCTCGAGTAGGCAGTAAAGGTAAACGTGTAGCGTGTGCTGCAAACTATATAAACTCATGTCGCGTAGACAGACAAACACAAAAAAAAGAAAGACAGACAGACAAGCAACCAGACACAAACAATAAAAAATTATGTCGAGTGTAAAATAAAAACCTAAAACAAAAAAAAAAA
Source organism: Leucophenga varia (assembly GCA_018903435.1). NCBI lineage: Eukaryota > Metazoa > Arthropoda > Insecta > Diptera > Drosophilidae > Leucophenga > Leucophenga varia. The sequence continues at coordinate 194,948 of JAEIFJ010002813.1, forward strand.
AAAAACTTTCTACATTTTGGCATTTCCTGCGTGCAACTACAGCAACAACAAAAACAGCGAAAGCTGAGTTCATACGGTCAGGCCACACCGCATGCCGAGAATTTAGTGCATTTTTGCATGCAGTATTAAGGTAACACAACGCCATGCAACTGCTGCAAATGTTGCTGCTGCTGTTTTGCTGTTGTGTTGCCCTTTAAAGTACCATGCAGGCAGGCAGACAGACAGAGAGACAGGATTGCTTTAAACTACTGAGACGCGACATAATAATTTCAAATAAAATACAAAATGCATAAACTTCCGCATGAGATTGCAGCAAAACGAATCATACACAACAAGTCGCCCACCATGCAAAATACAAAATGAAAGACAGTGGCACAGACAGATAAACAGAAAATACCAATGTGGCTGGCTGGCTGTCTGGTTCGGCAGGCAGTAAGGCAGCTGGCAATGAATTATAAATCCAGGCTTAAATGAAGTACAACAAAAATACCCAAGTGCAAAGGCAGGAAGTAAGGTTTCAAGACAAAACTCATTCATGCATGCATGGCAATTTAAGACGAAAGCTTCGTTGTTGTTGTATTTGATGTTGTTGTTGTTACATTATTCCCTGTTTGTCCGTCCGTCGTTTTAGAAAGCGCAATGTTGCACACTGGGCGTAGGCTGTCACATGCCTCATCTGCTGTTACTGCTGCTGCTGCTTTTGCTGCAATTGCAGCCCTATAACGTGGGTCGATCGCGTGCTGCACAGAATTGCATTATAAGCGTTTTTTTCACTTTTTGTAATTCTATTGAAAACTCTTCTGCTGCTGCTGCTGTCGCATCTGCTGCACAAAATATTCTTTCGTGTTGTAGTTGGCGTAATTACTTTGACTTAAATGGGTCATAAATTGCCAAAGGCGTAGCAGAAAAAAAAAAAAAAGAAAATCTAGGTGTGTACTTGTGTTGCATGGTTGGGCGGGCAGTAGAAATATTTTCTCGAATTATATTATATGCGACGCGATCCAAGGAAAAACAATAAACTACTGCTTTTGCTGTTAAATCTTTTTAAAAAATTAAAAAATGCACAAAAAACTTTTAAACAATTTTGCAGCTTATGCTGGCGAAAGTCTGCATGTGTAGGTTGCGTATGACGTGGGTTTTTTTTTTTTTTGCAAAAATTATAGATCTGGAAAAATGTCCAACAATATGAAGAATTGCATTAGGAAAATTTGTCACATGTGGGTGTGAATGTTTCGGTTTTGCGCCATTTGACTGATTACATTGCGCCGTATACTATAAAAAATGTATCCAAGAAAACGAGTCAAGAATATTTTGAAATTTTTTCCAACAATTTTTCTTATGGAACCGCTCTCGTATAATGCAAGACATTCGAACGATCGATCATAGCATTAAATAAACGTTTGTCGGAGTAAAAGATGTATAGTATAGATACTCACCTCAATGCAACCAGCTGAATGTTGTTTTGGACTTAGAAAGAATGATCCATCAACAAGAGGATAACGATCAAAAACGAGCAACGGCTCCTCGCATAAAATGCATGCAACGCGACTCATTTGTGATTGCGCCAGCGAGGATAGTATAAAGAGGCGTGTCTCATCGTTACCGTGATTGCCTTCATCTTCGATCTGCAAAAAAAAAAAAAAAAAAAATAAAATACATTTTTTTAGTTTAGTTTATTATTTTATTTCATAAATAACATTTAACTCTAAAATAAAACACGATTTGTGCAGCTCATTGCCGCTGTTGTCTGCAAAGCAAATAAGCTTTCTTATCGGTATGCATGCCTGCACATATGCAATCAAGAGGTGTAAAGTTGTCAGGCAGGCAGGCAAGCATGGTGCTATATGTTTGAAGTACAAAAAAAAAAAAAAAAATCAAGTAAAAGATACAAGACAACTCCTGAGGGGCGACAATAAGACACCTAAAACATAAAAAATAGGGAGAGATATAAAAAAAAATTGCACAAAAATCGAAAACGTGTTCGTGTTTTGTATTTTTATTTGTCTTAAATTCCCAATTTTCATCATCGAACACGCTTTGAGACTACGCCAGCCAGCCAGTCAGCCAGCCAGCGTTGGCGGCAACAAACAAATGAACCATAAAATCCAAACGTGCTGCTGCTCTGCTCTGCTCAGCTCAGCGCAGATAAACTAAGTCAGACTACTCAATTGTTCGGACGAAAGCATTGCCCAAGCGCAGCAAATGAAGCAACTCGCATACGAGTAGTATGCAGTAGTCTCTGTTGTATCTGTCTGTCTTTCTGTCTGTCTGTGCCGCTGTCAATCCTTGTCTATATTACATGCCTTGCGGTTAGTAAGTCACTTTAGCAGCGAACTGGCTAAAAGTCTAATATCAAAACTGCTTAAACTAAAGCTACAAAAGCGTCAGCCAAATTGAATTCACAACAGCGCAGCATTGTGTTTCGAGGAGTTGCAAGGCGTTGTATGTATTCCCAAATCGATAATCAATATATGAGCAGCAGCAGCAGCAGCAACAGCAACTGTAGTGCAAGCAACATATTGAACAATAACTACTTTCGTTGTCTGCTGCGCTTAATAAAGTAGTAAAAACAAAAGCCAAGGTGTTTTAAGTCCTTATATAGTGCATACATATTATTGTATATACGATTTAGTATAACACGCGATGTGTTGTGGCATGCCATATTTAAGTTGCATGAAATTTTTAAACAAAAAGAAAAAGGTTTCACAGCCAAAACTAATCAAAACATTTCTTTGGTCTATAACAAAATTATTGACATCACTAATAAGTTTATTGACTTTCGCTAATCTTTGTGGCAAACGTTGATAGACACAAATGAAGCAGAAAAAAGAACTATAATAAAATAATATCACCACACGAAAAGACGGACGGACAGACAGGTAGGTGACAACGAAGTTTTTATTTGGTTTAGCTTATTACAAGCAAAGAGGGCTGTTATGTAAGTTGACAAAGCAGTTGTATGGCTATGATAATCTAAAATGAGCAAAAATTATCTATGGAAATTGCGAAGTCAATTGGAGAAATTTTCAAAAGATACTTTTCGAAGATGGCAAATCCTTCCTTGCCATTACAGCAATTCGTAAATGGTTTCCAAAACTTTACATATCTAATCTTATGCTCAACTTGTCAAGCTGCCCTCTTATAAAATCTCTACTGTTTGACATTAAATTATTTACGAAATGTTTATAGTCGACGACTGCAACACGTACACAACGTAATCAATTGCTGTAATGGGACTATCAATACTAGCTATACATACATATCTACATATATATAAACAGGACATGCCAGGACATTTAGTGTAGAAATGCCTGAGTATCAAGACAACAGCACGAGTGACAAGTTAGAGTTTAATGCACTTTTAATAAGTCTTAGAGTACACAACATACATAGTACTTAGGTAATTGTTATATGATGTTCATGATGACTTTGTTGCTGAGTTAAGCTCTTAAGAGAGGGAGTGACTCAAAGCAGGTACTTGAAGCAACTGAAACGAGTTATTCCTTAATATTTCTGCAAATATTTGCATTTCTTATACAAGAAAAGAGAATTGAATCGTTAAAAGACAACAGATTTCTTAAGGTTCCACTTTAATCTTAAACTAAACAAATCAACAAATTAATATTTACGTAGCGCCAAGAAATAATCTGGAATAACAAAAACAATCTTCAAAATTCAATCTAAAATACAATACAATATATTTTAGCTGCAGCTAAAGATACATAAATACATATCTACTGCCAAAAACAATAAAGATACTTTTCATTCGAACAGTAACAGCAACAATACAATTCGTATAACGTTTTGAGAGTTGTTGTTCTTATTTTTTGTTTGTACTAATTCCATAGCAGATGATATAAATGAATTTCAAGACTATGCTAGCTATTAATTTTCATAGGTTAAATTCGAACAAACAATTGTAGGCGTATACATTAAAATAGAAGTAGAAGAAAGCAATGGAGAGGCTGCCTGTCACTGTGTAGTATGAATGGGCAACAGGATACGAGTATAGGTATACATCGTATCTATTGGAATAGTAATGTAAACGATATGCGAGTGCGTAAATATTGAAAAGACTGAATTAAAAAGATTTTCGGCAAATAAAAGGCGGCAGCGCGTTGGCAATTGAATGGTCTGGGAATGTTTTGCAATTAAACAAAAATGCTTTGTGTTTGAAGGGGGGGAAGTGTAATCGAAAGATTTTTCCATTCATGTGCATAGTTGTGAGTATGATAAGCATTTAAGCAGATAAAATATTTTCGACAATAATAAGAGTAAAACAATCAAACAATTGTTTTAATGCGTTTATTTTGAGAGAAGTAAACTTTTGTTTGGTTATATGGAAAAACTTTGTTATGCAAACAATATGAAAATTCAACGAATTCGAAAATAATAATAAAAAAAATCAAGAATAAACTTCAATAATACTAGTAACGAATGAAAACATTTTTTAGTTTTGTATGGAGGTGACCCCTTAAAATGGACGGACGTACATGGTTATATCGACTTTAAGAGACCCAGGGCATTACTGGTTTTAAATAGGTACATGCTTCTGTTCTCCGTTTGGGATCAACGAGATTGGTTTTTCCGAATGTGCCTAATACATTGTTTTAGTGGTTTTAAATTATGCTTGCATTATTGCCTTTCAAATGTAATATTTGGGAATTTTGGTTGGTTGGTTTTAACGTCCAGCGGACATAGAACTTTTTAGATTTTTTAGATAAAGATTGACAATGTTGATTTTTTTTTTTAAATTCTGAGAGCACAGATCACCACTTTAATATTTACTTTAATTAAAATCAAGTAACAAATCCAATAAAAATAAATAATAACTTTTTAAAAGCGTTTCAGCTGCAAATAGATTTCAAAATCCAATTGAAACTTTTATGTATTTCATATTTACACTTTGTCTGTACAAATACAAACTCAAAGCAGTTATGTAAGTAGTATGTATATCGATGAAATTGAAGTTACTCAAAAAGGATAAAGCCAAATATTAATTTTTAATAAAGTTCAAATGCAATCATAAAAATATCTTAATCCTCTACTATGACATAACTAACGCCAAATATATAAAAAATGCAGTGCAAGAAGTACTTCTATATTCGCGTAACGCTCTACTTACTTGCTTACGAGTTACAACAAATCAACAGGAAACTACCATTTATGGCAATAATGAACACACAGCACAGCACTTAACGAGCGCAAGATTTTTATTTTTTTCATACTAATGGATTAAGAACAATAAGCGGCAATAAATCTTTTTGCAACATTTTGTGGACAGTTTTTGTTTTGTTGTGTTTGTCAACTCACTTAAGAGTTCGAATTGAGAAACGGAGTAAGCGAAAATTGAAATGCAATTTAATTTAATGTATTTATGAAGATTTCTATTGAATCGATGACTACTATTGTCTTTCAACTTAAACGAACGAACGAGCAAACGACTCTAATGAAGTTACACACACACACACACACACACACAAAAGGGTGTGCCTGCGCCTTCAATGAGAGTTTAGTAGATACATTTTAACATTGATTTGTGGACAACGCTTGTTGGGTGCTATTTTATTCATGGGTGGAGTTGAGTTGAGTTACTGATTGTCTTCAAAGAGAGAGAGATAGAGTGATAAAGTAGTAGTCGTGGAGTGCCATAATAGCGTGTTAATATTTATGGCAAAAGGAAGCGCGCGCTAAGATTTATTTCGTTACAGCGACAAACTCGAGCAGACTTTGACTTTTTTCTGTGTTTCTTCTTGTATTAAAGTTTGTTGAACTCTGACTTTTAACTTTTTACTTACTTAAAGCATAAAAGTTGTTGCATTGAAGTTCTTTGCACTAGCGTTGTAAAATATAAAGTAAAAGGACAATAAAAATAATAAGTAATAATTTCTGAATGCTATTGTTTCAAAAAATTTTCAACTTTTTCTCATTGTGTTTGTAAAAATGATTTGTTTTTAAGCGTTATTTTTTTTTTGTTGCGGTTTTTCGTGAATTTTTCTGAAATATGCGCCAGGCACGCAACGCTTATAAATTAGCAGCGTCAAAATGAAACCGCACAAAAAAACCCGAAATACGAAATGAATGTCTTTATACTTTTTTATGCATATCCTTTTTTTTCTTCTTGTTTGTTTTATTTTTTAGACTTTGAAGTATAACAAAGCAATTTGTATGTGTAAAAGAGTTTTGAAATAAAAATGAAATTAAATATTATTATTTCTGCTAAACCAAAAAAAAAAATAAATTATATGGTCATTGACAAGTCTCGTCGTAGACAGACAGACAGCGTACAACAATAAAGCGCGTTAACAATTTTCTATTTTTACTACTTTGAAAAGTAAAATTATTGTATTTTAAATTTAAAATATTTGTTGATTCATTTATTACCTAGCTGCATGCAAGTTGCATGCAATCTGTTATTCCATATTTATTGGAAACTCATTTTGATAGAGCAAAGCAAACGTAGTTGACGAACGTAGATACTTTTTGATCCGTTGTACGTGTAATAGAACAGTTGAAATAAAAATGCAGATATATGCAGCAGAAATGCAATGCTTAAATTAGAAATATTCTTAAAGTCACGTAGCACATGAATAATAAAAAGAAAATAAGATAAAGTGTACGTATCTAGCTACACTCAATCTAAAAGTATCTATTTATTTACTTTGAATTTGACGAAGCAATTCTTGATGAGATACAAATTTTAAAAAGTTAAAAAATGTTGCTGTTTTAATATATCAGCCTCATAAAATGAGAGCTTCTCTACTGCATAAGGAAAATAGATCATGTGTAGCTTAGTTTTTGCTTTATAGCGTCCTAACATTAAAAAATGATTTTCAAAATCTCTTAGAAATATCTAAAAAAAAAAAGTTTAACAATTTTCTTTGTTTTATTCCAAAAAATAGGAAGAAAACCTCATCAACAATTACAATAAAAATGCAATGAGTAATGACTCATTAAAATCAACTACAATGTGGGCGTGTATCTGAACGCAGTAACTTCATCTAAAGAAAATCAAACTTTTATTTAAGTGAAAATCAAGTAAATATGCCGGAAAAATAAACTATAAGAAGAAAACAAAAGACAAAATAACAGCAAACAAACAAACAAAGACAAATATCAAATTGTCAAATATGTCACTTAAATAAAATTGAAAAATGTTATTGCTAGCGCTTTTTAAGAAGACAGACGGACAATCAGACAGAACAGACAGACACTATGCTGCTATATAAAGAAGAAAATAGAAATTAAGGCGGTAACAATGCCTGTAGGCGTATTTTATGCAGCAATACAAAGCTTATAGACAGACAGAGGAATATACGATATATAAATTCGGATCATTCGTTCATTCATTTAGTCATTCATTTAGACAGCAAATGCAATAAAGTAATGTGCAATGAGGCGTTGAAGCGAATTAAACAACCCATGCAGTCAGCCTAGCAAGCAGGCGAAGGCAAGCAAGCAGGCAGGCAGCTATAACGAAAAGTTCAAAACAATAAAATTCACATTCATTCGCGGTAATTTGAAGCTGCTGTTGTAAATTTTCCAAGAAAAAATAAAAAAAAAAGAAAATTAAGTCGAAAGCGTTAAATTTATTAGCGAAAGTCAACATTGAAGTGTGTAGGCGCAGCAGCAACGTAGCAATTTCGAATTTTGGCGCTAATTAAAAGAAAAATCAAATAGGTTTATATATTGCAAAGAATAATAATAATAATAAATACTCATAGATTGAGTGTTAAGGTTGAAATAAGCATTATAAAAAAACTTTACTGTAACCTCAGCCATCTCAATAGTCTCAGGCAAAATACATAATTACTGCAATGCTTTAAAATAAACTATAATCCAGTGTAAAGTAGTACTCCACGTCAAATAAAAACTAAAGCTAAAAATAAAAGAATAGTTTTGTTCAAAGTAGAAAAAACATATGGCAAAATGTACAACAAATAACAAGTAAAACGTTGATGTTTGGAAGTAATTTTTTTTTTTTTTTTTTTTGAAGTAAAATGAAATGAAAGAAAAATGCATTTTTATAAATGAAATGGAGTAATAATATTTTGCGACAGCATTTACAACAAAACACACACAAAATGGCAGACAGACACTATACAAAAAAAAAAAAAAAAAAAAAAATACAATAAGCACTAAAATGAAAATATGTATTGCATAGCAAAAGGCGCAGCTGTGAATACGACAAGGGCCAATGCCAAGGCGACAACAATACAAATACACATAACAACAGAACAAAACATAGACAATAGGAAAAACAACAACAACAATACAGACTGATAGACAGACAGAAAGACAACTACACAATGGCTAAAACAGAACAAACAAACATTTTAATAAATTCTACAATTCGCTTTTTGCATAAGCAGCAGCAACAGCAACATTAAAGGCGTGGCTGCTGGTAGTCTTAGTTCAACAAGAAGATTAATAAAAGTGCGGTAAGGTAAAGAGTAGCAGCAAAGCAGCAGCCACTTGTATACACGCAAAAGGAGTGCATTATGCTGCCGCTGCTGCTGTTACTTTGCCGTTGGCCAATTTACAACAATTTCAAGTGGCTTTGACTGTAAAACAGTCACAACAAATAAATTGAAGCAGCAGCAACAAGATAGATCGGTAGGTAGGTAGGTAGTTAGAAAGATACGAGTAGACGACGTTGAAGTTGTACTAGAAAACCAGCTGCAATTTGGCTACTTTTTCGCAAATACTACATTTACACTTAATTTCAAATAGCCAAAAAACACAATTGCTAAATAAACAGATTGTAGATCTGCAGCAGTGAATGCTATAAGAAGCGCGCAGTATGAGTTTGCAATATGCAAATTATTTTTTGGCAAAATATAAAAAAAAAAAAAAAAAAAAACATTACAAAGCTTGTAAATTTTGTGTGACATGCAACAACGATTTTAACGATTTTAAATTATAGTTTAGCAGTTGCAAATAATTTGTGGGAAAAATCGTTTTTAAAGTTTTTTAAGCTGCAAATTTGGCAAACTGAATTTAATAAGCTTGTTAATATATTTTTTTTTAGTTAATTAGAAAATTTATTGAGTCAAGCAGTGTGATTAAGTAAAGTTTTTATTTAAAATTAAATTTAATAGAAACTGCCTAACAAATACTTTTGAAGCAAATCAGATGCTTGGCTTAAAAGCCGAAAAAATCTAGATAAGCTAAAGAAAAAGAGCTGACCAAAGCTCTACGTATTTATTAGGATCTTTAAAACTTTTTTTTTTTTTGGACTTAAAAATAAAAAATAAATCGAATGGACTTAATTTTTTTCGTCTGTTTTTTAACTTGCATACAAAATGTATTTGTAGCGCAGAAAGATACAAAACTTGCTATTTTCTCGTTATACATATGTCTGACTTAAGCCAACTCGGGATTAAGTTAAGTGGAAGAAATTACACCAAAGAGGATACAATTACTTTGTTTGTCTGTTTGTTTGCTGTTGTACCACTGGTTGCCAACTTACTTGTTTGTTAGCTAGTTTCATTCATGTTACTATGATTCTCTCTGGCTCAACTTGATACGGTTTGTGGTTTGAGAATACGCTTGAAGCTGCTGCAACAATTTTAAGCGAGCGAGCGAGCGAGCGCACGCTTCACAACTATACGCCAAATGGCTTTCAGTTCGTTAGATGTTGGTAATGTCCTGGGGATTAACTTCGAATCAAAGCAATGTACTGTAACTTAATAAAAAAAAAAAAAACTACTCAAAGAAGCGCATTGAGAGTAGATGAAATCGAGCAAATCCAATGCAATTTAAAAATGAAAATGTTCGCGTCAATTGTTGCTGCTTAAAAAAAAAAAAAAAAAAAAAGGACGATGGTATAACGTGCTGCATGCTTATTAAAATCTGTGCTAAATTATTTAATTCATTCGCTTTCGTACATTTAAAAATAATTACATAAAATTGTACTTGTACGCACATTAAATTTTATTTGAAGTGCCACAAAAATTACTTTTGCAACAGCACAAAATGCATTTAAATGGTTTTATTAAAATTAAGTCTTCAGCATTTCAGTATAACGCCCAACAGCTTTCTTTTTGCCATTTAGCAGATTGCTTCGGAATGAAAGCGTTCTTTCTCCTAACCTTAAAAATTGTTTTTAAGTGCCTTTGGCTATGTCATGCAAAATTTTGAAAATCGTCAACAGCAAGTTTTGTGCTGATTAATGACAAAAAAAAAAAAAATGAAAAGTTTTTTTTTTCTTTTTTTTCAGCTTTGAGCAAACATCATTTGCAAATTGAGTGAAAACACAAGTTCAATGCACCACACAAAGCATACTTTCAGGCGCTGAGCAGCGTATTTATTGCATTTTCAATAAAAAGCTATTATCCTAAGTACGTTTATAGTTTATCAGATCGGTTGGTTGTTCGATGCTAAAATGAAATGAAAGCAAAATACAATTTATTTGCAAATTGATATTTAAAGGTCATATAACGTACATAAATAAACAGACAGACAGACAGACGGACAAGCAAAACGGTACTCTATTTGTAGACACACAGATCGAATGTTAGACTATGCACACATATAAGTATTTATTTGTATATGTATATGAATGTCCTGAAGCAATTGAAGCGCCATACACAGCCATTAAGCACAACAAACGACAACAAATAATGCAGTGGCATGAAAATAAAGGATATTGGCAGGACATGGCAAAAGCAACGACATAAACAAACGAAATCAAGCGAAGTCTTTCTACTCTCTTCATTTTTTATTTTTTTTTTCTTATTTAAATTACATTTTTAATGGTTTCTATAAAAGCAAATTTGAGAAAAAAGTATATATTTCAGAGCAAAAAAAAAATTAAAAGCATTTGACTGAAAGCGAAATTTGTTTATCACAAAAATGTTGATTTTTTTTACTTAGTCTAGCTTTTTGGAATGTAAATAATACAAAAGAAGCATACACTTTACTCGAATATTTGCATCTTTCTTTCTTTAAGAATATTTAATGCAGCAAAATAGTAAAAGATACATTTGTATCTTTTTTTAAGCAACAACAACATTGACAATATACTCAGCTGCATTAATAAACATCTAAATAATAACAATAAGTAGCTTTGTATCACACATACGCTTATTAACATTTTTAATTAAAGGTAAATGTATCTTTAGCCACAAACAGCTACTAAAAAGTATCTTTAGGTAGTGAAGAAAACTTTGTAGCTGTTAGATACTTTTACTAAAGATACTTCTATACACATACGAGTCAAAAGCCAGCGACACCTGAGTTTGGTTTTAAGCGTTAACTGTGCTGCAGCGGCGCACTTTATTGTCTTTGTGAAGGCAGCAGCAGCACATACACACACACATACAAACAAACAGAATTATTTTCTTCATATTGCTGCGTATGTCTGTCGTACTTTGTAAGCTGATCATATGTTATTGCCTTGCTAGTTAGCTTCATTTGTGGTTGTCTTTAACTGGATTTCATAGCACGCAGACAAACAGTCTAGCTAACGTCTTGCCACACTTTTATTGGCTTTAAAAAATACACGCGTTGCCTGCTTCTTAATGCTTTGTTCTATACTTGTGCATGTTAATTTGTGTGGTAGGAGTTGTTACAGCCTGCAGCTTTTTAGCTACTCAAATGGTATTTGCCGCTGCTACTGCTACTACTATTTTGTCTGTTTTTAATGTCGTGTTTATTTTGACATTTTCATTATGTGTCTGTCTGTCCGTCCGACCGTCTAGATAGGTGATTTGTCTACAGCTTTTAGATGCGCATATGTAGCTTTTTTTAAAGTTTATTTTTAAAGTTTTTAAAACTTAAAGTTTTACTTTTCTTTAATGATTTTTCTTTTGAACTTGAAGTAGTCTTGTCTTAAAAGTTCTCTGTCTGAAATTTTAATTACTTAGTTATGTAGTAAGAGCGGCGGCATTGCATTAGTTTGCTGTCTGCTTTTTAGAATTTTAAATAATTTTCTAATTTAAAACTTTTTACATGAATTTTGTTTCGGAATAGTTTTTGTTTGTAAATTATTTATTTGATTATTTAAAATTTTATTTAATACAAGCGATTACCCGGCTTGTGCTACTGCTTTAATTAATCTTGCATTGTTGTTGGGACTCATCGGTTGAATTATTTTAAAGTCCATAGCGGACATAGAAATACTTTAATTATTTTATATATATGTTAGATTTTATTTAATATTTTAAATATTTTATCTAAAAATGTATTCGTTAATTTTTTTTACCGATTTTTTTTTTAAACATTCTCTTTCCTTTTCACGTCAAGTATTTTTTTCTTTTTATAAAACCATTTTTTTTTGTTCGACTTTTTATTTTTAATCAAACTTTTGCTATGAAATTCAGAAAGCATTGCAACTGAAACTTTTTTTGTTCTTCTACGTTTTTTTGTTTTTTTTTTTTCGCCATTGTTTTCACATTGAAATTTAGAAGATACGCTAAAAAATTTTTCGTAATTAAAAATGCAGACAATTCAACTTGATTTTTTCTTTTTATACATTTTTTTTTCTCATTTAAAGTTTTTTCTTTTAGATTTTTTTTGTTAGCAATTATAAAAATCTGTTTAAATGACTTCTTTTTCTTGTTTTAAAGTAGAATGATGCGCATCTTTTGCCATAAATTTACAAAGTCTGCTTTTGCAAAATCTTTTCGTGCGGAAAGTGTTTGTATAACAAAGTAAAAAAAAAAAAGTAAGGTCATTTAATTAGGTTCAACTGCGCCCAAGAGGCTTCATTTCTTCTAACATTTCAATTCCATGAAATTTACCCTTTCGTTTTTTTATTTTTGCTTTTTTATTTTCGTTGCAACTAAGTGTTGCAATTAGTTTAAGTTTGTTGACTGACTCTCTTGTGTGTGTGTGTGTGTGTGTGTGTGTTTCTGTGTTTGTTGCTTATCAAAGTGAAGAAAAATAAAGGGTTTCAAGTAATTATGCGTGAAAAATGTTACGATAAAAGAAATTGAAATACATACAAAACTAGAAGTAGAAGTTTTTATTTTTTAATGTCTGCCACACAATATACATTTATTTAAGTGCAACAAGAATAAGCTACAATAATTTGCTGTAGCGTATTTTTGCAGCAATATGCCTTCTTCTTCTTCAAATGGAGTTCATTAAACTGTCAAAGCGAGATAAGCGCTTATATTGTATGTACTCGTACTACTCGCATAGAGCAGGCCCCACTGGGAAAATGCTTGTTGTGTGCTCTATACTGTTTGTATGTTGTTATCAAAAGCCAATAGTCAATAGAGCGTTTATATGTTTGCAGTTCTTTGCTGTTTTGCTTTATTTTTTACGATTTTGTACACATAAATGCAACTATTATTACGCCTGATAACGTTGCGTTGCGTTGGTGCATTAAAATTAAACATACGCCGTGTTGACTTGCAGCAATAATTACTGATAAAAAATGTGTGTATGGTTTGTGTAGATAGGCAGCAATGGTTTAAAAATGGAAAAAAATTAATTGTTTTTTAGTTTTTAAAGTGATTTAAAAATTTTATGTCGGCCAAAAAGTAGTAAAAACTTTTGGACAGACGGACAAATCTTAGCGCAATGATAGGCGCTTTTGTTAATTGATATAAAAATCGATTATTTCAGCTCTAATAATTTCCAATTAATGGTTCACAAGCGGTAAATCTTGATTTGATTGAATGAGTGAATAGGGTACACAGTAAACATTCAGTTGTAGTCACTGTGTACCCATTGTGTTACACTCTTTTACAAACGAGTTTTTTAAGCACTTACTCAGCTAAATTTGAACCAAACAAAAAAATAACACAAACCAAGCAAAAAAAAAAAAATCCAAGTAAATATTTTGCATATCTTTGTCATTAATTAACAAATAAAAGTGTTAATCTAAACAATTCAAAACAAATAAAAACTGTTGACAGCGCATAGACAGCATTATACACGCAATTTGTCTTAAAGCAAACTAGCTGGCATAAATAATGCCAAAAAAAAAAACAAAAAAGCCGCTGCCGCCTTCAAATGTAATTGCAAATGTAATCTTCATGTTTAGCAGCAATTAAAGCGCGTTTAGTTAAATTCATTCATTATACATAGTAGTACTGAGTACATCGAAGCTTTTAGTTGCGATTCGCTCGTGCGCTAATTGTTTAAGCGTATAAACAGCATTAGCCAAAGTTGCAGATACACATCGCTTAGATACTTTTATACACGATGACGATGATGATGATGGTGATGATGTAGGGTGTGCAAAGTTGAATGAGTTGTGCAGCAGCAGCAGCAACGGCAGCAAATTTTAAATGTGCAGAGACGCCAACACTTTTCAGCTATTTGCTCGTTTCTATTGCCCTTGGGCGCTCATTATTAAAAGCGAAAACATTTACATTAATAATTAGCGACAAAACAACAACAACAACAGCAACAACGAAAAATAAAAAAGACGTTTGGTCTAAAGCTAAAAGTTTTAGCCAGAAAACATGAAACGCTTAAAAATTTAACAGAGAAAAAAAAAAAAAAAAAGAGGAGGAGCACAAAATTTCAGCAAATGCCACAGAATTTTCAAGTGCAATTAATCAAAGAAAATGGCGACAAAGAGAACCAGATAAAGTATGTTGTAGAAAGAGAAAGTAGATAAATAATACACAGGACTCAAGACAGTTGCTGAGTGAGGTTAAAAAACTTGTACTGCTGCTTTTTTTTTTTGTTTGGCGTTTAGGTTTTGGTTGGTTGCTACTTGACAGTTTAACTGACTAAACAAGGTGCGATAAGTGCTGAAAAATATTAGACAGCAGCAGTCCAGTTAGTTGCATGCGGGTATAGTAGCAACGTAATGGACAGAGCCAAAGAAATCTTTTATCGAGAAAGAGAGACAGAAAGTATGCAGGACAATGTCTTAAGGACTGTGTCGTCAGACATAAAGTTGCGTTTGTGCTTTTAGTGGGTGTACCAAAGTGTTTCGCCATGCTGTGCTGCTGCTGCTACTACTAAAGCCAATGACCATGAAAAGCGTATTTTTGGTGCACATTAGCCGTGAGCAGCAGCAGCAGCAGCGGCAACTCCTGTCAACATGAAAGTGAAAATGATTTAAAGCGTTTTTGTTTTTCACAAATAAAATAAATAAAAAAATAAAAGCAATGCAAAAGATTTCAAGATTTGCTTGAATTTTATTTCTTTTTTTTTTTTTAGTTTTTCTTTAAAAGAGAAAACACTTGTAACAGAATTTGTACAGTTTATGCTGAATTGTTCATGAACTCGTAAGCAGCAGCAGCAAAAGTTTTCCAAGTATTTTGTTGACAGTCCAAGACTACCTCTTGTCTGTCTGTCTGTCTGACTATCTTTAGCTATAAAATAAACTTAATAGTTATTTTTACACACAGCTTCAGCATCAGTTTGGGCAGTAGACAACTCAAACAATAAGCAGCAAGAATAATAACAATTTACTTGGCAGCTGTTTTTCAAGTTTAAAGTTCACAAACAACAATAAGCAGCAAAAAAAAACTATACTCAAAAGCGCGTCAGACAGACATAATTTCTCTTCTGCTGCTGCTGCTGGCACATTATCCTTTTGTAAAATGTCATTAAACGCAGAACGATGTACATCGTGTGTCAATGTGCCAACGTCGTTCTTTTTCGAAATTATTAAAGTTTTATTATGTGCAAAAATTTTTATTATTAAAATTTTAATTATTTAATATAGACAGAAAAATTTTCTATTGCATACTTTTAGGCGAGCGCAGACATTTTCCAAAGTTGAAGTCTTTGTCCTCTTTTGACAACGAAGGCTATCGTTAAAAGTAATCAAAATAATTAAAATGAAATTCAATTTAGCTAAGCGTACACATGTGTACATACTATATATACTTAGTAGTAGCAACAACAACAACAACAATAATAATTATTATTTCAAGGATATTTTTGTTATTTTTTGTATCTGGTTTCACCTGTGCAGACAGACAGTAAACAGTGCGCTAAATGAGTAAGCAATAGACACAATATACAACTACTTCATCTCTTTTACAACGTCTCTCGTCGTCGTAGCATGAACCCGAAAAAGTAAACGAACCAGGACATTAGCCACCCAAACCATAAGTGCTGCTTCAGTTGTTCCTTTGGTTGCACTCAAATTTTTTTCGTTTTTTCTTTTCGATTTTTTTTTCCTTATAAAGGTTTTTTCGCTTTTTACGTGCGTTCATACGTAAAAAAATAATGAATGAATGAATGTGAATGTTTGTAATAGAAATGAGTCGTCTGTATATATGTTTACAGTTAAATTACTTAAATAACGCAACGTGTGCAACGTGCTCTCAGCGTTGTCCTTGTGCTTTCTCGTCTGTTGTAAGTGAAGCACATATGTTTGTATATATTATAGTATTTTTTGGTAGCAGCAGCAGCAACATCAAAAACCACAAACGTAATTAAATTGAAAGCATTGAAAGCAAGCCGCATACATTTTTAGGTTTATGTCTTTACTGATATGCAATATACTATATAATCGCCACGGTCTGGTCAAGTCAACTTGTTTTAAAAGTGGAATTTCAGTACAAGTTTTGGTTTGAGGTTTTTGCAATAAACATTGAGGAGAATTTTCTTTAAAATATCAAAAGTCGTTTTAATTAAGCCAAAACTTGAAAACAGTTTAGATAGCTTTAAATGGTAAAACATTTTTGTACACATTTCTTTATTTAAAGCATAAAAAAAATTAACCTTAAACTCAAAACAGAGATAGTTGCTAACCAAGAAAAATAAAAATAAAACAAGCAAAAGGCGTTCCATAGCACAACAACAACAACGATGCACAAACACTAAAGTTGCACTTGAGTAAAAACAAAAATTAAATAAATTTCAAAGAACGTAAAACAAAGTTCTATAAAAAATAAGAAAAAAAAAGAAGAAGAAGAAGGTAAATGATGCATTTTAAATGAGTTTCGGTATACAACAATAATTAATTTTATTTTTCCGTTTGTAATTTCATTCTTGAATAAGAAGCACAGCTCGTAAGGATCAAGCTCAAATTACATTTGAGACATCATCAGTTAGACATAAAGGCAGACATAATGAACACACACACACACGAATACATAAACAGCAAAAAAAAAAAAAAAAGTAAAAATACAAGAGAACAAAATCAGCGAAATGAATCAAAAACCAATAAAATGCAATGAAATCGAATGAACACAAGTTCAATGCGCTTTTATAAAAGCAGCAGAAAAAAGGCAAAAATTTCTTTTAATGCTTAAACTCAAACTGCTGCCATTAGTATTGCGCTTTGAAGTAGTACTTGTGCAAAAAAATAAGAAAAAAAAACATGCAGTCATAGTCAGATACAAGATAGATGCTCGTCGTCGTTGTGCAGCGCATAAATTTTGAAAAAAAAAGAAAAAAAAATACTAAACCGATAAGAAACTTTTCTCCATTTTTTTTTTGTTGTTGTTGCTGTTCCTTTTGTGCAAAATAATCATGAGGTGGCATAGAGCAGAGTAGACAAATAAAAAGGATATTGTGATATTGCATAGCAAAGCAGTTAAATCAATAAATAAAGCATTCAAAATGAAGCCGGAGAGTGCGACATAAAGCGTTACGAAAAATACGAACGAACAACCGCCAATAATGTCAACGTCATTAAATCAATGCTTAAAGTAAAAGTGCGGCAAGAGTATAAGAAAAAAATATTTTACCTAAAATAAAAAAAAAAAAAACGACTCTTCTAAGCTAGCGAAAGTTTTCTATCAAGGCTGGCAGCAATCTCTTGCACAGTGGTTCAAAGTTCATTAAAAATTTTAGCAAAAGGTCCAACGCAAAAAAAGTATCAAAAATATGGCTTAGCTTTCTCTAAATAACAAATTATTTTTTTACAAATTACGTTAATAAAAATATAAAGCATAAAAAAAATTAAAAGCATTAAGCAGCCAAACAGACCGATGAAAACAAATTAGTTGAATAATCTTGTTTTAGGTTTTCAGGATTTAATGGGGTCTCTTAAAATACACATATCTCTTTTGACAAATTTTACTTGGCATAATTTAATTAGGCTTTTGCGCATAAACTGAAAACCACTGTAGTAGCTAAACACATACATACTGAAGACTATGCACTGATACTAATACTACCTTTATGTACATTTAAAATATGTCGATAGACGTTGACAATGTTCTTGAAAAAAAAAAAAACACGTAACAGGAGCAACAACGATAGACGGACAGACAGACAATACGTACACAATTGAGGCGTGTTGGCGTATCTAAAGTGCTTCGCAGCAAAGAAAGGATGTGCTGCTCGCGCGGTATAACGAGGACAACAAGCAAAGCATTGTCTGAATTTCAAATTCAATTGTTTTTTTCTTATTAAGTACAACAAACTAAGAGCAGCCATAGCCGTGGCAGCAGCAGCAGCTTTTGATTGAATTCCTTTTGATGGATTGGTTTTAATAATGCAAAAATTTTACGCAGACACACACACACACACACACACAGAAACATTTTAATGTTTCAAAAAATACGCGAGAAGCTACAACGTCAGCAGAAAAAGTTTTTAAGACTTTAATATTATCGATCGAAAAGCGTCTGGATTGCATTGGCTTGTTGCCCAAATGGGAGTGAGAGTTCGTTCTGTATAAAATCAGCAATGGCAACAGCAGGAAGCAGCACGTATATAAAGTGCTGCTCTTGAATGAATGGTTGCCTGGCTGGCTGACTGACTGGCTGGCTGGCCTTGTCGTGTGCTATAGTTGCACGTGACTCTGCAGTAAATGCTAAGCGAAAGCGGAAGTGTCTAACAAGATAAAAACAAATTCTGACCATAATAAAATATATGCAGACAGACAGACAGACCGACCGAACGAGCGACAAACAGGACTAAAAGATACATACTATGAAAATGTTTGTATGTATCTGCAAGATACTTCTCGGCTGGCACAAAACTAAGTCAATAAAAAAGTCAAAGTGTTAGGCTAAAAATATAAAGCTTAGTTGGCAGCGCATAACACGCTCAGCCTTGTGCACATGTCTGTTTGTTTGTCTGTCTGTCTGTCTGTCGATAAGCGTTAGTTTAGCTTAAAGCTAAAAACAAAGTTTGTTTAAATTATCTGAAAAAAAAAACTTTATTATGCTGCTTAACTTAATTTAAATGACATTTTAAATATGTAAAGAAAACAACAACAAACACAACAACATTTTGACTCAATGACCCATGTCAAATTCAAAGCTAAAAAGTAAAAAAACGAAAAAAAGAATGACATGCAGACATAAAAATGCTAACACGACAAGGACAATGTAAAAACAAAATAAAAATTGTATAAAAGCTAAGCACAGTTCAAACATAAGGATTTATTTATAATAACGCGCAAGGATAAAATAGAGCCACCGAGCAAGCGAACGAGCGACCTGGACAATCTGGTCAATGACTTTGCGAAATTAAAATACATTAAAAAAAAAAAAATAAAATCAAGAAATTACATGAAAATATTTGAGCAAAAAAAGGAAAACATTTTTCGAAAAATACAATAAAATGAAAATTGCAGGTTGCAAAAATATTGGCAACATGTACAGCATCACTGAAAATTTGTCTGTTAAAATAATAAAATAAATAAATAAACGCAACAAAATTTAAACAGGTAAAAAAAACCGAACTCAAATGACAGACAATCGGAAGGACGAACAGACGGACTAACAGCAAAGCACTGCAGCCGCACGAATGAGCAAAACATTTATGAGTTCAATGACTTTTAAGCTTACAAACTTTTAAGGCAAACATAATAAAATAAATGGAACAAGATAGGCGTATATAGGCGGTACGGGGCAGACAAACAGTCGACACATTTTTTTAAAAAATAACTTTTATTTTGAAGGCTCTAAAACAAGAACGACTCAAATTGTGTGTGCTACATAAAATAAATAAGAGACAATCTTGTTTTAGTTGCTTTCATTGCTATAAAAAAATTAAGGACATTTTATCAAGTTGAACTTGAATAAAAATAACACAGTCGATATAATAAAACACTTCAGCTACAAATTCAACAAAAGGCATATTCTTCTTTGCCAAAATGAGCAATAATAGCAGCAGCAGACATGTGGCATCATAATGTACAAAACAAATATATTGACAGATATTTATCAAATGCAGACAGACAGACAACAGCACCCAAAGATACATATGCGCACACTACAGACAAGCAGACAGACGGACAGACAGAGAGTCAAGCACACTTCTGAATGAATTCAGTGTATATGAAAGTCAAAATAAAACCGCGCAAAGTTCACTGCTGCAATTTTTTATTTTACTTTTAGTTTGGTAGTGTGTAAAAGCATATTAAATGAGGGTTACACTAAAAGTTTTAAATGAAAACAAATAAATAAATAGAAGACAAAAAAAAAAAGAACACTGATATTCCTTAAGTTAAGTCTTATTTTACAGATAGTAGACAGACGGACGGACATATTTAGATCGACTATCGTATCAATATTGATTAAGAATATATTATATATATACTTTATAGGGTCTACAACGCCTCAGTACGATGGTCTAAACTTTCAGGCAAAAATACTTTCTAGTTGGCTGCCACAAACTTCAGTCTCGCATCTCACGTTTTTAATATCTAGTGTAAGCCTGGACGTCAACGTCTTTTTTTTTTTGTTCTTTTTTTTTAATAAAAATTTCTTTTGAAAGAAACATGTTTGCTGTTTTCTTGTTGTATTTCTCGTTTTGCATTTTTCGTGCAACGCATTTAATGAAATTTCGCTTTTGGCTTTCAAAGCGGCACACAAAAAAAAAAAATGTATTTATTTTTAGCATTTTTATGAAACGGCAGCAAACACAAGATTTGATTTCTTTTTTTTTTTTTTATTTTTCGCTGCACATTTACAAAGATTTTTTTTTTTGGGAAAGGAAGCAGACGAAAGCGAAAAAAAAGGGCACAACAACAAACCAAGTTCAAAAACCGACAAATGAAAATGAAATTATGTATAAGAGTGGCCCCAAGAGTTGCTTTGCTGCTGCAATAAATACGGCAAGTTTATAGCTTTACGACGTTTGCAAAAAAAAACGATGTATTTTTTTTTTACGTCACTACTTAAAGTATTAATTGAAAAAAGAAAATGAAACGAAGAAAACACATAATCGATAACATTAATTAAAAACGGTTGAAGTAAAGAAAAAAAAATATAAAAAATAATAAATTAGATAAAGTTCATTCAACTTAAATAAAACCTAAAAGCAAAAATTCTTAGAATGAAATTAAAACGAGAGCAGCAGCGCTATTATGGAATGGCTTTGTTCAAAACAATAAATAATGCCATGCGACAAACGTAGCCACTGCAGCGCTGCTGTCTATGGCCGCTGGACAACATGGCGTATGCGGAATTGCAATTACATGTCGCAAGAAATGGCAGCTGCCGCGTGCTGCTTTGCTAATACACCCACACACACACACAGACAACACACACACTCATGCAACGTCAATTGCTAATTTATTTCTAAACAAAATCAAAAGAGCAAAGAAATGCAACGCAGCGGGTTGTTTTTTTGTTGTCGTTTGTTGTTGTGGGTGTTTGTCAATAACGCTGCAGCGGCACATTTATACTTATTGACTATTCGCGAGATGCTGATTGCATGACCGCTGATAAGTTATAAACTAAATTTATATACGACTGTAAAACATAATTGAGTTGTTACGCTGCAGTATTTTAGTTTTTTTTTCTTATATAAATACTTTGTGGCTGTGTGTTTTCTTATCTGCACGCGAGATTTTATTAATTAGCGCACATTTGTAAGCGATACGCAAAAGCGCTAACGAGCTGATAAGACATTCTTCGATACAGAAACACATTCTCGATTGACATCGTAAAACGTTACCGTTTTCAATAATGAAAAAGAGGAAAAAAAACGTGACGCTTTGCAAACTTCAAAATGCAAATAAAAAATGCGCTAAAATATTGTACGCCATGCTGTGCACAATTTTGCTTGCAGTCATATTAATTCAAAAAAGGAGAAAAAAAATAAATGCATAAGAAATCATTTCAGCATAAATTCTTTTTTTTTTTTATTAATAAACAAGAAATGCGGTACGTTTGCAGGCAGGCTGGCAGCTTTTATGACATATGCAAATTTGAACATTAAAATTAATTAGAGAATTTCAAAATAAAAAAACCAAAAATGGCTAATGAGGCATTTACATTCGAATGACTGATTGGAATGCGTTGTTTGCATGTTTTATTTCAAACCAAAAGCTTAAAAAAGATCAGCACACAACAAGTACACAGTGAATACAATTGAATGTTTGCTGTGTACAACAATGACTCATTTTGCAGTTAATGAGTGCGTGTGAGTAAAGAGATCTTCGTAAACATATCAAATCATAAGCACAACATTTCTGAGCGTGTTTTTTTTAATTCAATTTTAATGTATTTCAAAATTTCTGTGCAACGGCGAATAATTTTTAATTTTTTCGAATTTTCAATAATATAAAATTAAATATTTAAAAAATTTCAATGCGGGTAATAAATTTAAAAAAAACAGCCAAACTGTAGGCCGCGGCGTCTATTTGAGAATTGTGGGTGTATAACTAGCGCTATGCAACATATTCCATAGTCTGCCACAAAACAAAGTAATCAATCATCAGCCCGCAAGCGTCAGCGCAATTTGCAGCATCAGACTAAATGAAAAAAAAAAAAAAATAAAATAAAAAATAGTAAAATGCACAAAATTGGTCATATATGCAACTGTTTTAAACTGTGTACGTCTGTCTTCCGTCCTGTCTATCTGTTTATCTGACTGCCTACCTGCAACGAAGTCATTGGTAGGTGTTGGCGCCCCTTGGCGCTATTTAAAATGATTGTTCGTTCGTTCGTTCAGACTGGACTTGCACAATCGACAAGCGACCAACTACCAAACTCTTTAATGCATTCATTTACGCTTTAGGCAAGTGCAATGCACAATAGCAAGCACAACAATTGTGATGATTATGATTACAATTATGAATGATCATGATGATAATGATAATGATGATGTTTATGTTGCTAGCTAACTGACGATTATGTTAATGATTAAGTGGCTATTATTGCATAGTATTGCAGCAGCGGTAGACACAACAGGCGGATGCACAAGGCGGTCAGGCCAATTGGCACTTGGCAGCGAGAGCAACAACGGCAGCAGCAGCAGCAGCTAAAAACGTGTTGCATGAATTAAGCATACGTTCGCTGCTGTTCGTATTGCTTGGGCGGTTAAGTAGACAAAAAACGAAAAAAAAGCATTATGCTATTGAAAAGTCAAACAAACCATTTAGAGCGCCAGCGGCCAACGACAACGGCAGCCAGCAAATGTACAAAAAGAAAAAAAAACTATCAACAAAGTTTATATCTATGTCGAAAAGTCAATGAACGCCTTGCAGCAGCAGCGACAGCAATAGCAACGGTGACGACGATGACTACGACAACGACAAAGCCGGCATTTGAAAATTGCATTATTCAGTTTTTTCTATTTTTTTTTTGTTTACAACTGCAGCAAAAAAGACTAATGCTCATTTACTAGAAACGAGTGGGGACTGATAAGTGCGTTGTTAACATTTTATTTATATTTTGCTGCATTTCTATTACCAACTAAACTCCCCTCTTACTAGCTGCTTGCATTTTGCTGTGCAGCAACAATTATTGCAGCTGCTGTTCAAGTTAACTGCGCTGCACGGTGCTGCTTTGGCGTTGGCGTTTCAGTTTAAAATTTTTACAAACAAAAAAAATTAAGTTGTGTGAAAAATTGTGATTTATGCGCGCATTTATTTAATTTTTAGTTTGTTTTATATTTTGCTTTTTTTTTTTGCAATGATAAAGTGTAAATTTGTTAACTGCCTACGCGTGCATTAGCTCATTACGTATACGTAATGTCTAATTTAACGTAATACATTCTATTAAGTATACGTGCCGCATGCTGCACGCTTTTTTGCCTACTTTTAGGCTGATTTAAATTTTATTTTATAATTTTTTTTTTTTTGAGGCAACATGTTGCGTTGCTATTTGCTTTTTTTATTTTCTAATTCACTTTTTTCGTCTCGCTCTCTCTCTCTCGCCTACACTATTTCTAATACTTTAGCGCTAATTGCTTCGCATGCTAGTTTTACGCGTACAAAAAATAATTATTTTTTTTTTTTATTCATTAAATAGAAAAGCTCTTGACAGCCATACAAAATCAATTTTCATATTTTATTTCATTCAATTCTTTCTTTGTTTGACAGTTTTTTTTTTTGCTCTTTTGTTTTTGTTTGCTTTGCTAATTATTGTCATAGGTTAGTGTGTAAAAACAACACAAAAAAAAAAAAAATATAAAATCGCAACAAAGTAGCTTATTTAGCACGCAATAAGAAAAAATAAATAAATAAAAATGTTTTTATTTATTTTTATGAAAGCAAAAGTGTTTTTAGTAACTTCCCTCCTCCGCAGCTCTCTTCTACATATTTTTTTTATTTAGTCTTTTAACTGATTGACATTTTTTGTTTTTGTAGCTTAGCTCTTTACATTTTTGTTGTTGTTGTTTTTTTTTTTTGCTATAAAATGATTTGTTGCTGACATTTTGTTTGTGCTGGAAATAAAAAAAAATGTCAACTTTAATTGTTTAAAAGAATTTTTACGTAATATTTTTTTTCATGTTTTTTTCTTATTTCTTTTTGTACACACAAAAAATTATAGAAATGGTTTCGGATCTACTAGCATGTTCCAGAAAGCAGTTTTATATCAAAAAATTTTTTCATAAAAAAAATTATTTTGTTTATTTTTTCCTAATACAGCAACTTTGTTGTATATTTTATTTTATTTGAATTTTTTGCGCCAAAATTTGTATACATTTTTATTAACATGACGCGTTCATTGACTGACTGACTGCTGTCGTTGGCATTTTGTCAAATGAATTGGCCAAAGCGACCATAATAATAATAATAAAAAAAAAATAAATAAATTAAATACAACAAAAAGCGCACATATGTGGCACATCTTCTTTTACTATAACATTCTTGGCATTAACGATCGGCATGCATTATGCTGTCATTAGAAAATACACTTATGTTCATTGATTGACATGTGCCGTCGTAGTCGCAGTGGCAGCGGGGACAATAATTTGAAAATTACAAACATTGCCAGATGTTGTTGCAACAGTGTTGCATAATGCAATAAAACTAAATAATTTTATTTATTTTTTAAAGTTTTTTAAAAATTTCTTTAAAAAAAAATTACAGAAAAAAAAAAAAATAATAAATCAAATAAAGACAGCAGCAGCATTCTTGCAAGCTTTTGAAAAGTAGTTATCGTAATCTAGTTAAACAAAACGCAAAATAATAAAAGAAAACTATGAAAAGCAAGCAAGCAAGCAAATACGTCTGTCTCGTATTAAACTAAATTTAAATATTGTTTGCAATTGAGATTAAATAACGCTTTAACAACAATAATGATGACGTTATATGTGCTTAGTTAAGTTGCTCATTATGATGTTCTTGTTAATAATGGCGCTTTTTAATTCGCTGCTGTGGGCTTTGTTCTGTTTGCTGACTTTTTCATTTCGTTTTCTTCTAATTTACATTCTGTGAGTGACACAAAGAGTCAGCAAAAAAGAAAATAACAAAAATATTCTAAGAATACAAAGTAAAAGATACTTAAACTAATTACTAAATATGCACAAAGCATACACAATGCATGTGAGTATATTTACAGATATGAACACTGAAATGGAAACATTTAGAAAAAAAAAAAAAGTTTAATAAAAAATCAAAAACATAACTAAACTAATTTGTAGCTGCTGACTGCTGCAAGAGTTATTTTTATTCCATTCAGTGTTAAATTTATAAACTTTTAAAAAATAATAAAACTCTACTATATATTCGTGACAATGACTGTATGTGAAAATGCACAATTGTATACAAAATTGCAAATAAGTTTCGTCGACACATCATACTATACAATATACTATTTTTATTTCAATTTTCTTTTTGTTGTTGTTTTTGTTGTACCTTATACAGAGATACGCGCGTACGCACACTAATAAAAATTAGCGTGCATTGTATGTACACATATGCATGCATTACGTACGGGTTAGCGACCGCAAAACTATCTGACATTAGATTGCGATGGCGGCCAAACGACAACAGCCGACGTTAACGCAACGTAAGCAGCGACGTAGCGACGACGACGACAAAGCTGCAATAACGTAACGTAAAATTGCCAACTGACGATTGCAATACGAGGCAAAAAAAATAAAAAAAAAAAAAAAAAGAAGCAACGTGTTGGCGTTTAGTTAAAGTTGCGTATACGTTATACTTATATGCATATATTATATATGAAAATCTATATGCAAATACATATATACTGATAATAGCTATTCACAGAAACTATACAAGCGTCCAAGTAGGCACGTCGCACACTTATTGTGTACATATGTACACCATACAGCTAAACTTATCGCATTTAGCTGTGAATCTATATGCATATATGAGAGAGAGAGAGAGAATAATGCCTCACAACTTAAATGCACAACTTGAATAAGTTTGTGATAGTTGGCACGTAGAATAGGCAAACGTATATACGCTAGCGGAGGGCATTATGACACATGGTGCCAAATTTATGCATGCAGACAGAAAGACAGACAGACGGACAGATAGTTAGATAGACAAAGCACATATATAATACTTAGAGTGAATGCGAGTCATTGAGTGTCGTCGTCGTTCATGTTGTTGTTGTTTTTTTCTTCTGTTGCTTGTGACAGCGACGTCGATTGCAGGCCAAACGTGGGCAGCAGGCGTTGTTTTTTTTTTTTCTTGAATAGACTTAATGCCTCTTGATGCAATAAAAGCAAGCGATTATTGTTATTAAAGGTACTTGCAACAATAACAACAACAACAACAGCAATAATCGAGTGGGATAGAATCTGCGCGGTTGGCAATGATAATAAATAAAAAAAAATGTGCATATTTTGGGCATATTAGAAAGTTGCAGGCATCTTTGAAAAATGTATTGAAAAACAATAGCATTCGAGAAAATTTAGCTGTTCTAGTCTATAAAAGATTTTTTTAAGTTGATAATCCATTTTTTATTTAAAGCAGCTGAATATTTTAAAACTTACTAATACACCCAAAATAAAAATGTTGCTGCAACATTTGCATTAAAGATGTATCTAGTATTATTGCTGCTGCTGTTGTTGTTGTTTCTGGTGCTACTTATGCAACAAAAAATGTCATTTGCAGCATTTTAGTAGCATAAAATAAAAGCTTTTCATTTTTCTTTTTTTTTTTTTTTTTTAAACAAACAAAAAAATGCATAAAAATTTTGCTTAAATCAACTAAAGTGCAAACCCGTGTCAGCAGCAATGTTGCACAAGTTTTTTTTGTTTATTATTTTTTTTTTATCAACAAAATATCTTTTGCTAGATCAGATTAAAACGCTTGATTGAAGCTGCAGCAGCAACACTAAGTCGCCGCCATCGTCAAATTTACAATCAAAGAGCTTCGATCGCACTCTGTCTGGCTGTCCGTCCGTCCATTTATCTGACCAACTGAATGACTGCCTTTTATTATTGCTACAACAAATCAATTTTGAACGTGCCACTCAGTCAAATAAAAAAAAAGAAAAAAATGTTGCAAGCGCTGCCCCAACTGCAATAACAACACTAATCGAACAATTTTTGGCTTGAATTGATCAGGCCTTATACGTTTGCCAAATTAAATGCTTTGCTTTGCACACACAAAAATTTATTGTCTGTAAATTTTTACAACGAAATTGCAACATTATTTGCCTGTTTTAGTTTTTCTTTTTTTTTTTTTGTTTTCCTTTTTTTTTTTGTACGTTGTTGCTAAGTGTCTCCAATTGTAAACTTGTTGCAAAAAAAAAAAGACTGCGTTGGTGTTTTACTTACTTTAAAAATTTGAAAATAATTTTCTAGGCGTTGCACTTACATATCTATCAGGCAACTAAAATAGAAATATTTTAAAATTGCATGGAGTGTCAAAGAGGGTTACTAATTCAGGTATTTTTTATATTAATTGCTTTAACGCCAAAAAGTATTTATTTAATTGGCAATGCGATGTTTAGTAAAAACTATTTAAACAACCAATTATAACTAATTTAAACGTTCATTGTCAAAAATGGAAAAAAAAAATTAAAATAAATAAAACCTAAAACGTAGCAACAAATGCCATTTACAATAAAATCTTAACCGTTAAAATGTAGCGGAAGTGCCTGTAGCGTCAAATATGCATATACACATTCTATATGACACGCCCACTTCCCTTTTTTTGTCTCGTATAAATATTTTTAGTGAGAATACAAACGCTTCATAATAAATTCTTAACAATTTCTTGTCAAGAAAATTGTATAAATTTATTTCAGTTTATTTTTTCTTCTTTGCCGTCTATAACGACTTAACTTGGCTGTCTGGCGCAGCTGGCTGCTTAGCTGTGCTCTGGTCTTATATTTTTAAAGGCAGCAAGCAGCGTTTGATCTGAAGCGCCATTTGTGGCATTGTTTAAGGCGCTTTGATAGTTACTTTTGGCTCCGTTATTAATTAGCAGCTGTGAGTTTATTATGCAAATCGTTTTACGATGCGGACAGACTCTATAATAAACAAACCAAACCACAACGACGATTTGCGACAGACGCATTTGTTTTTTGGAAACAAAGAATATATATTTTTTGGATTCGAAATATAATTTCGTTTTTAGAATATTCTTTTTTTTTTTGTGAAAATACTCACGGATAATATTTTGTGGTTGGGGAGGAAGTGACATACCTGTAATTAAATGAAGAAATAGATTAGTTATAATTATGGAAAAAAATCTTAAATTTAATTAGATTTAAATTACTATAATAAATTAAATAGATAAGTATTCACTTTGCAATGGCAATGCTGTAAGAATATCAGAACATTGGCAACACTGGTTTTATATCTTATTATATTTAATGATCTTTGACAAATCTTTAAAAAAATCTTATGCAGCTTCAAAAATAAACCACAAAATTTATTTAAGAAAAAAAGAAGCCATAAGCCACCACAACTTAATTGCACAAAAGCCAAATAAAATACAAAAAAAAAAAAAAAAAAAAGAATTAAGATTATCTTGTCATTGAAAATTGATGATGCATTCAAAAAACTGCCTATTAACATTTATTAAGACCATAACTTAGTATTAACAAAATTATGCAGATAATCTATTATGTCGTCTAAGCTATCTATGGCTATAATGCATATTGTACAGGAGTAGCACAGCTTAAACAACTATCTAAGTATCTATTCATGCAGCTATACTAAGCTTAACTAAGCGATTAGAGCAGCAAACAGCTAATGTGAGTCATGCATCACAAAACTAGTCACAGTCTTTGCTGAGTAAGTATGTATCTATCTATTTTATACTGAAAAGCAAAAAGATACAAAAAAAAAAAAAAAAAAACTGCAATGTGACACAAAAAGCGCGTTTTATTTGCTCAGTTGTCAGTTTGCTTTTATTTATTTATTTTTTTTTTTTTTTTTCTCGTCTTCTCTAAATGCGTTTTTCACTATAATTCTAAATTTATTTCGCAATAATTTTGAGTAATGTTTTGGGTTAAACCATGACCGGACCAATAGCAATACAATACTTGGATACTATACTTGGAGTTATCCATGTGAGTATATGCGTGAGGCACATATGGTGAAAATGATTACTGTAAGTGGAAAATGCGCAAATGAAGAGATACACAGGCACACTATGTGTATTTGTGTATTTGTAGTCAACGTCTATCAATGAGCATGATCTCAGCCACAGCGACGACGTCGACGACGACTACGACAACGACAATAACTGACGCCAGTCTGACAGCTAACAAAAATGACGAGGTAAGTATAATAAATTCGATATTGATTGCATATCAATTCGATCATATAAAGCTTATAGAACTTGTGTTCAATTTTATTTAAATTATACCAGTTTTTTTCTAACTCGTCGAAACTGGTCTAAAATACTCATTATTTTAAAACAATTTAAAATTTGAATTTTAAAAAGTAGTAAAGCGATTTTTGATTAATTTACAGTTATGGCAAGTTTTAAAATATCCGTATAAAATATTTATTTTTGGTCGAAATCAAAAAACAGCTTGAACTTTCATTTTTATATTAAATGACTGGGTTAACCTTTACTAAGTAAATAGCCACTTATTTAAATCAGTAAATATTTAGTTTCGACCAGTTTATTTTCAAATTAAATTAAATTATTGTTTTGTAAATCTAAGGTTAAGCAAATGAACGCATTAAATCCATTTAATACTAATTTCGACCAGTTACAAAAAGACTTAAAGTTCATAAATTAGTAAAGCTGCTATAAAATGTCATCATACACCACTCGTATTTAAGCAATTTAATAAGTTTAATATGTACGCGAGCATTGATGTACATTGATAGTTGATACAATACAGCAAGCAAAGCCAGTCAGCCAGTCAGTCAGTCAGCAACAACAAAATTAAACGATCACGCGACCGATCTTTATACCACATGCGGTTTTTTATAGGCTTAAGTTACATACAAAACCGTCATAGTCACCACCGTAGTTGTCTCATGCATGCCTGCCTGCCTGCCTGCCAAGACTCTAAAAGTTTCAACTATTTTATTTTATATATTTTTTTTCTATCTTGCCAGCATCGTTCATTGATCTCAGTTACAAACGAAAGAGATTATGATCAGTTAACAACGAATGCACAACATACTAAACTCGGTAGCAACTGGCAACAACTCTATTGGTATAAAGTAAAGTAGCAACAGTTGCAGTAAATATTTATCATAAAATTTTCTTAGATTCGTTTTTTTTTTTTATTTCTTTTCTCGGTTTATGTTGCCAATTGTGTACACTAATATATGGCATAATAAATTTTGATTGTAAACGCTTTTTACGAGATCATCACTAAATATGTTGCCAACATATTTTATGTTGTAGCAATATTTTTTTTTTTTTTTTGTACATTGTAAGCATTTATTACATTTTTTTTTTTTCAAAATAAAATCAATCGATGACGACAACAATTTAAGATAAATGTCTAAATTAGTGCCTACATAAAGTGCTAATGATTGACATTGACCTAGTACAACGTGAGTTTATTTTTATTTTACTACTTTTTTTTTTGCGTTTCGTCTTTTTGTTTGTTTTGTATTGTATAAGTAATGAATGTATCTCAAATAATTTTGTCGCATTTATAGACATTGCGTGTCTTTGTCTATCTGTCTGTGTCTGTCTGACTGCCTGCCATGTCTGACATACAATAGTCAACATTAAAATGATTTACAACTTGTTGCTATTAAAAATGAATTTATATTTACATATAAGATACATATATGCATATATTTACTTTAAATAAAGGTGGGCTAAAATAGTATACCCTACGTTTTGAAATATTGCAAATTCAGAGCTACATTTTTTGCAGTCAAAAAATGTTGCATTAAAATTAATAATTTTATTTAAGACTAGCTTGACTATACTTTTCATCTCGTTAAATTAAAAATAGAGATGCGTTGATAATCGATATTTGCGAGTAAAAAATATCGATGCTTTTAAATTTGAGTATCGATTCCTAATCGATTCTATGTGCTTACTCTCTATTTTCTCTCTCTCTCTATCTCTCTTATTTTGTTACTTTTTGACATTCATTGCATAAAAAGTGTATTAAAGCTTCGATAACAAAATGTTATCGATTTTTTTTTTTCCATAAACGAAAAAAATGGTAATTATAAAGCAGACACTAAACCACATATTATTTGAGGGTGACACCTACACTTTATATACATACAAAATTATATAGGCGACATAATACAGTGGGATGTTGCTTAATTAAATTGAATAAAGCGTGACTAGTAACGCGCTTCTTTTTTTTTTTTTTTTTTTTTTCAATTTTTTTTGTTAGAAAAATTTATTTTGTATCTATTTCACATTCATTAAGGTCAACTGACACAAAACAAACCTAGACAAACCATAAGACAAATTGCCATTATATCAACTGGTAACTAACTAACTAACTGACTGACTGGCTGACTTTACAATACATTTTGCAGTAGTTTGCAATTTTTTTTTCATTTAGTTTGACATTTCGAGCATAAATTTTATACTAATGCCGTATAGGGTAACAATTAGTTAGATATACATATAAATAAATAAAAGTATAAATTAAATTTAAATTTACAGAGACAGACAAAGCATATATAGAATGTATATATATATAGTATTTTTAATAGGCGTACATATGTATCAAGTACATTTTGGGTGGGTGCTCCATAGTATTGTTCACCATTAAAATAAATGCTTTGATTTGAGACTGACTTTGTGTTGCTTCTAAATTTACTTTTGCACATTTTTTGTTTGCATAAATTATTGAATTTAGTTATTTAAATTATTTTGTTTGTGTTTTAATTTATTTATGCATTTTTGTCATGGGCAACGACATTTTGCGGTCGTTCATTACCATAAGCGACCATTATTATTAGCAAAAATGAAATTGATGACTAGGTTTGCATGTGTGTGTGTGTTTGTTTGTTTGTGCGACGACGACAAACATTTTATTTTTAATTGATTTTTAGTTTATTTAAAATCGGTTTTGTAAATGTGTGAAAATGAATTAATGCCAATTTTCGTATAAAGTATGTCTATGTTGGCTTGTAAATTATTTAAATGCATCTATTAACTTAAAAGTTTTTATTTTACACTTAAAAAAAAATTTTATTATACAAAATTATTGCGTATCTTTTCAATTAGAATTTAATTTACATTATTTCAATGCATTTTTTATTTATGCAAAACAAAAAAAAAAACATTAACAATAAAAAAAAAAAACAATTTTATAAAACTGCGCAATTATCTGCTGCATTTTTTACTTACACAAAAATGACAACACAAAAAGAAACCTTTTCAAACTATTTACATGCTTGACAAATAGACAGACAGACGGACAGACATTATCTATTGGTAATAATTAAGATACATTTAGCTAATAAGTTTGTGTGAAGTAAACAGCATTAATCATGTTTTATAACAAAATTCTCTAGCAACAAACTATGAAAACAAGATAGACAGACAGACAGACGGAGGGACATAAAGCGCCAACTCAACTTTTTACAGTTAAAGAATTTATTTCGCTGTAAACAATTGCAGAAAAAAAATTCTAGAAAGAATTCCAAACAACGCAAAAAAAAAAAACCTACGATGAATCAGATTAAAATAGCAAAGCGTGCAAATTGTCATGAAAACTATTTCAAGAAAAAAATAAAGGTTGTTGTAATTTATAAAAAAAATATTGCAATAAAAAAGTGAAATATTTCACAATTGTTGCAACAGAGACAGACAGACAGACAGACAAATTGACAATAGAATGATTGCAATAAAAGTGTTTAATCAATGATAATAATACTAAAATTAATGATAAAATTATTGATAAACGTCTTAAGTTGTTAACAGCTTCATTAAAGATAATGATTAGCACATCAAAAACAACAACAACAATGACGACGATGACGATGACGACGATGATGAACAATAAGAAAAGTGCTGTGCAACAATTGCTAAATGCAACAGCAACAACAAAAACAATGACAGCAGCTGTCATTTTTGTTATTTCCACATCCGGTCCGGTCTGTTGACAATACGCAACATCTTCTTCATTCATTTATCGTATTTATTGCTTGATTAGTTTGCACTTGATATTTACGAGATACGCGATGCTGCAACTACATACTTCAATTTTTTTTTTTTTGTTGTCTTGCTTGTTGCTATTAAATACAAGCGTGTGCAATATTTTTATACAAGGATGACTTTAAAAATAATTAAAGTTTAAGACGAAATAGTTAAAAGCAAATAAAACTTTTTGTTGAACTTTTCAATCATGCCTTGTTTGAATTAATTTGTTGTAATTGCAATGCGCTGCTTTCTTGGCAAGCGAAACACTTTTGCTATCTAAAAATACTTGCCAACGTCAATTCTATTTCTTAGTATTTGCAAGAGTGTGTGTACGTGTGTGTGTGTAGGCGGGCAGCGTTTAGGTCAATAAACTACAAATGCAACAAAGAAGAAATATAAATAAAATAGAAAAAAAAAAGCAAAAGCAATAAATGTGCAAATTGCTGTCACAAACATGCACTCGCAAATAACAATTAGAAAAAATTAGAAACAAATGGAAAAAAACAAAAACTAAAAAAACAACAACAAATGTTACAAAAAAAAAAAAAAAAAATACAGACGACAACAAAGACCTACGACAAACTTTTTGTTATTAGGCAGCAACTACAATAATAAAAGCAACAAATGGTTGTGCCAATACAACAATGAAATGAAAAAACACACACAATAACAACAACAACAATAAACGCTTAGTCGTAATTCGCGTAACAATTTCATTTAAGTTTTTTAAATTTTTTTTTGCTTTTTCTTTTTTAAAATAGTTTTTCTGTATTTTATTTTATTTCATTTTTTTCGTTGCTGTCGTCAATGCTGCCAACGTCGTGCATTGCACTTACACTAACAGCGACGTTGCCCGACCGTTGCAGCAAAGATAATGCAAAAGCAGCAGCGACAAATGCAACAACAGCAGCAAAAGCAAAAGCAGTTGTCGTTTGCAACGAAAAAAAAAAAATTCAATTGCAGTGGCACAAAACTCAAACACTTTACGCGGTCTTGGCCGTTCGTTTAGTTCACTATTTTCTATTTCGCTTACACACCTTTTTCACGAGTCATAGCAGCAAATACAAAAAAAAAAAATTGTATTTGTAAAAAAAAAAAACATGTAAAAAACAAAAACAATTATTTTGCATGTTTGTTCATTTGCTGTCAAAATGCAATTGTAGTTGTTGTATTTTTTTATTTGCATGTTTCGTCTATCTCTTTCTGTTTTTTTTTACATTGATTACATATTTTACTAATTGCATAAAAAAATAATTTTGTCCTTTTTTTTTTTGTTGTATTTGTCACATTATGTTGTAGCATCCATCATCATACAACGTTTTTGTGTTTCTGCTTTTTATTTATTTGTAGTTTTTGCTTTTGATCATTTATGTTGATAATGATTACTCGTGTTGCTGTTGTAATTGATGTTGTTATTGTTACTTTGAGAGCGCAACAACATGCCGTAATTTGTTGACTCTGTTTCTTTTTTTGTTTCTTGTATCAGCAACGTGCAATTTTCTGATTTTGTTGTAATTGTTTTTTGTGTTTTATCGATAAATAAAAAAAAAAGTTGTTGATTGATAAGCAAAAAAGCTGATTAAGTTGTAAAGTGGGTAGTTTGATAATGTTTACTTATTAAAATATTAATAATAAATAATAATAATCGAGCAAGACAGACAGTAACCGAGAGAGAGAGCGAATACTAAAAAGGTACTCTCAATACTAAAAACATAACACATTTGTTTGCATGAGATGCAATATCATTATTTAAAAAAGCTAAATAAAAAAGGGTTCATGTGCATTTTTTACCATAAATTTTTGTTGTTGTAAAAGTTGTGATGAGGAAACGCTACAGAATAAAATCTTTAACAATATTTTGTGTCTAAGACCAGTAAAAAACGTAGTAGAGTGCATTTTTTATGACAATCAACTTGTGTACTCTTAATTTCGTAGATTTAACAAATTCTTCATTAAGATGAACTTTCTATCAAAGAATTTCCAAAACGATTTTATGTTCAAAAACATTCAATATTCGAAAAAATGACACTTTTCCACTTTTCGATTTTAATTTCTTTGAAAATTCATAAATCGCGATTCAACATTCGAATGTATCTAACGCTTATTTACTCTAATTAAATATAATTTATGTCACTAATAAATATTTTCGGATGTTTACATCATAAATAATATTTATTTTCAAAATTTTTAATTATTTATCTAAACGCTTTTTGTACACATCAAAAGTATGTTTAGAATAGTTTGTGAAATCGCATTATTTTGGCACTAATCACAAAAAAGAAAAAACAGAAAAGAAAAAACTGCAACTAGGTCAAATATTGAATTTTCAACGGTTTGGAAACGTGTGAGAATAAAAATAAAAAAATAATAAAAACAAAACTAATATTGTTTAAAATAGAAATAAAAGAAAATTTAAATAAAATTATCTATGCAGCACACACAAAAATCAACGCTGGTCAAATGCAATTGCTGCCAAAGATCAACGTTTGATGCATGCAACATAGAGATACATTGATGAAGACGGATAAACTAAAAAAAAAAATACCATTCAATACAAAAGTAAAAGATACAAAAAAAAAAAAAAAATATATATATTTTAAACTCATAAAAAATTTGCAAAAAAAAAAAAAAAAAATAAAAATGTATTGCACGCATTGCAGTCAGCTGACAGACAGAAAGTATCTGCTGCGCTACTCTATGCATACAACACATTCTCTGCAAAATAGCAACTGCGTCGACGCCAACGACGATTACACACATTGACGTCGACTTCGACGATGTAGCAGCTACGTTAGTTTGTTGAGGTTAGCCTATAGCATTGAATTAGAGCGATGAACTCGTACATTGCACTCAACGTAGACAAAACGTTCGCATATACTCGTACATATGTACATAAATGTATCTGTATCTATATAACTATCTATTTGTGTGTTTGCACATCTATCCGTATCTGTGCGTATTTTCTTTTTTGTTTAATTTTAAAAACTTTGAAAATTTGTTTATAATATTTTTCGTTACATAATTACACGCTACGATATATTAAATATATATTATTAGCAGTAATTAATTTTAACGTTGCAACTACTAAACTTTTTATAATTGCTACTATTAAATTGCATTAAGCAGCTAAAAGTATCTAAATGCATCAAAAAAAAATGCTAACGGCGACAATATGAGTAAGTGTATACAAAAATATTTAATTTATTTAACATATTTGTTTTTCTCGTTTTTTTTTTTGCACGCTTTTAATTAGTAAATTTTAAGAATAGCTTCTAGACAAAAAAAAAAATATTTATTTCCGCTGACAGTTCGTCTGCCTGTCTAAAGATATTGTATAACGTACGCCATTTGACTGCTGCTGCTGTTGTTGTTATTGTTGTTGCATTATGTCGTTTGGCATATATAATTTGAGATTTTTATGCGCCAGACAAGGTTTATAGCTTTGTTTTGAACAAATGCGATAAAATTATAGTTTTAAGTTGGTTGGGGTAGGTAGTATAAAGTGTAAAAGTCACGTTGAAAATGTCGTCAATATTATCCTGTTGTAAGCATAGCAAATGTTTTTTTTTTTAGTGCAATTAATGATGCAAACAGTCGAGACAGTTTCGTATTACATTACTAGAATTTGTGATGGCGAGAAAAAAAAAAAAAACAAAATATAAATAAATAAATTGTAACACATATCAAGATAGCATTGCACTAAAATACTGACTATAGCTGCTGAGATTGAACTTTAAATTAATTTATAAACATGAAGGCATATGATACAACCAAAAGAATTGAAAGAGTCAATCTAGCTGCTATGTCCATCTGTCAGTTCACTGGTACCAATATGCCACATAATTTAAAGCTTTAGGGTACAGCGCGAATAATCTTTGTAAACCTAATTCAACTGCAGCGTTCTTTAATGTATTTTTTTTTTGTTTTTTAATTTTCAAACGCACTGTAGTATATATAGTATTTATTGTACAGCAACAACAACTCATTGACACTTAATTATTACAACAAATACTTATCGCTGTCGCTGCTTATATTGTGCTTTAGCTGCCAACCATCACTGCTGTTGCTGCTTTGTATGATTAACGCTTTAAAAGGCAATTTACTTGCATTTTTATTGCTTCAATATTGTATGGATTTTTATGGACATAATATCCTTGGGCGTTTGTATGTTTGTTCTGCTTGAGCTTATTGTACAGACGTGTCTTATTTATTGTCGTCTTCTTCTTGCGTAGCAATCAAACGATAAAAAATTGTTTCATTCTTTTTTTTTGCTTGTTATCGCATTTTGTTTGTAATAAAATTTAAGCCATTTCGATTTAAACGATTAAGAAAAACACACACAATTGACTGATAAATTCAAGTAAATGAAACGTTGAAGGACGTGAAGAACTTATTGTGCGTTTAAAAGTGAAAAATTTTATCAAGTATTTTGATTTTGTATCTGAACTTTTTGATTTTATATCTAGATACTTATTAATTTTGTATTTAGATTCTGTTTGATTTTGTATCTAGATACTTTTTAATTTATTATTTAGATACATATTTATAGCGACAAATAATTTTTGTCATACTTTTTGCTTTGTATCTAGATACTTTTTTTCTTTTATATAAAGCAAAATACTTTTATTTTATATAATTTACCAAAATGACGCAATTTATTTTTTTTTACGTCATAATTATTATGCAAATTTTTTATCAAATTAAAATAAAAAATGTTAAAATCGCAACGGATGTGTTCAAATAAAATAAAAACAAATTTCCAATTTATGCAAAAGTTTGCTAAACAAAAAAAAAACAAAAAAGATACATTTCATTGCATTTCCCTAATGCACGCCAAACACGCAAAGCAAATTAAATCGCGTACTCAATTGAAAGCAAGGCGACCTTTTTACTTTTGAACTTAAGCGGCATTAACTGCATGCATTGTATATCTTTTTTGTTTTATTTTATTTAATTTATTTTGTTTTAGTTTTGGTTTTTTTTTTTTTTAGGTTAATGTCTTTTGAAGCTGCTGCTGCTTGCATGCGTGACGGCACAAATCTGATACAATATTGTGATAAATGAAATTATTACAACAAGTCCAAAAAACAGAAGAGAGCAGAAGAAGCTGTGCCTTTGTTTCTTTCTGCTTATTTACTACAGAAGACAATTATTGTAAGTTCAAAAACAAAGGCGCACGACGACGAATAAACTCTCAGATACTTTTTCGATACAGATTACTGTTGTGTCTGTTTGTACTTGCAGCATACACACACACTACAATATATAGTATATATCGCAAACAATTGCCTGATTTATGTGCTTTAAGATATTATACGCTTTTATTTATTTATGTCGAGTGGATTTTAAGGTTTGAGAGATTTTCGGATTATTTATACTTGGAACTTTTTTTACGGTCAGAGA
Organism: Leucophenga varia; assembly: GCA_018903435.1. NCBI lineage: Eukaryota > Metazoa > Arthropoda > Insecta > Diptera > Drosophilidae > Leucophenga > Leucophenga varia. Next base: position 233,943 of record JAEIFJ010002813.1, read on the forward strand.
CAATAATGGGAGAAGAAAAAATAAAGAAATTTTTAAATAAAACAATTTAAAATTTTATAAAAAAAAAAGAAATGCAAAAGTAAGAAAGTTGACAACTTTAATTCTGTTGAAAAATTCTTATAAAAAAAAAAAAAAACAAGAAGCTGTAGTTTTTCATGCAGCACAAAGAAAGATTTCATGTAATGCGATAGCGTAACACAAAACTAGTTCGTGTTAATATGCGCCTATCGAAGTATCTTTATACACCCAAGAAAAAGTTGGTTAAGAAATTAGCTGGAATACAACTTTACACGTGCCTACGTTGGTTGCGTTGACCCAATTCACTAAATTGTGCTAGGCCTAAGTCTTTATTGCTACTGTTACAACAACAACAACAATAAATAAGATAGATCGCATTTTGTTGTAAGTCTGCATTTGAGATTTATATCTTTTACCAAGTCTAAAACCAAAAGACACGACCACGTTTGCTGTGTATTACATGTCTTCTACTGCGGGAGCACCCAGCCTGTTAATAAAACATATAAGAATTCATATAGAAAACAACAACAATCCAAATACAAAAATTAATTATGTCACATTATGTAATCTGATAAGTTTGCTTCTTGTTAAATTAGATTTTGTTTCTTCAGCAACTGCTTCTTCTTTATCGTTTTCTGATTCAAACCACTATCTGTGTCTTCTGATTTCATGTGTGTAAAATGATATTCAACCGCAAATGCTTGGTAGGTCGCTTACTAGTTTGTTCTGTCTTATTTTGTTTGTTCTTTTATAAAAGGTTGAAAATATTCTAAAAAAAATGTTAACAATGCGCAGCCGCACAGAAATACAAACCAAACCAAGTCAAGCAGACAGCAAGCACTCTTATTCATATTGTATATGGTGGCAGGTAAAAATAGTTTATTGGAACAAAAATAAAAATTTTAAAATACGTTTTAATAAAAAAAAATAATATTTAAATTCGAATTCGAATATTAGCTATCTAAAATATAAATAGAGAAGCGAACATCAAATGTGCGAATACCGATACGAATGCGAATGTGAACATTAATTTTGCGTATGCGAATATCGAATGCGAATGTTATTGAGTATGGCAAGTAGTATTCTGTTCGATTTTTTTTAGAGAAAATTGTATTTGGTCGTAGACTTTAATATTTTTCTTGTATCTTTTCAACCGTTCTATTTTTGGCATTTAATTCTTCACTGATTTAGCAAGAAATTTAAGCTGATTTAATTTCTTTGTTTCGATACAGGTAGCAATATTTTTTAAATTAATCCCGAAAAAAGCTGCTAAGAAATTTATACGCATTCGGGCATTTAAAATTTAAAAAAAATATATATTCTTATGCATTGAAGTGCGTTGTATTCTCAAAAGCACAGCATGACTATTACGCATTTTGAAGTGTATTCTACTAATCCTCTTTCTATTTTAGCATCTATCCTGCTACAACCCTGTTCTTGTTTTTTTTTTGAAAGTTATAAATACGCCTCAATGCGTATTTAAGTACAACTTTTATTTTTATAGACGAATAAATTTTGTAGTGGCTTTTAAGACTGCGAAAAAAATGAAAAACATTATAAACGAATTTAATCCTTTTATAATGACTCGCAAAAGACAAAAAGTTATGATGCAAACGTTTTGTTAATAGAAATTATTACCGATTACAGCAACCCTTTTTCGGCTATAATTATGATATCGTATAATGGTATTGAAATTCATTTCTAGAATGGCTATCATTGTGCCATGCTGCAATTGAAACAAAATATTTTAAAAATGTTATTTAAACTGAAATATTCTTGCATAAAAATTACATTAATCGGATTAAAATTAATTGAATTCGTAGTCAATTTCATATCTATTTTTTTTAAAATAAATTTTACCAATATTTTAATTTAATACGCAAATTACTTTAAAAAAAAACAAGCTTTAATTACAAAATTTGTTTGTCGCTTAAAGCTATAATTTTGCATAATTTCAGACAATTAAACTCCTTTTTTACTCGCTCTAAAAAACTTTCTACAACAACAACAGCAAAAAGAAGAGAAAAAATGTTGTCCATTAAGGATTTACGCATATCCATTGATTTAATATGTTTTTAATTACACTCAACACAACAGCAAAGGCTAACTTTGTGGCTTTTATGCAGTAATTTAGCAAGAAAAAATAAAATAAAATGCATAAATTAAATATTAAATTGTGTAAAAAGAAAAAGAAAAAAAAAAAGGAAGATAATTTTCAGCAAGAGTGACAAAGTAATTTGCTTTACGTTTAAAAATTCGAACTTTCCCCAAGCTAAACTTCTTTTATTTTTATTTTATTTTTTTTGGAGCAATAAACTATGCAATTTAAATCCATTTCACTTTCGCATGAATCGCATTTATTATGCAAACAAGTTCAGTTTCAGCAAAAATAAAAATAATAAAAAGTATCTGCAGCAATATCAAAGCTTTGCATATTTATCTAAATACACATTTACATCACAATTTGTGACATTTTGCAAATGCTTGAGGAGGTTTTTTTTTTTTGCAAGTAAAAAATAAAAAAATATATTTAAATAAGTAAAGAAGTTGTTGCTGTTGTCGTCGTTGTCATTTGCAATAGTAAAAGTACCAAATGCACTTTATCAAAGTCTTCTAATCTTTAAGTAGTTGGAGGTGAACATAGTTCAGCAGATAGACAGACAGATGGACGGACAGACATACAGACGGACTGACTAACTTATTGTATTTGATAGACATAGAACTATAGAGCAGAACGATTTAAAGTCAGATTGCAAAATATACACAGAAAAAAATATACTTTTATACCGAATAAAATTGCACAAAAATAGGTAAGCAAAATAGAAAGAGATAGTGGTCATGTATGAAATGAAATAGACTGTCTAAATATTATTGGAATTTTTTTATTTATCTCAAGATTGATTTAACTTTCAGCCGAAAAAATATTTCTCAGTGTAAAAACTTTAACTCAAGACTAGCGCTTGCCACAACAAAAACGCTTCTTAGTATTTATAAAAACTACTACATTTTGTGTTCTTCAATTTGCTTGTGGCCACTTTGAAGTAGTAAAGTGTGCTTAAGTTTGTAGTTTAGTTTTGGTAGCAAATAGAAAACGTCTCAGACTGTCAGCAATCAACAGCCAAATATAATATTATAGCGCATTATTTATATAAAAAAAAAGGAAGCATCTCATTGCAGCAATATTTTCAAACGAAAATTTTCAAAAAAAAAATAAACTTTTCAAAAAACTTGAGTATTTTGTTGTCAACGTAAATTTATCTTTTTATTTTCAAAAAAAAAATAAAATAAATAAAAATTGTAGAAGATACTTTTTGCGTTACAGAAAGTAACATTTTATTTATTTATTTATTTTTTTTTTACTGGACTTTCAAGCACTTCCAAACCCAAAGCGCATATCTCGATTCAAGTAGTTTTATCATTTTCATAGATTTATCAGCAACAGCAGCGGTGGTCATTTAAATTCATATTTTTACTTCCATTTTTTAAGAAACAAAATTTGCTGTTTCTATGTTTTGCTTCAGAGATTCTTGCGATTATCTTTCTTTTGCTTGCTGTAATTTATTTGATGTTTTTTATTTAGCATAAAAATTTATTTAAATTATGGCAACTTTTTTTTGCTTAGCTTTATTTTTCCATGCAGCAATTTGCGGTTTTATTCAGTTGGAAAAATTGCAAAAATTATTAATAACGATTTAAGTGTGCAAAACAAACTTTTGTGTAAAAGTTTTAACGAAAAAAAAAAAAAATGAAGAGTTTATGTATGCAAATAATTGCATAAATGTAAAATTTGCAAACAGCTGAAGCTGAAACTAAATATAAAACTAGAAGTGGAACTAATCCGCTCGTGTGCAACAAAACAAAAAAATAATTAAACTAAAATTTTATGTATGCAGAATTTTGGGATTATGCAAATCTTTAATTGCAGCCGAACTAAAAATGCAAATTTTTGCTTTAGTTTATGCAGCGCGAAGAAAATGTATCTAAAACAAAAATATGCAATTTTTTAAAAAATTAAAAACTTTTGAGTGACACAGAAACGCATCGCAAAAAAAAAAAAAACAAATTTACAAAATACTGCAAAGGATGAGCGGACACGCGGCACATGCAAAAATTAAAAAAAGGATGAAAAAAAAAGCAGGACATGTGCAAATTATTTTCGCTGTTTAAGGGTTGATCTGCTGCTGCTTCTGCTGCAGTTGAGCTTAATTGAAGCAACGATGGCGTTGGTCGGTTTCAAGTTTTTTTTTTTTTTTTTTTTTGCACAAATTTTTTTATTTTATTATGCATTTATGCAAAAGCGGAAGCATCACAACACATGACAGCTGAGCTGATGTATTGCAGAGTACACCCGCTTAACTAAAAAACGAAAGAGGAAAAAAAAAAAACTGAAAAACCCAGTCAGTCACATTCACACATTTGGCTGCATTTAATGCCAACCAGCAGAAGAGCGCGCCATGAGCTAATTTTGTAATTATTTTGGACCTTGGCCAGTTGATGCCATCGAGGCATAAAGTATGCATGTGAATGTGAGAGTCTTTTGGCAGCAATTTTATTATTTATTTTTTTGCATAAAACCGGAAGCAACCCTTGATCGAGCAGCTGAGAAGTTACGAACAGTTTAAATAGAAACCAAAAATGAAACGGGAGAGTTCTGATAGAAGGCGCCATGGTTTTATATACACTTTTATTGTACATTATCATTTATATATTTAGTACATATGTACTACACGTGTTTTTTTTTTATATTTTTAATTGTATATAAAGCTATTATGTCATCGCAAAAATAATTGAAAGGGGACCAAACTTTTATTTTAAGCTTGATATTCGCAACAAACAAATTTAAAAAAAAAAGGAAGAAAAAAGAAACTTGTGCGAAATAAATATTTGAAATATTTCTATGCCTGCTGCTGCCTTAAATAGCTTTTTTTTTCTTTTTTTGAAGTCAGCTTTACACTCAATTTGACTTTGTTGATGACGACTTCAATGTGTTGCCATGTGTTGTGCACCATAATTAATGTGGCCAGATCTTTCTCTGTTATATTTTATAGAACAAAAAACAACCCTAAAGCTTTGCACAGTTCAAGGTTGTTTCTTGAAAAATTCTTTTGATCACAAACAAAACCTGCGCAGTTTAAAATTGATCATTGAATTGCGTAATAAAAAAAAAAAAAAACTGCTGCGCAATAGCTTCAGCATTGAATAAGATCCTTCGTGTTATAAATTAAAGCAGGTTTCTCATTTAATGCTGCTCCTTTTGTTTACCAACTTTTTTTATCTTTAAATTTTGACAACTAAATAAAATACTCTTTTTATTTGCTTGACAAACAATTGACGCTTTTATGACAGTGAATGCTTTTGGAATCTTGAAGTTGATATCATGCATAAAATAAAAGAATAGAATTTAGAAGGCAACCGCAAAAGTAAGCCTTTGCTCAAATATTTGCTAAAGTGATGAGTTGATTTGTATACAAAAGAAAATTAAAAAAAAAGATTTTTCATAATCATGCGTATCAAGTTTGCATAAAAAAAATAAATAAAACTAAAAACTTCAGAACCGAAGCTTTAATACACCATATGCAAATTCCAGAAAAAAAAGTGGGGATCGATGACAAAAAAAAAAAAAAAAACAAGTTTAGAGTACATACCTTATATGTTGAAGTTTATATAAGAAAAATAGAATAGACACAAAAAACTCAAAAAATTTTGAATAGGTTTTAATGGGGAATATCACTAAAAATGTAGTTAGAAACGTTGTTCTAATTCTGATTGTCTCAGGAAAAATCGATTTTCTTTCTGCTCTAAATAACAAATTTGGCCTAAGTGTTTGACAATTGGTTTGTGTCGCTATAGCGCAGGTTTGAGTCCCAATGAATCCCAGATTACTTTTATTTTTTCGTATATTTTTCTATTTTTAATTTTGGATAACAAAGGGGGCAACACTATGATTTTCATCTATATTGTCAAGCATATAATTTCGCAAAGGTAATACTGCAAATTTGTCCGAAAAATAAAGAAGTTGTTAAATTTGTTGCAGCATAATAAAGTTTTTAACGCTGCACTTCGACATGACTAAATCTAGCATAAGTTATAGCATACTTCGGACTTGAATATGCTTCATTTGGTTTTATAACTCAATAATGTAGCTAAAACAAAAGCAAAAATGTAAAAAAAAAAAAGACACATTTGAATGAGCCATAGCGAAAAGTGCAACGAATTCATTAAGGAATGCTGTTCTTGTTGTCAATAAAATAAACGAAAGAGCTTGACACTTTTTGAGACATAAACATTTTGAATGCAACAAACGTGAGCAGCATCAGCAGCAGCAAAAGGTGCTAAACCAAACTTAAACACAAAAAACTACGCAGCAAAAGCTTTAAACGAAATATTTACTTCAATGAAAGCAAAATGTTGCTTCACTATGCAGCAGCAACTCAAAGTTTTATTTTTTTTTACAACTTTAGAAAATTAAATTAGTTTTTATGCATTTCTGCATAATTTCTATCTCTACGGAATGCTTTATTATGTTTAGTACGGACGTTTCCTTTACTCGCATTTGAAGCAAGTTGGCAGCAATATTTTTATGACTTCAGGCGAATTTATGCATGGTTGCCTCTTTGGCAAATTTTATGACTTGACGCTTGAAGTATTTAAACGAATTTTTTTTTCATACAGCACCAACTAAATCTATAATAAAGTGCTTACCTCAAATTAATATAAATGAAAAACAAAAGAAATCGAACATACCTGCAAAGAAAAAGAAGAATTGAAAAGAAATTTAGTTTAGATAACAAATTAATCAAAAATAATTTCACAAAGCTAATTAGTGCTAACGTGAAAAAGGCAATTAAAAGCAAAATAAAAGACATTCAAGAAAATCCCCAAATGTGCTGCTACGGCATATAATAAATCTTGTGTCCGTCTGTCTGTCTCCTAGACGCACAAATTGTTTCATGTCAGTGCAAAAAGCGAAAGTTATGTCCGAGCCGAATAGTACAGACTGCAGGGACACCTGCTTAAATCCCAACTGAAACATACATGCATGCATGCATACCATGGAGTTGTCTCCAGAGCTATTGTCCATTTTACTTGGTACGTCATAAATTCCACATTTGTGGCAGACATGGTTGGCAACAAAAAAAAAAAAAACGAACAAAAAATAAAAGTAGTTTGTTGCATACTACACGGCGTTGTAGTCGTACATATTTGCTATTTTATGAGGTGCAAATAAAATGTTGCTATAAAAATACCATAGACACATGAAAAAACGAGTAAAAATGGCAGACAATACAAAATGTAAAAGGTGTAGTTGCTGTTGTAGCACAATATAAAGACGCATCCATGAGATACACTATATGCATGCAATACATAAAAAGATATTCAAACTTTACGTCCCAGTCCAGGGATTGCTGTCTATCTATTTGTCCGTCCGTCTGTCTCTCAGTCTCATATGTGCATTCGTTTATTTATTTTTTTATTTTTTTCGTTATTTCATTGCAGTCGCTTTGTGTCAGTAACAAGCAATCGGAAATAACGCGTTTTCATTCTTATACTTTGTTGTTGTTGTGTGTATTTATGCATTTCCCTTAGCACAAAACATGCACTTCCGGCGTGCAAGCAGCAGTAGACGAGAAAAAAATTGTAAATAGAAGAAAATGGCTGCCAAGAAAAAAAAAATGGTACTACATGAAAAAGGAAAGCATACACTTAAGTAGTTTTTTATATCTGTAACGCCCTTCTCGATTTTATTTGCTATGATTTTATCAACATTTAAAGCAGATATTTAGATGTGACTTAACATGTTTCTCGAAACTCAACATTTTAAAGACGTTGTTAAAATTTAATATAATAAAAAATATATAGCAAGAAAATGATGTGAAACAAATTATTTGTATGTCGATCGCGATACTTCCTACATGGCAATATGCAATATCTTTTTTTGTGATATCGTTACTTTTATATGCAATGTCAACATTTTTTGAAATTTCACTAATTTAATGAGAGAACTCGATACTTTAATATGCGGTATCGATACTTTTTGAGCGATGTCGTTATTTTTATATGCAGTATCGATACTTTTATAAGCATTGCCGATACTTAATGTGCAAGGATAATAATTTAATGTACTTTACCGATACTTTTATAATTAATTTTTATGCTTTTTGAGCTTTATCGATACTTTTATAAGCGATATCGATACTTTTATATCATTTTTTATAAAGAAACTCGAAATTCTTTTATACAAATTCCGGTACTTTTCTCTACGTTTTGATACTTTTGAGACTGATATCGATAGAAGTGTATTACTAATTGTGTGGAGATTATGGGTTATTCTCCTCAGCCACCTCAATCTTTTCTTTAATCGTTTGATATACTGTAAACATATTCAAGTACTTTTATAAGTCATTTCAAATTTATGCATTTCAAAGAACACAATTTATCTTACTTTCTCTAAGTCTATCTCCAAGAATTTCCATTAACGAATTCTTACTATGCAATATTCTTTATTTAATATGCTAAAGCTTAACTTTCAAATCAATTTTAATACATTTATATTGTTTTTCGACATACTCGCAGCAATGTTGCAACACCCACGTTATATTCTAGTCTCTAGACTTACTCAAACTACTCATCAAAATGCAACATATCCCAAACGACTGCCAAGACATATGAGTCAATTTCTTTCTTTTTTTTTTTTTTTTGCTGTCGATATTGTAAAGCATTGCGCGGTGTTTCATTGGTGTTGGCGTCTAATGCTGCTGAGCTGCTTATAATGCTTCATAGATTTATTTCACTACGCTAATAATTCTTAGTCTTATGCTGCACTGAACTGCACTGCACTGCGATGTCTACTTGCCGCAATAAGGAAGCACGTACGTCTTGCAACATTGTACGTTACATGAAATCCAAGCGATTGCATACGTTGCAGCTTTTCAGGCTCACTAACTCTGCGTTGTAGCAACTCTGAGTAACGTGCGACGATAATGTTTTGATAACGTAAACGTTCGTTGTCGTTGTTCGTTGCCAATGCCTGTCTGGCGTATATAAGTGGCAACACTTGAAGCGTACATTTATTTCACAGAAACCGCTCAACTCAACTGCCTTTCCGACATGCTTGCTTGGCTTGGCATGGCTCTACATCGTATCCTTTTCCTTTGCAACAATAGTTCAATAATAAATGCGCTGCTTTGTCAGGATTATTGTTTCATTTCAATGTTTGTACAACGTCGCACTCAGTGGCGGTGTAGTGTGTGTTGTGTCTGGAGGCTGCTGCAGCAGCACGCTTCCTCTAAGGCACATTGAAATTATTATTGCTGCTTCATCTTTCATGTACAAGAGCAGTTTGAGTTACCAATGCCACCGTCACCGTCACCGCCGCAGCCGCCAATGTCATTTTCAGATTTTCCACAGTAAGCTAAGAACTAAAGTAGAAACGCTTTCAATTCTGTTATTGTTTGCGGTGATCGTCATTGTTGCTGCTTTTGTTTGTCATTGCACTTGCGATAATAAATTGCACCTGTACATGTTGCTGACATGCTTCACTACTACCACTACTATGCAGCTGCGAAAGCAGCCAATATTGTTACAGTCGCATTGTGGTAAATTAATTAAAGCATTGAAGCATTGTTTGATTTACTGTAAATGAAGAATCCTTGGGATTTCAAAAAGATGAGTGCAGTGTGTATATAAAAATAACGCTTGATGTGTTCTCAAATTTGTTTAAAGATTTAAAAATTATTTTCGCTCTGATGTCACTGCTTGAGAAGTTTTCGAAAAGTTTAAGCGAAAACATTTCGTTAAAAGTAAAAACGTTTTGAATATATTTTACCGGCAACGAGTAACTTTAATTAGCGTAGAAAATTTTTTAAATCTCAGCTACAAAAAAAGCCACAAACTTCTTTCGTTGGACAAAAAAAAATCTAATTAGTTTCATTTACTTTGGGGATTTAATGCTTTATTAAATCATTTATTTGCAACAGCAAACAGCTAGTGGCATGTTGCAAGTTGATTGTCAATGTTGCAACAAAAAATGTGATGCTTAAAAGCGATAACTTTCGATGATATATTATATCATCCAGTGCAAGTGAACACATATTGACAGATTTTCTTAAACTTTATTCAACAATAGCAACCAGCAACGGCAAAGTTTATCAGCAACAAAACATCAACAAAAAAAATAAAAAGGAGAAGCAAAAAAACGTAGCCAACTGTAGTGCTTTTGTATCTAAATACTTTTTTAGTTTGTTGCAAGAAGCAGCAGCAATACTTTACTCGCTCAAAGGTGCAAGAAAAAAAAAGAAAAAGCTTTTGAAAAAAAGATGCTCGTTGACAGCAAAGAAATGACCAAATATATAAAAAAAAAAAAAAAAAACGGCAAACACTTAAAGCGCAAAGTCTATGTCCTTAGCAGACACAAGTGGACTGGTCTGACTGACTGACTTGACTGAATGGCTGAGTGTGAAGTTAACTAAACTGTCTAACAGGCACAGAAGAGATACTCAGCAGAACAGGACAGCAGTCGCCGGCAATACTAAAAAAAAAAAACGACAAGTTGACAATAACTTAACGAGCAATGAACCTAAAAGAAGTGTAGAAATATTCACTGGATGACTGCCGAACTGTCTGTCCGTCCGTCTGCCTGTCTAGCTGACTACAAACGAAAGGAAGTGACAGTCAGAAAAAATTTAGATAACAAGCCCAAACTGGCATCAAGCGGCGTCGTCGTTGTTGTTGTCGTTCAGGTGAGTTAAGTATATTTTAACAACAGCAAAAGAACTGAAGCATATTTGAGTGAGTGCGACTGTCTTGAATGTGCACGCGTGCATTGACATTGGCCAAAGCACATGCGAGGTAAGTTTGTTAAGGAATATTTCGCAAAAGCCCTCGTAACTCAAAGTAGCTGTAAGCAAATGTTAACTGTTTGTCTGTTTTTTTTTGCTAAATGTATTGCTAACTGCTGTCCATTAACAACAACAACAATAACACCTGTCTGCCAGTTTGCTTAAATGTATCTAAAACTATATTCGCTTTGTTTCTGCTACTTATTGAAGCGTATAAAATGTAACTGTATAATAAAGTTTGCCAGTCATTCATTCATTCATTTAGAATTTATTTCGCATGCAACGTATAAAACATGCCGAAAAATAACCTTTAACATTTGCGTTTTATATACGATAAACAAACGTGTCAATTTCTGCTGTCATTTGCAAAATAAAAAAATATAATAAAAGATAGAAGAAAAAAGTATCTATTGGAGGAAAAAAAAAAATTTATAAAAGAAAAGAACCAACGCAGACGATGTATGTTATATGCATGTTTTTGTGTGTGTTTAGAAGTAGCAAATTATTGCAATACTTTGCTAAATTTTTTAATACGCACTTTGACAAAGCTTTTGTTGTATTTCAAATCATGGCAGACAGCAAACGGACAGACGGACAAAGTATCTAAATGCGTTCTGTGTAAAAAAAAAAGGAAAAACTCCCACGTGCCAAGTGTAAACGAACTTCAACAATAATAATAACAACAACAACGAAAATGAAAAAGTCTTCTTTCATTCATAGCAGCTCAATTGCCGTTTGAACGAACATTTGCTTTCAACAGTTTGCATGCGAAATGAGCTGTTGAAATGGAAATTTAAGTGACTGTTAGAGATGTTTGTTAGATACATACATACTTCTTCTTTTTTTAAGACAGACATGAATACAGCAGGAAGGAAACTAAAATCACACTTGAATAGTTTATACAAGGACTTGTGTGCTTTTCTTTCATGCGCAGCTATAAGACGCATCATCTTCGTCGTCGCCGTCGTCGTCGTATGCCAAAGGGCAACAAATACTAAAATACGTGTAAATAATTTGCAACGCGTTCGCTCTTCACAAGTAATATCATTGTATATCTTATTTCATAGTTTACAGTCTAACGCCTCAGCTCAACAGCATCAAAAGATGCGCACAAAAAAATGTATCTTTTTTTTTTACATTCATTCATGATGAATGTTTGCTAGTAAAAATACAAAACAAGTTAAATGTCTAAAGACGCGCTACACCTAAGCAGCAGCGTAAAAAAAATAAAAATGCAATATTACAAGACCAAACGACTAAGCGACCGACAGAGCGATACAACAGACATAAGAAATTAATGCATCAAAGGGTAGTCACTCAGTTAAATAGTGAGTTGAAGACAGACAGACAGACAGCCAGCCAGACTATCTGTCAGATACTTTTTTTTGTGCAGTTGTAACTTCTTCTTCTTCGTCGTTGTCGTCGCTATTGAAGCAACGCGTTCAAGTGGAATCTAAAGTGCAGTGAAATGCATAAAATGACAAGAAGACAAGACATCATCAAGTAAGCAAGCGATCGACCAACTAACCAAACCAACCAACTGAAAACTGCAAAACTAACGCTTGGAAAAAGTCATTAAAATCACATAAAATGCATAAAATGAAATTATGTAAATATTTGTGAAAAAAAAAAACACAAAGATTAACCAAAAAAAAAAAAAAAAATTTTTAAAGGAAGAAAAGATTTTTTTTAAGCCACAACAAAAGCAGTTAAAATGATTAATTGCCATTTAAAATGCAAAAATGTATCTATTCAATCAAAAACGCATCAAAAAAAGCCAAAAAATTCATAGTAATTTACAATCTATTTAAATTAATGACTTGTTTGACAAAATCATTTAAAAATACAGTTTTTCTTTTTGGGGTAAATTAATGCATCACGTCCATATTTTTTTTTTTTTTTTTTTGGAGTAAATCTACTACTTTTATTATTATTTCAACAGAATTATTTAAATTGAAATACAATGTCGCAACCACCAGCCACCACCACCCGCAATATTAATTTAAAAATGACAATCATTAATTTACTCTTCATGTCATTTGCGGTTGACATGGTAAAAAAAAAAAAAATAAATAAAAAAATTCCGCAATAATGTTAAATAATTTTTTGATATTTTATTGTAAAAAAATAATAAATAAATATTTTTTTTCCACTTACAAGCAGCCTTGACAATAGCACTAAAGGACATCAACTTTGTCATTAATCAATGCCGGACATGTTGCCGACATTGTCAACAAAAAAATGCATAAAAAATGTATTTTATGTTGTGGATACTTTTTCCTCTTTTAAAGTTGGTAGCAAGTATTGCATGGATTAATAACCAAAATATTTATGAATCTATTTTTTGAATTTAATTTCCATTTATTCATAAATTATAATAAAAATAATGCGTTAAATTTATGCAATGAAAAAGATACAATTTTTGCCAAGTGCCTCTCTCTTCTCGTATGCAATTTTAATAGGCACAACTAGTTACGCTTAAAAATCTATTAAATATTTAATAAAAAAACAATAACTAAAAAGCCAAATGTACATTAAAAATTTAAGCGCAGATTATTATCGCTAACGCTGACTAATGCACATCGAAATGTAACTCATTAAATTTTATCCAACTTTTTATTTTCATTTTTAAATCCAAAGCTAAGCCACTACATTATCAGCGAAGTGTAATCAATGCAATTAATACAGCCAAATTAAAATAAAAAAAAATTAAAAAAAAAAAAACTGCAACTTTTACTTTCATGCAATAAAGCTGAATCATTTGAAGCGCTTAGCTTAAGCTTTGCAAATTAAATGCTTCATCATTGTCAGACGACGACGACAACTACAGCGGCTGGAGCAGGCTGGGAGCTGTACATTTTTTTATTTATTTAATATGAAACTCGCATTTTTAAATTAAAATGCAACAAAAGCCACAGCTAAAGACACAAGATAAAATTTTTGAATAAAGCAAAGAAAAAGTCAAATATTGAAATATTAAAAAAAGTCAAAAGCATAAAAAGTAATATAAAAATTAAAAGATAAATTAAAAAAGACAAAAGTGCTCATGAAAAAAAAAAAAAATTAAAAATAAATAAAAAGTTTTCATTAATCATTGAAAGAAAAATGCTGTCTGGCAGCAAGCGTATCTGCGTTTGTCTGCTTCAATCGTTCAGTTTTTTTTTTTTTTTTTTTATTTTTTCAAGTTTTTCACATATGTTTCCACATTTTGCCAGCAGCAGCAAATGAGCAAATCAACGAAAGAAAGATACTAAAACGTTTTATTTTTTTAAGCTTCATTTAGCAGGACGATGACGATAGCAATCCTGCTGCTGCTGCTGAAGCAATGAACATTTTATTCATGCATTCCATTCATTCGTTCATTCATTGCACTGTAAATGCAACATGCTTTATGCGACATTAATCTGATGATAATGACCACAATGATCATTAGCCAGCCAAGTCATAGCATTTAACTTTCCACTTTGGCAAAAAGCCAAAACAACATGCACATTGTCCCTCATTTTTTTCGTTTTGGTTAATTTTAGAGGCGTCTGCGCATCGAGTGGCAATTAGTGAAATAAAAATTAAATAAAAACAGCAAATAAAATGATATGTGCGTTATAAACGAAATGTAAATGTTGTAAAGTGGAATAATTGCAGTGTAGGGTATTAGCAGTGTACACGTTAGTGACATGAAGTGCAATAATAAGTTTATTTATAGCTTAAATATGCGCGATATAACAAATAACATGTCTACGACAGCCTATAAGTATGCAATGAAAAATTTAATAGCAAATATTTTATCTTTAAATTGCAAATTACTTATTCATCGTTCTATTTATTTTGATTATGAGTAAACAAAATGCAACCTAATGAAAATTTCCCACATAAAATACAATGACTCATGCCATACCTTCAAAAGCGCCTTAAAATATGCTATAGCAAATCGAAAAAGAAAAACTTTTTCAAATGGAAACATTAAAAAATAATGCACGCGTACATTAGTCATGGGGGATTTTCAAGGCTCAGAAACTTTCTCAATCTGCGTAAACATTTGCAAACTTTTGCTGCGTTGCCGCTTCCAATACCACAAAAAGTATGCAGCATAAAAATAAATGTATACACGATTCGAAAGGACATTAAACTCAGTGCCTATTATAGGAGCAGGTCTCTGCACCTAAAATAATTGAGAGAGCGAGAGAGTAATGCACATGCGCACATTACATGAAATTAGGAGCCTACGCTCTGCAGAAGAGCGTACGCCTAAAGCTTGTGCTCTGCTGCACGCAAAGACAAACATTGAGCAAGGCAAGGCCAATGCCAATGTCGTGCAATGACGCCTACACGCACGCATTTATAAAAGCCGGTAAAATATACACAAACACAAAACTTACGCTCATATTTTTTTACTCTCTGCACAGATTCTGCAAATGGCTTTGACCGTGGCCATGACAATGGCCCTGGCCGTGAAGTTCTACTGCCTGCCTACAATACTACAATTTTACTTCAAATGCTAATGTTGTTGTGTCCTTGCACTTGCCCTTGGCTGCAAAAAAGCTATAGTGACGTAGGCGTATGTTTATGGCAGCAGACTGAAGTAGGAAGAATTGTGTGTGTTTAGTATTTGTTTTTATGTTGTCTTCAACTTTTCACAAAATGGAAGGTAAATGCTAATAAAATGTGTGTGTGTGTGTATATGCTGGTAGCGGCAGGCATTGCATACTTAAAGGCGTCTATGCTTTGTGAAATTTCTTTGTGTGTCTGTGTGTGTGTTTGTATTGTTTTATGCGTGAATTCTTTTATTTTTTTGTAATTGAAATAAAGCACAAGCAAAACACATTTTTTGTAGCGTATAGAGTACCTACAATGATGTTGCTGATGGGAGCTTTGACCTTGTCCTTGCCATAATTTTTAGGGACTAATGTACGCAGCAACACAGCGCAGTAGAAGCAGCAGCATCATGCTTGCTGCTTATGTTTTGCTTTATAAAGTATTTCCTTTGGGAGTCATTTTCAACAGAAATATTTTCAACAGACAGCCGCAACTGAAGGCCAAAATGCTTATATTTTATTTAAGTTGTATCCTTTTCTATTTTTATTAGCGTGGGAAAAATTTTTTCGGTTTTTTGTTGTATTTGACTTTGAGCGTGCGTAAATATTTTATTTGACTGCAAAATGATTTTCTAGCATTCTGCGTAGATACTTTTAAGGCTGTTGAACTTTCCATCAAGGTGACAAAATAATGCGTATACGCAATGTGTGTGTGTGTAGCATTTTCTCATTATTTTTATTGCTTCTTCTTCTAATTCTATTCAAATCAAGTCAATATCTTTTTTTGATTGTCAGTCAAGTTTAAAAAAAAAAATAACGTTAAGCATTTATTTACATTTTTAAAGTTCGTGTAACTTGGCCTGTTTGTCATAAAATTGATTGGGTTTTTATATTTATTTTTAAATTGTTCAGGTTCAGTGCTCATTTTCATTTTGGGTTTTTCCTTTATTGGCTTAACGAGACAGTCAGGTGTTGTTTTTGTAGCTGTTTTTCGATTACGAAGCGCAGCGAAACGTTTATTTATTATTATTTTTTTTTTTTTTTTTTTTTCACTATTGTCTAAGGTCAGTGGCTGCTATTGACATTCAAATTGACAAAAAAATGCAAAATATGAGCGCAAATACTTGACAAGCTGTTGCGCTTATTAAAAAGTTTTTTTTTCCACTTTAATTACAAACTTTCTAGACGCAAATATAAGCAAAAATATGCAGCACGACAAAAAAAAAAAACCTTATTGATAAACTAATAAGCCATTGATTTAGCCAAAATGGAGCATAAAATTTGTACGCAAACAACAACATAAAAATCTATTACCAGAAAAAAAGTTGTACACAGAAAATACGAAAAAAAAAAAAATAAAGAAAAATTCAAAATCGCTGAAGAGGAAAATTGCTACAAGCAGCGAATTACTAATAAAATTTGTATGGAAAATTGAAAAAGTGACTTTAGTTTAATAAGAAAAAAGAAAAATCCAAAAAATCGACAACATTGTTGACTATTTTACACGGCCATGTATTGCAGCAGCAACAACAACAATTGTTGTAGAAATGGAAAAAAATATTTGTAAAAAAAACAAAGCTGCTAGCAGTCTTCTCGATGTCAAATTCGCAGCAGTTGCAGCAACTCACAACGTTAAAGCAGCATAAGTATCTCATCTCCGTTGCCAATAATGATGGTAATAAAATAAGCTTAAAGTATTACATTGATAGCACAGTAGCAACACAAGCAGACTGACTAGACTAGTCTACTGACTGCAACATGCATTGGAGTCGTACTGGGCTAAATAGAGTTAAAAAAGACAGTAAGCGTAGTAAGCAACTTGATGGCAAACAGATTCTTTTTGCATTGAATGCTGACATTTTTTTTTTTTTGAAGGTGTATCTGTGTGTATGTGTGTGTGTGTGCGGGTGTTTAAGAAAAACTTTTGTTAAAAAAATATATAAATTGGTAATTGCAACGATTGCAACAACAGATGCTGCTTCTGCTGCTGCAACTAATACAATCGATTTTAAGTGGCATATAAATTGTCTATAAGGAAACATCATTGCGGCTATTAAGCGTATAAAAAAATGCTATAAAAATTCTAAAAGGACAAAAAAGTAAAGAATGAAGAATTTAAATAGAATTTCACAGCTGTTATTTCTGCTGCTGCCACAGAAACAAAACCTTTCTTACATTTTGGAATTCGCATGCTAAAGCTAATGTGACAGTTGTGCTTATGACAATTTATAACAGCAGCAGGGACAGACGGACTGACAGACAGACAGACAGTAGCACAAAACCGAAAGACAGTTCGTGTAAGTACTCTACTCGAAAAGCATTTTATGATAAATGATTGTCTGTAATTAAAGTGCATGTCGCCTGAGTGCCTTCGTTGTTGTTGTTGTTGTTGTTTTTGCAATGTTGTACTTTGTATTTTAACTTGCCACAAGCATTGACCTCAAGTAGCAGCAGAAGCAGCAGCAGCACTAAATTGCATTCTTCTATGCATTCGTGCACAAAACAAAACATAAAAGCAATAAATGACTTGAAGCAGTAGCAGCAGCAGTACACAAAAAACCACAATTTCTCTACTCTTTCCTTTTGCATCTAAGTAAAATAATTCTTAAAATATATAAAGAAAATATGTATACAAGTCGTTTGCAGCAATTGTTGCCAAGTTAATAAAGTGTAGCAGCAAGCCAGACACTAAAGGAATCAGACAGACAGACAGACAGCTGGACAGCCCGCAAGTGAAACCAGGACGACATTGTGTTTCCTGTAGCAGTGCCAAGCAATATTTCCTGATATATTTTGTGGTCTTCTAAGTAAAAACAACACAGGAAATAACATCAACTTAAAATAACAAACAATTTACAAGAAAATGCGAGAAAGGAGAAAAAATATTTGAAGTATAACGAACAGCCACAATTACATTTCGAGAATAAGCTGAAAACTTTTTCGCTTGTTCAATTTTTTTTAAAGAAAAATTATGAAATAAAATGAAAAATTTTTTTTTTATTGAAAAAACAAATTTTTTTCTAATTTTTGGTTTTACATCGTTATGTGCATGATACAAGAGGGTACATTTGTGCTTAACTTTTATTGTATGTTCTTAATTTCCCGTCATGATAGCGTTTTTTCACTCTGTGTACTTTATGAATGTCTGATGCGATACAGATATATGCAAAGTATAGGGAAAAAACAAGGAACTACGCTTCACATGTTTAAAAATATTTGTTTTTTATTTTGATTTGCATTTGGGTGGGGTTTAAATTACAATTAAAATATTTTTCATTGAAAAAAAGAAATAAGTATGTAGTAGGTAACTATTTTAATTTGCTAAGATATCGATTTCTCTTATTAAATAACAAAAAAAAAATAAGTATAATGCAAGCATAACAATTAGAAGAGAATATGTAAATTAGATCGTGCCATATTGGCTATTCTATAATATACACTTCGCATGTGTTCCATTTGTAGTCACGTCAAAATTAAAGCGCATAATTGCAAGTCTCATGGTCAACACAACATTCTATTAGAGCATACAAATATATTTATTTTTTTTAATTATATTTTCACATATTTATGCTTTAAATATGTACATTATTTCTTTTGTAAAGATTTTTATTTCGCATTTAACAATCGTAAAATTCTACGAAAACATATAATATAATTATTATTCTATGTTTCGTAATTAAAGTTTTTTTTATAGTTTTGTTTTGCATTTAAATATAAAAAAAAAATTAAAAACATATCGTTTTATGTTTTTACGCCTTTAGTTTCAGTTTGTTTTGACCTCATTTTTCGTTAAAAAAAAAAAAAAAAACATTTTTTTCCGCATCCCTGAATGCATTTAATACAAAAGTTTTCTATACTCCAAAATCATAAATTCTAGACAGCGTGTAATACCATGTAATGCTGACCTTAGCGTAAATTGCATAGTCTGGCAACTTTACATGTGAGAGAATATATACATAAAAATGGATAAAAAACAAAACATATTAACTGAATAAAAATTAAATAATTTATTTTAATTAACAAAAACATAAAACCCAAACCCAACATACCACATAGCAACAGTAAAAGTAAATATTGCGGGTGTATGAAAAAAATTGGGCACATTTGTGTTACGAACTATTCAAAAAAAAAGAGAAAAAATATATATTTTTTATTCCAACTGTTCAAAAATTTATATGTGTTCGGCACAACAAGTTTGAATGGTGACGACTATTTTTTTACCAGATTAATTGAATTTCTTTAGCACAATTTAAACAATAAATCTGTCGTTTAAACGAGACACACACACACACCATACATTGCTTGCGCATTTCGCTGGATTTATAGAGTTTAATATGTTCAAAAGATTTTGGTTTAACCGAAGTTTAAAGGCCCTACACGAGACGTATTATTTCAACTAATTAGTTACAGCTGATTATGTTTGGTATTTTTTAGTACATTCTTTATAATAACAGCTGTACTTGAGAGTTTCCTCTTAAGTGAGCATTTAAAACAAAATTTGAATGTTACATACCACATGACAAAGCTTTTATACCATACACAGCTGTATACCATATCACAACTGTACTGCATAAATTAATTTTATTTTTATTAACAAACCAAACCAAAGCATATGTTGACATCATTGCACTCATGACGACAAATACAATTTTGAGTACGTAAAAAAAAAATAAGAAAAATTAAAACATTTTAAACAAAACTAGTAAACAAAACACAAATAAATCAAAGTCAAAAGCGACAAATAAAAGAAAATGTAGTTCAAATAGAAAAAAAAAATAAATAAAGATGTTTTTGGAGACATTCAAGAAATTGTGCAACACTTAAAACAACATAAAAAAAAAAAAAAAAAAACTATGCACAAAATATATAAACAATAAATTAGACTGTCAGAATATTTTAATAATAAATTAGTTTAGCACATTTAGTGAAAGTAATTATTTGTGCATTAATTAGATTTATTGTTTAGTTAAATGAGACCTTAGATGTCAATTGGAAAAAAAGTGTTGCCATTTGAAGAATGTAAAATTAGTGGAGTGACTGCATATCATATAAATTAAATCATCACTTAAAAGCGCAACAGACGGACCGACGTATACAAAAAAAAAATTATAATAAATAAAACAAACGAGGCTATGAATCGATCAAATTAAATTTTCAATTTTTTTATCTCAATTGTTATATTTTTTTTTAAATACATTTAAATATAAGCTAAAAATTAATTTAAAAAATAAATAAAGAAAAATACAAATTTTGATTGATTTTTTATTTTTTTTATAAAGAGCAATTAGTGCCGCTCTTCTGTTCATTCGATCGTTAGCTTAAGCGATCACTTATTCCATTTATTCGGTCAAGTTGCTAGACAGTCATACAATTCATTCATTCAGTTAGTCATTAAGTTATTCGATTATTCAGTTACTCAGTCATTAGCAACACATGCTGCACAACAATAACAAAATTGTATATTGTATGCCAAACGTTGACACTTGAAGCGCAACAAAAAAAAAAAAAAGAAAAAAAAATAATAATAAAAAAAAAACTACATCGCACAAACAATATGAAACGCATCAAGCGAATCTGTGGAAAAAAAGTCAACTCAAGATTTTGTATAAAAAAAAAAAAAAATAAAATAAATAAACAAAATCACAGATGCAGCATTGTGTCAGTCAGCTGTCAGTCAGACAGACACACACACAGAGTTTCAATTGGAATAAAATAAAAGAAAAAAAACTAAAACAAAATTTCAGCTTTATTTTACAACAAATAACAAAATAATTAAACTCTAAAGTTTATTGACTTACAACAAAACTCAATTTCAAAAGAAAACAAAAGTTATTGTTTATAAAATTGGTTTACTACGTTTAACTGCATACAAAATATCTTGATTTTTAAAAAGTATTACAAAATGATCTAAAATGGAATTTGAAGAATGCGAAGAAAATAGTAGCTGAAGAGTGGCCATTTGTTTGAAAAAGTTTTTGACGTATTAAAAGCTTTTGAACCAAAGCAAATTGAATTCAAATATTGCATGAGATGCACTATTTTAGTGATTTTTTTTTTTGTATAAACGTTGTATTTTTAAGTTTTTGTTTGTGAAATTGTATGTAACAGGCACATCGAGCTTCGAATAAGTATATAAATTCTTGTTTAGGTTGGAATGTTGATTCACTAGAGACATATCCGTCTGTCTGCTGTAAGAAAGTGAATATATCGATGACTTTATAAGATTACGACAGTAAATTTGAAACTCCAGAGCTCTCGTGAGATATTTTAAATTAAATTAATTTTTTAATCCCATTTTAAAGAATACCACCATACAAACATATCCAAATTTTTACTTAAAAAATAATTCAATAGGATTCAAATCGTTCATTTTTGTATATAGGCCCCAAAACATACAAACTTTTGTCATAAATGTTATTTATTTAATTTTTTTTTAATTTTTGAAATAAATAAATGTTTATTAATACATATATATTTTATTAATTTTTTTGATACATTTTTATTTTTATTTTTAATGTGCAAATTACACCCGCACAAATTCAATCAATTCATGACTGAGTTCGATCAACTGCCTTTTTTTTTTTTCTTGAATTAAATGAAGCGTAAAAGGTTTAAGAGTAAAAATAAAAAAATATAAAAAAAAAGAAAACAATTGGAGGCACAAATGTTGCGGTTCAATGCGATTTACAACACGAATGCAAGCGCAACACAGTAAGCCATATAAAAATCAATTAACTTTGAATATAAGAAAAAAAAAAAAAAAAAACAATAAAAAATAAAAAGCAAATTAAATTCGAAAATAATTTTTTGCGTTTTTGTTTTTTCAAAACTCAGACGAGTCAAGCTTAAGCTTGAAAACAGCAGCAACACAATGATTTATGTTGCACTTTTTGTTTTAATTTAGTTTTTATATATTTTTTTTATTTGAATTCTAATATGCCACTAGACACTGTCAATGATTTTCTAATTGCCATTTGTTGCATTTAAGATTTAAATAGAAAACTATGCTCAAACTGACCTCGATTTTATAGTTTGCGCACTTCATAACAAACAATTTTAATTTGTTGCTATTTTTATTATTTTTTTATTATTAAAATAAAAACAACACCAAGACGCAATTTTTATAGATTTTTTTTTTATTTTAAAAATTTACAACAAAGGCCAGCCATTGTATTTAGTTAAATATTATTAACAACAAAGTTATTTTTAAATAAAAATCAGAGACGCAAACAATACTAAAAAAAAAACACAATAAGAACTCAAATGTCTACTGTCGAGCCAGTGTTGTAGGTGTTAATATGGTGCTAAGCATATTTATAAAAAAAAAAAAAAAATAAAATAATAATAAAAAAAAATACTCATATTTTTTATGGATTTGTTATTGTTTGATATTTTTTCATATTTAAAATGCATTTGCAATTATTGTAAACAGAATTTATTGTTTAAGTTTTTTTAATGAATTTTTTATGGGCAAAAAAAACCAAACAGTTTCAAACGCTCAAATATGAAATACTCTGTACTGAGTTGATATTTCTGTTGTAAATTGGTATCCTTTTATGTTGTAGAACAGAAATTTAAATAATAAAAAAT
Source organism: Leucophenga varia (assembly GCA_018903435.1). NCBI lineage: Eukaryota > Metazoa > Arthropoda > Insecta > Diptera > Drosophilidae > Leucophenga > Leucophenga varia. Next base: position 256,921 of record JAEIFJ010002813.1, read on the forward strand.
AATCAAAGTACTTAGAATAGCCCTAAAAAAAAAATTAACTTTGCACCAGAAGGCACAGTGAACGCCCCTTGTGCAATTTTCTGCAATCAGCTGTTTTTAACTTAGCTTTATTTGTTTTAAATTATTATTCAATAAAATAAACTATTCGCGAAATAGAATTTTTAGAGGGTATGTGAACTTTATTAATTATACTGTTTTTTTCGCTTCCAAACAAAACCTGAAGTCAGCTGACCAACAGCTGCGTTGCCAACCAAGTTACATTAAAAATTGCTGAAATTCGAACTGCCACTTGCTTTACTTTCGTTTTTATTTTGCAGCCCTTGCATTACAGCGATGCAATAAAATTTTTTATTCAGGGGCATTAATAGTGCAAAGTAGATTAACATTTTTATTTGCTTGTGCAACAGTTGCTAGACCATTGTGAATACCCTTAAAACTGCATTGCAACTTGTTTTTTCTCGAATTAATAATTAATTATTGGAACAACTCAAGTTGCCAATAGACATGTCGTGCACTATTGTGCGCTTTTATTAATATTTTTATTTTTATTTTTTTTCGTCTGTGTTGTTTAGTCTTCTTTTATTTTATTGTTTTTTTTTAACTCATTAAAAATATCTTTTTTAGGTTAAGTATCGCAACAGCACCAAGTCAGTCAATATCAAGACATGTCAAAGCACAAGTCAAGAATTTCTCAAGTATTTAATTGAAAATAAAACAAATTAAAAATAATATTTACCAACATTGAATGCAAAAGTTTGTTTGTTTTTGTATTTGACACATACCTGCAAAAAAAAAAAAAAAAAAAAGAAGAAAATTAAATAAGAATGTTTTTGTGTAAATTTTGCATAATATAAAAATTCTTATTAGTTTAAATATTTAAATGACATTTTGCAAAAATGATGAAAAGAAGCTTGTTGTTGCTGTTGTTGTTGACAAGATAGCTCACTCAGCAAAGGTCAATAAACGCGCAACATTTTAGCAAAAAGCAGCTGCGGCAGCATTGACTTTGTCTGTCCGCCTGTCTGTGGTAACTTAAAGACGGACAGACAGAGGACAGACAGGCTGCAGCAATAATGTCAACGACAACAATGATTTTCATGTTGTTGACACTAACAACATTGTACAATGTACAACGCCGACATCAACATTTTAGACAGCATAAGACGCATGCAGCATAAGTCCACCCGCATTAGAAAGTGTAAGGACGACAAAAGGCTATGTGGTGTGTATTGAAATAATCTAAAGCTTCAAGTAGACACTCGTTGCTTTTGCGTGTTAAAATTTAAATTAAATTTAAAAGCTTCATTCTAGAAAAAAAATAAAAACACTAAACAGCAGCATAAAGCATCACAAGAAAAATATTCTTCACATTAAGATTGATGCATATAATTATTCATAATCAATGTTTTCCAAAGCAGCAAAATTTCTTGTACATGATTGCTAACAATTTAAGTAAAATGTCAGCAATAAAACAACAACAAAAAAGGCTGCAATAATGCAAGAAAAAAGTAGCTGCTGCAGTCGCAGTTAATGCAAAAATTAAAATTAATGACAATTTTGTTGCATAATGTACAAAAAAAAAAAGTTAAGAACAGTCACATCAAAAACAAAAAAAAAATGTGTTAAATCCCTGACAATGACTTTACTTGCCAAAGCAAAAAAAAAAAAAAAAAAAAAAACAAATAAAACATTGCAAGTGTGTCTTCTGCCACAATGCTTAACGCAACACTGACGCCGATGTCTGATGCAAAATGACAAACAGACAGTCAAGAGCAACATCAACAACAACGAACAACTAATAACAACAACAATGATAATGTACATCAAATACGTTAAATGACAGCAACAAACGTAAGTCGTCGTTGATGTTGCTGCCATGACAGTTACAAAAACAAGAAGAACAACAGCAACAATGTATTGCAGACATTACAACAACAGCAACAACAACAATATGAAGCAAATGCAACATTATTACAACTGCAACAGCAAACAACGTTCTTCTTATTTGCGACAGTTACAATAAATGTTTTTTTTTTTTTGTTCTTGAAACGAAATTACAGCAGCAACAGCACACTTCCATTTCACTTTAGACAATTTGAAATTTCTTCATGGTGCATATTTACACCTGCATTGCTATACATTAAAGAAATAAAAAAAACATAGGGGCGTGGCATGTAAAACTCTTTTTCTTTCATTTTTTTATTGCATGCAACAAAATGTTGCTACTTATAATGTTGTTGCTTCATGTGACAACTGCAAAAGTTATGAACATGAATAAAATTGAAAAACTGCTGACGCCACGGAGTGACACATCAAGGGTTTTCATATGTAATAAATTTAATTTCTGCACAAAACATGGCAACACTTTTTTGATCTTTTTTTTTTTTTTTGCGCTTGACAAAATTTTTTTTTTATTTTAGTTGACAACCAAATTAAAGCAGTCTAGACTATAGAGTATCGCAGAATGTACCCTTGGAGACAATAAATATATTTAAAACCTAAATAAGTGAAATGATATTCTCATAATCAGAAATTTTTTTAAAACACTAAATGTTGTTATCGGTCATGTAAACCGATAACTGATGAACTGCGAATTAAACCAAATTTTTATTTATTTTTCGAACAACCAAATTCGACTTTATCACATAAAAACTTTAAAATAAAGGAAAAGTGAATAACCCTTCTTAACAACTGAATTTGTGTAGAGTATTAAAAATAAATTATTTGAAACTTAAAGTATTCTTACACAATGTTGCAGTAAAGCGCTGATATTCATACCATATATGTTCATATCTATGTAGGTGGTGTTAATATTGTCACAGCTATAAGTCTTCTTTATTTTATTCCAAACTGCTGTCGTCTCATGTCAGCAACTTGTCTATTTTTGGACAAAAATTCTTACAATTTACTGAATTCAAATGTCGCACTGTACTGCAAGTGTCATCTACGCTAAAAATTGCATGCTGCCAACCAGCCAGGCAGCCAGCCAGCCAACACGATTTATGTACGCGAATATGTTGCACGACGCTCTTTTATTACTTCAACTGCAACATTTTTAAGCGCTGCAGCTTAGCCAACAACAATTTTGTTCAAAAAAAAAAAAAAAAACATTTTTTTTTGAATTCAGACAGATTTGTGTGGTTTTGTGTATTCGTGTTGTATACAGAAGAATCATAAATTGCGCGTTAAAAAAAAAATAAAAAATAAGAATTGCATAAAATTTTATTTAAATTCAGTTCAGTTTTCAAGTGTTCTGATGTGATCTGTGCTGACATCATCAATCTTACAGCGCACAAAACGACAATGATTGATTGGCAAATAACGATGAGCTTGGAAAAAAAAAATTCAACAGCAACAACAACAACAACTGACGTTGATCTTTCTTTATTTTTTTACGCGTAAAATTTCAAACTTCATTAAAAATCCAAAAAAAAAAAATATCCTTTACAAAAATGCGACAACCCTCTTTCAATATTTATGCTTATGGAACAATTAGCAAACAGAATTTCTAGTTTATTTTTTCTTTTGTAAAAGCCAACAGCAGCGTAACAAATGCAATTTAAGATATCAGCGTTTTTTTAATAACTTTTTTTATTGTGCAAAACAAGTTGGATTAAGTGAAATTTTTTAACGTTTTTGTTTATTATTTGAATCGCAGCTTATACATTATTAACCCCAAAAACGTTTAGAAAAAAAAACCAACTCAATCACAGTGGTGCGTTGTGTCGCTTGCTCATTAACAAGTCAAAGCCCAAAACTGAATAAGAATGTTGACAGCTGATGGCGTAGCTAGTCAATGATATATAATGATTAAAAAATCAACAACCCTTTTGGGATTAAAGAAAAAAAAAAAATAAAACTGAACGCAACAGATTTTGAAGAGAATTGCTTAATGAGTAACAAGTTGACTCCTGCTTTAATTATTCTAACGATGGAAATGGTGCAGCAGTTGATTATGTTAATCCTTTGAACAAATAATTGAAAAGTATAAGAATAACTAGAAAATTGTAGTAAACAAATATATCACAATGTAACGCATATGTTATAAATTTTATTATTATTATTTCTCTCTTTTGTTAAACTTCAGATACAAAACTTCAGATACATTTAAAGCTGAGCTGCAATTTCAATTACGCATTTTAATAAGAAAATTTCTTGTTCTGTTTGCTGCTGCAAGCATTTTGCTCTTATTTTGTTGGCGCATTGCCAAGCTGCATAATGAAATGAAATAACTTCTTTTAGAAATTTCTATAGAGGAAAAGAAGTTTAATAGGCAAGCAGCGCATGCATACGGGACAAAATATATGTAAATTTTTTCTTTTAATATCCTTCTTTTCCTATCATTTAAATGCAGTTTGTGGTTTTGTGGTGCATCAAAGTAAGTTTTTAGTAACAACTCAATCATCTATCTTTTACGTTTTTTTTTTTGAATGAATGCATAAACCACTTAAAACGATTGCAATAGCAGCAGCAGCTAAGCTAACCACACTTTTAAATTGTATTGAATTTCTCACAGGATTTGAATTTAATTTGAACATTTTTGCGACAAGTTTAAATCCTTAGTTAAAAAGTACTTGAAATGCTTGCTGCTGCTGCAACTTTAAGTATTTCGTTTATAACTTTTTTTTTGTGGCTACATGGAGGAGCGAGTTGGATAGATTTGTGGCGTTGTTGTTTGCATAGCATTTTGAATAGCATTAAATATTTATAAATTCCAATACAATATTCAATTCAGTTTCGTTTCGTTTACTCTTCAAAAATGCAATGCACAAAGACAGACAGACAGACAGAACGAACTAAGAGGCACAATGAGGCATACCATAAGCAGTAGCAGTAGTCGTCGTCTCTTAGTCTGTTTCACAGGACTAAGGATAAACGTAAACTAAACAATAGCAAGCCACATCATATAATCTACTTTCTCTACACATTTTCATTGAAAACTTTTCTTGGACGCATTTCAAAAATTGAATTGTAAAGTTTTTCTTTCTATAGATCTGACAGACGGACAGACAGTTTGAAGTTTGGGTAAAAACTTCAATTTAGCCAACAACAAAAGAGAGCAAAAACTAATGCAAAATGCAAAAAAAAAAACTGCAATAGAACTTTTCCGATTTAAAAGAAAATTCAATTTTTTTTTGTTTTTTTTCGAGGGAAGTTTTTCTAATAATTGAATTTATATTAAAGCAATAATAAAGTGGTAAAGAACATAAAATAACAGAAGCGAGACAGAATAGAGCGACAGCATTGCCAGGCAACAATTCACAGTTACAATTTTAATTAAATGTTATCTTTCTGCGTTGAAATTTTTAGTTTTTAAGATCTGAAAGAGTCCTCGAATTTTCACCATTTAAAAACATTCAAAAATATTTCAATGATCTTTGCAATAACCCATGCAGCATTTCAAACGCTACAACGTTTTAATACAAAATAAGCATTCATTTGAGACCAAACGCAGACAACAGGTAGCAAAGCATACAATTTTGATTTTTTTTTTTTGTATTATTTTCTTGTACTTCAAATGCAATTTTGGTTTTTATTATTGTTGCATATCAGGCTTTGCGCACTTCTCATCTTTTGTTTGACTTATAAAATATTCAAACTTTCATGTATCTAAACATATGACGCCAATTTATTTAGTCTAGCACGCACGAGTGCACTAATATATACAAAGAAAATAACTGAAAAAAAGGAACAAGTGGTATCTAACTAGTTAGATACGTTTTCTCTATACTCGAGCTTATTAGATTTCATAACAGAAAACTAAAACTTGAAAGTGCACTTGAAACATAAATTTGTGAAGACTACAGCTGCTCTCTAGTTTGTCTCAAAAGCAATATGAAATAATTGGCTTTACATATTCTAAACCATTTTCAAGCATTCACTTGAAAGCAAATATTCCATATGCATCATCAATTCATTATATTATTCCACAAGTTCAATAACCGCTAAAAATAATATACTTCACGGCTTGTTTATTATTTACGTCTTTAAAGGAAAAAATTATACATAAAGAAAATAATCTAGCGTACGCATTTTTTTGTTTGTTTTCCAAGCAAAGAAAAATACAATTTGAAAACTCGAATTACAATTTAAATAAACAAATGAATTAAATGCTTTTATGATTTACGACAAGCTCAAATGACTTGAAATGCTTAGAAAAGATTTTAAATGGAATCAAGCGAATTGTTTCTAAATTGCTTGTTTTGCAGTTATGCAGCAAGATCAGCGTACATTTCCTAATAAACTATTTGAATATTTTGCCGAAACAGCTAAAAAAGTATTAAACTATAAATATGTACTCGTATGAATGCATAGAAGCATCAGTTTTAAAGTGGCTTTATGTAGGCGAACAACGTTTCGGTGTATGCCATATTTTGCTGTTGTTGTTGTTTTTCTAGGAAATTTGAAACTCATTTGAATTTTTTTGCTTGGTATGAAAAAACAAGAACTCTATGAATGAAAACAATAAAAATGTGAAGAAAACGGAAATGCACTGAAAAAAAAATATTTTTACGCAAAAGTAACTGTTTATTGAGACTAGCAAATTGAATGAGAGCGTTTAATGTATTTTCTCTCTGCAAAAGCGAAATGCTGTTATCTTCTTAACAGCAATGTTATCGCGTGAAGAAGAGCGAAGTTAACAGTTAGTGCAACCCGCTTACGAAATTACTTGCAATAATTTCAAGATTTCATAGACTTCAATAAACGATTGATATATTGCCAAGTTTAATTAATTATCAATGAACTTTATTACTACTCAATAATGATTTTGTATTAATTATATTGATTGATTGGTTTTCTTAACTTTTAATTTGTAATTGAGTTGTACATGTCTCCAAGACTATAAATCTAAAATTGAGTTCAAAAGTAACAAATTTAATTTGTTAAATAAACAGAAAAACCAAAAAGATACATTCACTTTTAAAATTATTTTAAATCTTTCTCAGTCGAAAACTGTTCAAATTCTGTATTGAATTCAATTGCACTGAATTGTTAGTACAAGATACAAGCAACTGCTTCGTCTAATTTAATTTATGCAAATGTTCATGTTCAATGGCAATGTTGCATGAAATTAAAGTGTTTATTTTATGAAGAGCAAGCAAATTGCTACTCGAACTAAATCTTGCAGCTACTCTCAAAATGTCAAAGCAGTAATAGATACAAATGTATCGACGAGTTGCAAAGATTTGCAAATTAAATTTTGTTTTTACTAATTTATACAACTCGTATAAATGTATCTATTTTTTTTTTCTTTTTTGTATTTCTAGTAAATCTTTACTTACCTTGACTTGATAGGAATTTAGACGCGTCTTTGGCAGCAAATTGAATGATGAAAAATCCAAACGACGTGAAAAGATGCCATTGCAACCAGATGTCGAACTGTAATAGAAAAAAGAAAAAAATATAAATATAAAATAGTGAATAAAATGTGTATAAAGTTAAACAGAGACATGCCAAATACAAACCAATATGAGTGGAGTTTGTACGAAAATGAAATTGCAATCGTTGAAAAATGTTATTTTTCTTTCATATACGTATTTTGTATAAAAAAAATATAAGCAAAATATTTATATAAGACTGACAGTGACTTTTATTATATTGTTGTATTGAATGTTGCTGCTGCTATCCAGTCAGTCAGTCAGCTTACTCGTTCATCAGATACAATATCTTTACATATAAAATATATGAATGTGCAACAAAAAGATAGTTTGTTGTTGTCAGTTTATTCAAGTGACACTCAAAAGGAAATTGAAGTCTGGCTTATTACTTTTTGTTTTTATAAAAATTTATATAAAATATTAAAAAGTTATATAAAATAATAAAAAAGAACAAATGAAAAGTTTTTCTTTACTCATTCAAATAAAATTCTAGTTACGTGACTTATCGGTTTAATTTTACAATTATTCATAATAAAAACTAAATATTTAAGGTATTACTAATTCTGGTAAACAAGATTTTCTTTAATAATTCAGTAAACTTAATAAAAAAAGTAGCAAACTTTTTAGATTATTTAAAACAAAAGAATTGTAATCAAAAGTTATAATCAAATTAAATTACTTTCAGTTGAACGCACAATTTTTTAATTAAAACATAAAAAAAATATAAATATTTAATGGCTCGACAATTTGTTTTTATATTTATTTGGTAATAACTATTTTATGAATTATTGTTGATTTTTATCTAAATAAAATAAATGTTTAACAATTTAGGCACATGTTCTCACTGCATATTAGCGTCATTAGCTGGCGTCGTTGTTGCTATTTGAATATAAAAGGCAAAATTAAAAAAAATATAAAAATAAAAGAAAGAAAGAAACGTAAACCAACAAATTGTACAAAAATAAATAAATGAAGTAAACAAAAATCATAAAATTAAGGCAAATAAAAACGTAAAAATATTGCCAAAAAGGATGCAAAACAATATAACAAATTCTGAGGTGTAAAGCTTTTATTAAAAACGAAAACAGAATAATAGAAAAATACGCTACAAATTTGCATATGAAGGCAGTAGACGGACAGACAGCACTAGTAAGAACTAGACCTAAGACAATAAAAATAGTAAGATAAGTAACGAACATAACAGAAAATGTAACAGAAAAGTTTGTGAATCGTCTGTTATTTGCTCTCTCTCTCGCTCCCTCTTCAGATCTACAGAAAATTTAGATCTGCACCAAAGAACCAAATTTGTTTGTCTTACTTTTAGAACAGCTAAAATATAAATGCATTTTGCGTAGCGTATCAAAATTTCGATTTTATCGATGTCTCACTTTGTTTTGTTTTCAAATAATTTTTAAGGCGTTGCACCTAAATAATTTTTCGCTGAATAATTCTAAAATAAATAAAGTTATCAACAAAAACCAAAATAAATAACGAACAAAAAATAAAAATAAAAAAATACAGAAAATAAATAAATTAAATAAAAGAAATATAAATAAAAAATAAAATAAAAATACAAAATACAAAATTGACACAAAAATACAATAAAACAAATTGTGAGATACACAACCTTGACATTGAATAGATGTGTAGCTGTAGATATTTAAATAAATTAACGAAAAGTGATAAAAATAAAAAAAATAAAAATAAACGAGCGCTATCATTTTTATGAGATGAAAAAAGAAAAAAAATATTATTCAGCATGCTGGCATATGAGTTCATACCTATAAAAAAGAAATTCATTCAATATGCCAGATAGTTAGATAGGTAGTCTGCCTAGGTACAACTGTAGACAACACGTCGATTTTATTTAAAACTTTCAGCATGATTAATAATCAAAAAAAAAAAAATGTACAAAAAGTACAAATGCACTAAAAAAATGATGATAATGAACTACATTTTAGTGAAATTTATATATGCGACTATTGTATACGCTATAATAGATAAAATATATTTGTATTATTTTTTTTCACGAAGAAAATAAAAAAATGAAATTCAAATTTCGAGCAGTTAGAAAAGCGTTTGATTTTTTAGTTGAAAATTATTTAAAATATTTACGCTCATTTACGTGTATGTGAAGGGTATTTTAATTTATTAATCTGGAATGTTATTAAAAAATAAAATACTTATCAGCGTAAATAAAAGCAAAACAAATGCTTATCTGCCAGCAAAGCGCGCTTTTGTTAGTAATAAAAAAAAAATTATAAATTTTTTTCCAACAAGTCATTACATAATATAAACAAAACGTAAAAAAAAAAAACTTGTAAATATATAAAAAAAAGCGCTATACTATTAGTCATAATCGTATACAGCAAATCGAAGTAAGCGTATAAAAAAAAAATGATTATATTTAGCAATTACAAAATGCGCAAAAAGTTGTTATCAAAAAAAAAAAAAAAACCTTTTGTTAGATTGTGAAATGCAACAAAGTAAAAAAAAAAAAACAATAATAAAATAAAATATAGGCGTGACTCTTACTAAAAAAACACTAGATGAGATTGGCACTATCATATGAACATGAACTGACCTATGCGATGTAGCTGATTGCTATGGTTTATAATGCATAATTATAAAGTTACGCATACGCAACGTTGGCCGTTGTAAATGTTAAATAAAATAATAAAACAAAAAAAGCGAAAGGGCATTCACTTTTATTGTAAAAGGTCAAATGAAATGCATTTGAAATGAACATTTAATTTAGCGTCGTGTGAACAACAACAATAAAAAGTACAATTAAATAAAAGTATTGTAATAGAAAAAAAATCGTAAGAAACTAATTTGATTAGAAGACAGAGCAAGAAAAAAAATACAAATTGTTATAAAACAAAAAAATAAATTGAATAAATTTTTTGCATAATTAAATTTTTTAAATAAATTTTTTCAAGTTTTTATTACTTGTACAACATGTACTAATTAATCGTTATAATTTTTTTTTTTTTTGGTATTTTTTAGCAATAAAAATAATAATTTTAGATTTTTTTTTGGATTTAATTTTTATTGTTTTTAGTTTGAATTGTTTTTCGCTCAATTTCATTTTTATTGAGTTGAGTAATTAATGTGCAAAAACGTATTAAAAAGCACATCAGCTCATGAATTTTTAATTTTTTGTATAAACGTATCTTGTGATCGCGAGTAAAATATATAAATTTATAATTGTGTACAAAAAAAAAAAAAAAAATATTAAAAAAAAAAATTTAATTTAATAAAAAAAAAAATTTGAATAAAATCAAAAAATAAAAATTAAGCACGTGCGTCTTCTTTCGCAGACAAACGATTGGACAGACAGACAGGGTGCCGCATTTTAGTCAGTTTTTAACTCAAAAATATAAAATAACAAAATTAATATAAATTAAAATATAAAACCACTTGAAAATGAATCATTTAACACTAATGGGTTAATTTGCACATTTTTTTTTATAATAAAAATAAAAACCACAAATGTTAAAAATGCCAAACACCCGCGTTAAAGCAGACAATAAGCTCAAACGTAATTCCTAAAAACAAAAACAAAAAAAATAAAATAATTCCAGCTGTGCTTAGCGTTTTTTTTTTTTGTTTAATTTATGCCAAAAAGTTAAGAAGGCAAAAACGTAAAAGATACAAAATTTAATTCATTGTTTCCCGTCTGACAGACACTGTCAACTCAACTCAACTTGGATACTTTTTAGCAGAAAGGAAGAAAGGGAAGTAGCTAAAAAAAAAAAACCTAAAGTATTATTTGTTATATTTGTGTTAAATACATTAACAATTTTGGTGTTTTTTTTTTTTTTTTGTTTCTTGTCTATTGTTCCACCAGTTGACTTTGACCTTGAGAATATGTTAAGCATACACAAAAGTGTTAACATGTCACAATGTTAACTTGGTTAGATAAAAATGCCTATTATAATATATATAAATGTAAATACAGGGAAGTGTTTAAATTTGAAAGCAGAAAAGACAATACGGAATTATTAATTTAAATATTTTTTTTTTTTTTATAAACAAAAATAAAATAAATAAAAATATGTTTTTTTTGCTATTTGAGTAACTAATTAGAAATATTTTTGTAGCTGAATTTAAGGCGTTTATTAACTTAAAGCTGTACTTTTCTTAATTTTAATTAAATACTTAAGACAAACAAAAATTTATACATTTCTTTTTTCAGTTTAAAATTATGAAATAATAATCGTATGCAAAAAGCTAATAAATATTAAAACGCCAACGATAAATATCAATTTAGAAAGTGTTTACATGAGTTAGGCAGTCTCGAAACAAGCGACCAGTTTAGTAATTTTTTTTTATTTTTATTTTGCGTTGTAATAATTTTTGCAACAAGTAAAATTGTTAAAAGTTGTTACGGCTAGCTTAAAAAAAAAAAAAAAAAAAAAATTAAGAAAAACGTGTTGCAGCAAAAAAAAAAATCAAGATAGATTATCTCTCGGATTTCAAATTAATTTATTAGTCATATTTTAATTAAAACAACAGCAACAGACTCATACAATAAACTTTAGCATTTAGAAAACAAAGAAAATTTCGACCAAAAGGTTTTATTTATTTTTAAATTTAAGTTGGTAGCGCACTTCTTCAGCAGCGGTTTTGTTTTTTTTTTTTTTTTTTAATTTTGCTGCTGGCAATTTGTGAAATATGGCATGAAATATGAGATATGCTGCGCCTAAATAGCAACAAACAAAAAGACTGATGGACAGACGGACAGAAATTGTACATAGTAAAAAAAAAAAGTAAAATTAAATTATAAAAAAAAAAAAAAAAACTTCAAAATACAACTTATTGGCAAATAAATAAAAGTGAATTGCCAAATATTAAATTGAATTTTCATTTATGCAAAAAAACGTGCACACGAAAAAATTGTGCATAATAATTTAATTTTTTTATTTATTTTATTTATTTTCCCAACTTAGTAAAATTTATGTTAGGTGTGTCTGCTGCGTTGGCGACCACCACAAAAGCACCGAAGAACGAGGATGTTACAAAAAAAAAAAAAAAAAAAAAAAAAATAATAATAATACTAAAAAATAAAAAAAAAAACTCAATAGCAAAACTGTGTGAAAATCTTAAAAAATGATATGCATTAAAGTGCAATCGTTATTTTTTTTAGAGATAAGTAAACGGGGCGTATACTTGTTATTTTTTTATATTTATTTATCTTTGCAGAAATATATTAAAAAAAAAAAAAAAGACTAAAAATATTATTTGTTGACTTAAGTCAAAATGTTATCAAATAGAATCAAAATCCATTTAAATGTCAGCAAGATAATATTAAATAAATGCCAAAATAGTGCCGTAAATTATATTCTTTTATATTGAATACAAAAACAAAATGTTGCTATAATTAAAGTTGCTAATTTTTTTGGGCATTAATAAAGTTAAATATTTATTATGCTGGAATAATGTAGTTTAGGCTGTGAGCAATAGTTAAACGAATAAAAACTGAACTATAATATTCTCAGAACTCGTATAAATTGCAATGAAAAAATTGTAGTCCTAATCAAATAATTCTTTTAAATATTTTAGTCGAACGCCTTTCTTTTATAGACAAACAGCATTATGACTACTAAAAGCTTACTAAAACACTTAGGAGCACTCCAATCAAAGGGATTTCTTAGCCACACATTCAGCACAGCACAATACAAAGAGGTGCACATTGTGCGGCAAACCGCAATAAACCAACCAAATGAAAGCAGCATCGACAATGTAATCCTGACCAAATGGTTTGCTTGCAATTAATTAGCGCCAATAAGCTGCTTTGTTACTGTTCAGTACAGTACAGGATAACGAGGCAGACATTAGTCCTGCTGCTGCTGCTTTTGCTGCTTCATTGCTTCATTTGTTCGTGATATCCATTCATATATACAATATATATAAATGTTATATATGGAGAGCTATGCTTGCATTCCCAATGCTTATATATATGGTTTTTTTTTTTTTTTTTGCTTCTTTATGTCTGGCTAATTTTGGTATTTATTTGACCACATTTATTCACACAAAACAAAACAAATGAAGCATGTTGCCCTTTTTTTTTTTTTGTGTTAATTTATGAGTTTGTTGCACTTATTAGTGCAACACGACTCTAATTGCCACATTTAGAGCAAACAATAAACAAAAGTTTAAATTCGTGTTATGCACACCCGAAAAAAAAAAACAAAACCAAAGCATTACAAGAGGCACATGCCGTATACGAACTACATTTTTATTTTTATATTTTAAAGTTCAACATTTGTAGCAACGCGAGTCAATAAAATAATACGAAAATTAACTTGATTTGATTTGACTCTAAAAGTGACATTCACGTTTTTTTTTTTTCCTTTATTATGAAATATGTTTCATTTTATTTAAATTTGACATGCAATTGTTGGCACACGCCTTGTTTTTGCAGCAAATGTAAACATATCGAATCTTTTAAACGCTTTAAAGTTGGAAAATTAGCAACATTAAATTTCATTTCAAATTGATAAATATTAATAAACAATTTACTTTATGATATATAAAAAATATTAAAAGAGGAAATTATAAACTAGCTAAGATTTTCGCAAAAATTTTAGTACACCTAAATTTCTGAATAATTTCTGTGGTAAAACTCCATTTTTACAAAATAAAATTTATTTTTACTATAAAATATTTAAGATTAGGCTCAAATAAATGCTGAAAATTCGTCTAATATTAACTAAATTATTTTTTAATAAATATTTAGCATGTTACAAACAGCTTCATTAAATATATATACTCTCTCATTTATTTGTAGCGTATTAAAAAATGCAGACATTCAATGTTGCTACTGGGCTTGATTGGCAAAGTTCAGCTTTCAGTTTCATGGCTTGAACTTTGGCGACAACAAAATGTTGCATAGTTACATTTATTGTTGTCATTGTTGTTATTTTTGTTGCTGCTGCTGTTGTTGTTGTTGTAACTACTTGTTGCCACAACTTGACTGCAACTGTCATGTTCATGTTCAGCAGCGCGTTTGCACTTAATGTTTTGTACCATTTTTTTTTACATAAATATTACAAATACATATTTTTTTATAAGTTTAATTTATTTAAATTTTAATTGTTTATGGCGACTGCTTGCGTTTTAATTTAATTTTTTTTTCTTTTTGATTTGTTGCTTTTTTTTTCATTTTATGCTCCAAATACATGTTTTGTAATTTTTTTTTCCACTTATGATTTATGTTTTATGTCGCGCTTCAAGTACAAAAAAGTTGATATGCGCGCTTGGCACACAATAGTTTGCATTGTTTAAGATACAAATGTATCTGTAACTAAAAGATACGTGCAATACTCATAGTTTTGCTATAGATCTATTTTATTTTATTTTAAATAGTTGCTATGCAATTTACAAAGCTTTGTTTTTGTTTTCTCCCTTAAAGCAAATTAAAACATTTCAAACTACTCAACTACTTTGTATGTACTTGAACAAGTCATGTTTGTGCTGATTCTGATTTAAAAAATGACTTTATTCCATTTACATATTATTAATATTTAATTTGCATTTAATTTTAATTAGCTTTAAATAAAAAAAATAATAAAATAAAGAAAAAAACGCATTTAATGTAAAATTTAATTAAATTTGTAACAATTGCATGCCTACTGGCAAGCAGTTATGTTGTTTATCTTGTAAATCGAGTTTTCGCAATTAACTTTAGGCAAATTATAACAAATTTACCAAAGCACTCAAATTTTGAGATCAACAAAAGACGATAAGACGGACATGGCACTATGGCATAAAATTTAAAAATAAACAAAAGTTGTATTGTAGTATCTCAGATTGCTAATTTTAAAGAAATGCAACAAAGTTCAAACTGCATTTTTTTCACTGTTAATTGTATAAACGAAACCATTTGCTGCCGTTTAAGATTTAAACGATTTGTTGTTGTTGTGTCTATTTTATTAAACAATTAATTAATGCCCACAACAAAAATAAATAAACAACAACAAAAAATAATAATAATAATGATGAAATCAGTAATTACTAAATCGCAAAATTATAGTTTCAAATTACAACGCTCCAGAGAGAGCGCGCGATTCGTACGACTTGCAGCAGCCGCAATAGCAGGAAAAAATATTTTTTATGATATTAAAAAAATATATATTATACATATACAGGGATACAATGAAGACAAATTATATATTATACACTACTGCTTGGATACAATGAAGACAAAAGAGGACGGCTGTTTTAAGACAGCTGATAAGATATTCACAGTTTATATCAGAGGTGTCACACAAAATCTCTTTTGTTTGATATCAAATATTCTCTAAAATTCAATAAAATAATGAATATAATTCACAATTTGTTTAAACACTTTTTAAAAAATAAATAAAATGTATATAGTATTTTTGTTATTTTAATAAACTAATTGTGAATTATACTCATTATTTCATTGAACTTTAAAAGAGATTTCAAATGCGATTCTGTGTCATTGCATAAATTGTTGTATGCATTTTATTGTTGTATTATTTTTTTGATTTGATGATGTTTACGTGAGTACCCCTTTATATAATTCTATTATTAAATTATTATGATTACATAGTCTATTAGCTAAAATTTAATAGAATTTATTTCAATCGTTAAAAAATGTTAATAATCAATTTACACCCGCTTCAGGAATTTTCCATTTTATATGAATTAAATCTGATCAAATATTTTTAGATATAATTTATTTAATATTAATTTAGTAACACATATGCAGTAGTTTTTTTTTTTTTTTTTTTGCTTTCTTAGATTGCATGCGATAGCTGCTGCTGCTGTTAAGTTATCAAGATTTATGCATGCATTTCATATTAAACTGCAATTGCATTGATTGCTTTTCATATCACAGCGTAATCGCTTGGATTTAATTTGTAGTTTGTCTACAATGTCGTCGTTGGTTGTCTATAATATTTTGTAATACAATATTATAGACAAAGTTGGATTTTAGTCTTAGATAAGCTGCTGAGTGTAGCTAAACTGTTGCTGCTGTTGGTGCAGCAAATCGATAAAAGATTAAATCTTGCACGATACTACTAAAAGCATTGACGATGTTATTTGTTGCTGCTGATGAAATCAAGTAGAACAGCTTTTATCGTTTTCATTTAACACGATACAAAAAAGAAGAAGAAAAAAAAACATACAAAAATCGCAATGCAAACGTTTTTGAGCTCATTTTAATGCAAGTCATTAATTTAAAAGCAAAAGTTTAACAGCAGCAATGAGAAGTTGTAGTTTTGGAAGACTTCGTGGATAAGCAGAGAACCAAACAACAACAAAGCAGCAGAAAAGATGTTACTTTTCTGAAAAAACAAAAAAAAATCGAGGTTTGTTGTTTATTCTTTGTTTGCAGCTTGTCTGTCTGTCTGTCCGTCTGTCTGTTTCTTGAATGCCAAAATGTCTTGTGCGCGTGCATTTGGAAAATGTTTAGTTTAATCGAAGCTTTTATGCGCTTAAAAATGGCGTTTAAAAACAAAATCTTTTAATAAAGCTATTGTGGGGTTAAGTGGTATATGTCTTTATTATAAGTTTTTGACATGTAGAACAGCATGATTAGCTTCAAAAAAATATTCTAATATCTCTTTTAGATTTTTCTATATTATCTACAATTTAGTGCCACGCTCATTAGTTAATTTTAATTAAAAATTTAATCTGACTATCTTCACCCCTTCGCAATTTTTTTTTGAGAAAGACAAGCTATTAACTTCAATGTTTTTCAAACTATACAACAAAATCGTAATACCCGTTTTTTGCCACTATACATGAAGCGCATAAAAAAAAGAAAAACTTAAAGCAAATTGTAAGAGGAAGTCAGTCAAAGCTCGAAATCACTTCATTTC
Organism: Leucophenga varia; assembly: GCA_018903435.1. Taxonomy (NCBI): domain Eukaryota; kingdom Metazoa; phylum Arthropoda; class Insecta; order Diptera; family Drosophilidae; genus Leucophenga; species Leucophenga varia. The sequence goes on from JAEIFJ010002813.1 coordinate 274,160, forward strand.
GTTGTAATTTTCAATCACGTGCTAAGTGCGCTCCGCTTTGTTCATTCATCTATCGGTATGTCTATCTGTCCGTCCGTCGGTCTGTCTGTCTATTTTCTGCTATTCGATTTATCGCTGTTGCTGTGTGTCTATCTGTCTGCTGCTAGCTAAACATGCAACATTTACTGCAACAACAGCAACAATGATTACATGAAGCATTTGCTACAAGAATGTTGCTGCACTGAACTGAACTCTGCTGCTGCTGCTATGGCTGCTTTTGATGATGACGATGATTGCAATAAAAGCTGATTTGTTTTTTGCATAATTTTTTCTTTCTAAAAGGAAAATTGGAAAGAGTATTTGCCAACACAAATAATAAATAAAGAAAACAATTGAAAATGTCGCTTAGTAGTCTAAACGAAATTTTAAGTTTAAAGTACAAGCAAAGCGACGACTGCGGCAGCGGACGTTGTTGCTACTCATTGGCAAGTAAAATCGTTGTCATGTTCAAAGTGGTAACTACGGATTTGCCCTATCACGTACAAATTAAAAATGTGAAATGTTTCAATTTTGTGTTTTGTTTTGTATGCAACGATGAAAATAATGCATTTGACTGCAGTTAGACAAACAGACAGACGGACAGACAGACAGAGAGCTGTTGCTTTTGTTTTTTTGCATATGGCAATGCTCTGTCTGTACCGTTTTTTATTAAAGGATTTTTTATGAAGCACTTAAAATCATAAATAATCTGTAATTTTTTCCTTTTTCAGTTTTTTTGTATGCAGCTGCAGCAATTAGTTTAATTTATGCATACGAAATTTAATGCTTTTGAATATATTTATAAGCATTTCTATATTTAATTTAATTAATGCAAACAACAACAAACAAGCAAAAAAAAGTTAAACGAACGCAGCAGCACAAATGCTGTCAATGATTTTTGAGCTTTTTGCGTTTTATTTTTTTTATGCGAACAGAAATAATAATCGCATAAAGCACAAAAAAAAAAAAATAAATAAATAAAAATAAAAATAAAAAAAAAAAAAAAAACATATATAGATTTTTTTGATATATAATAAAATCGTTTAAACAAATTTGGTCATGCATTAAACGAACTAGTTTTGATCTTTATTCTATTTTATTATTTTTTTTTTTTTTTTTTTGACTTTTTGATTTTTTGCATATTTTAAAATTTGTTTTAAATAAATTGTTTTTGGTAAAAAATATGTTTTTGACACAAAAAAAAAAAAAAATCAAGAAAGATATTTGAAATTGCAGCATCTTCAGTGCTGCTACACAGCGAGAAAAACACAAACACCTAAAATTGTTCTTAAAAAAAAAGAACATTGTTCTTGTATAAACACATACAAACTTAATTTTTGAGCATTTTATGAGCGACTTGCAAAGCATATTAAAACGGGTACCCCTGTTTTTTCAATTTAAATGATTTCAACAATTTTTTAAACTAAAATTTTCTAAAAATATTTACACCTGCATTTTCTTTATAATAATTTTACCAACTGCTGTATTACACTTAACTTATGCTTTCATGCTTATATTTTTTTTTTTTTGTTATTTCAATCTAGATAAAACTATCTTTTATAAAAGCACATAAACATCGCTTAACATGCGCCCTCAGGAGCAGCTTAAAGTAAAAATAAAAAACAAAAATCATAAAAAATGAAATGCTTCATAAATAGGCAGACAATGACCAAGCAGCTTGCTGCTGTTGCTGCTGCTGTTTATCCCTTGACTATTTTCAAACATTTTCATTATATATTTTCCACTTAATATAAATTTGCATATTTATCACTTTAATTTTCTTCTATTTGCCCACATTTTTTTTTTTTATTCTATCTTAGCTAAGTAACAAATTTTCACGCGACTTTCTATTTATCTATTTTATCTATATTTTTTTTTTTTTTGTCTCGAGGGTTTTTTGTTTTAAAAGGTGTTAACTTGTAGCGGCAGCAACAATGCTACTGAATTTTCAAATAAATTAGTTTTTTTATACATTTTGATTGCGTTTATCAGTTGACTATTGTTTTTCTCTTTTTTTACATTTTCATTATTTTATTAGACTGAATTAGATTAAAAAAAAAAAAAAAAAAAAAAAAAAAGAATAATGAACTATCATGTAAATGATGATGACGAGGAGTTGAGTTGAAGTGTTGCAGTTAGCGAGCAGCGCAGTTTGCATGACAAATAAATTAAATGTAAAATGTTGGTCAAAGTCAACCGACCAAAGCGACGACATTTGAGTGGCTAACTTAAAAAGAAAAAAAAAAAAATATCCGGACAGACAGACAGATAGACTTATAGACCAAACAACACAACACCGCTCAGTTAATATCGTCAAAGATGTTGGCAATGACAGCGCGTTTAATTGTTTGTTGTCTTATTTGTTTGTTTGTTTGTTTGTTGCCATCTGAGCATAAAATAATGTTTGACGTTTTTTTTTTTTTTGTTTTTTAAACTAGTTCACATGCATAATGACAATCTTAAATGATGTCTATAGATGAGGGTGTACCGTGTCAAGTTGCGTTGGCGGTTTTTTTTTCATTCAAAAGAAAAATTAATTTTTGATCTAATTATATTGTCATCGTTATTGTTGCTTCGGTTTTTGTCTTTCAATTTATTAATGAATTTTAATTAAAATTATATGAAAAGGGTTCAAATTTAACTAATTCTATTTTCATAACTTTTTGACTTAAGTCATTGCTTTATTATTTAAAGGAAACAATAAACATTTTTTCTTAGAGCTGTGTAAATATTAAATTAAAAACAACGTTTTCTTTACTTTGAATTAATAATTGTATATAATAATAAATTTGTTTTTTTTTTTTTTTTGTTTCCTTCACGTAAATTTTCACGCGCAACTTAACTTAAAAACTCAATGACCGTGAGTCATCAACATAAAAATCATCATTTACAACAACAAAAAAAGTGTGTAATATTGTTGGCTGTTGCCTTTGTTTCTTTTTTTTTTTTTTTTTGTTTATTATCTAATTTAAAAACTTAAGTTTTAAATTATTACGCGGGTTTTCAATGACCGCAAACAAATTACACAAATTAAAAATAAAAAAAAAAATTACATATGTATCTATGTGTTTGTATTGTATCTATGAGTCTATAAAGTTATGTTAGAGCAACAATTGTTACAAATAAAGCTTAGCCTTGAATTAATTAAAAACTGAAAAGCCTAAAAATTGCGCCGTCTATGATGGTCATACAAAAAACAAAGCTTATTCGCAGTGTAGTTAATTTTATGAAATAAAAAATTAAACAAATAAATACCTAATACCACTAATAAATAATACTGAAAAAAAAAACAAACAAATTATGTAGATATAGTTTCACCCGCAACTTTGCTACTAATTTTAAACGTCAACAATATGACGCATGCGCAGCGTTTTACAGTGGCTTGAATTGCATAAAAACATGTTATTCTACAGAACGTTTACATTAATTGTATACTGGTACTGTAAGCATTTTTTGAAAATTTTTTAAAATAGTGTATTAAAAAATAAACGATTTCAACATCAAAAGCTAACAATTTTTATAGAACCTCGTATCTTGTACTCACGTGCGATTTTCTGTAAAACACAATCATGATTGTAAATGTAGCAATAATTTGTATATGTTTTGTTATTTTCTAGTTCGGAAATAAAACTACAGATTTACATATTTTCAATCATAGCTACTTCAAAAAAAAGTTTACATCAACTTTACTCATTGTAAACCACTGTGCATGCAATACTCTGATGCCTTGAGACAACATAGAATAAAAAATTGTAAGTAATTTGTTTTTTTTTTTTTTATTTTTAAACACTTCATAGCATGATTTCTTTGTTTAATTTGTTGCTATTTTTTAAGTGTTCTTCGATGCTTAATTTATTTTTTTTAAAAAACATTTAATTAAAGTTGCAATCATTAGACAGATAGAGAGAGAGGGAGTTAGAGCGAGACAAAAACAAGTCATTGACATGCTTGTTTTTTTTCCCTTTCTGTTGCGCTTGTTAGTTATTTTTAAACAACGTCATTGTTGTTTTTGTTTTTTTTTTCTCTTCTAATTGGCAGCTTGCAATACGTTTTAATTGAATATATAAATCACTCATTTAACAGCGTAAAATCATTAAACAATTTCAATTTTTAATAGAATATAAATGTAACATAGAAATCGAAAGCATACATACAGACAGACGGACAGACAGACATGAAGTAAAAATGTCATTCGTTACTCATATTTAAACTATTAAAAAAAAAAAAAAAATTATAAGAATTAAATCTAAACTCCCTCAAAGCTAATAAGAAATGCTGCTGCTAACGCTCAGACCGCTTTTTACAGTGGTCAACGTGTAAATGTCGGAATGTCTGCTCGTTTTTTATGTATGTCGTCTTCTGTCTGTCTATGTTTCTGTCGTCAGTCTGTGCTGTCTGTATCGTTTCGCTTGACTGTCAAGCGCCTGTCATGTCAAGTCAACTGAGCTCAGACTCTCGTTTTAAAATTAAACATACAAAAAAAAAAAAAAAAAAAAATCGACTGGGTGTGTGCTTTACTCTTTTAATTATTTAACATTTTTTTTTTTTACTAAATCAATTTTTTAGTTTAAACACAATCATTAATTTTAATGATTAATTTTAATATTAACTTGACAAAGTCAATTGTTAATTATATATATTTAGTTCAATAAGAAACACTTTCAATATTTGATTTTTTTTTTTTTTTCGTAGATACTTTTTTTTGTCTTTGTCTTTGATTTTTTTTTTTTTTGCTATTATTAATATTTTTCCCACAGCGCAGCTGTCAACATTAATTGATTTATAAAGGAAGTTCGTTTCGTCGAATTTGTATCTACTCAATATTTTATTTAAATAATTTGTTTTATTTTTTTTTTTTCGGGCTACGTTTGTTTTATGATCATTTGCAATTTATTTACTTTTGGCGGCTTCTGCTTTTTAACTATTTTTTTTGTATTATTCTTTTTAACAAAAAAAAAAAGTTTTTGTTGTCTTTTAAATATTTATTTTGTTTCGTTGATTTTTCAGTCTAATTTGTTTTACTTGAATGCCACAAGCAACTTTTAAGTATCTATGTATCTAGTATCTGATTATTGATGTATCTGGCGTAGCACATTGACAGTACAATTTGTCAAAAAAAAAATATTTCTTGATTTGCGGCGCTTTGAACTGTTTCGATGCTGTGCCTAATGTGTCTTTGGAATGGATGCTTAAGTCGCTTGAAGTGTGATATTAGTTTGCATAATTTACTTTTGTATTTATCTTAAGATATTTTTCTCTTGCCTTTATTATTTACTGTGTAAAGATTGCAACTAGTTTTACGTATGGGAGCGTGTTGAGAATTTGAAAAGTCTTAAGTATGCTGAAGTATGTCGTTGCCTATTGAAGTCAAAAGTGGTACCTACTTCACAGATTGAAAGAGCTACACAATCGATATAACATAAAGCTTAACTAGATGAACTGAATAATTGAGAACGTCGCATAAAACACATTTCTATTTTAATAAATTCATACTTTTGCTAAATTTTCTTTAATTTAATCTATAAGTTAGGTTTCAATAGCATTGCTAATTTCAGTTTAATATGAGCCATAAAGAAAGTTCTTAGGAAAAAAAAAAAAGGAAAAGCAAAATATAATGCAGCATCAGACAGACGTGCTTATGAATGCATGACTTGACTTGACCTCTTCTGATGCTGATGTTCTCGGTTGGTATTACTACAAAAAAAAAAAAAAACACACATATAATTTATCTATATATGTATACAGTATAAGGTACATTCACACTAATACGAGTAATATTATTTTATTTTTGTTTTAGCATACGTTATATTATTTTTCCTGCCGAAAAAAAAATGCGCTTAAGCATACTTGATCCTTGCTTTTTGCCAAACTGAATGAAAGTCTGAATGCCAACAGCCCAAAAAAAAAAAAAAAAAAAAAAAAAGCTGTTGACAGACAGACAGAGGGTCAGACAAACTGTTAACGTGCAAGCATTTCGCATGACGCTGAACTTTAAAAAAAAAAAAAAAAAAAAAAAAAGAGAAATGCTTGCTTTTCGCATACAAATAAAAAATTCGAACTAGTCATGAGTATTTCTGTAATTAAATTTATTTACAAAAGCATTAATTAAATCAAAATCAATGTTTTGCCTTACTGCAAATACAAAAATAAAAGCACTAAATATATTGCTGCGTCTGAGCATAAAAGACAAGTCAGGCCATGTTTAAAAAAATTAAAAAATAAAATTTTTTTTCCAGGACAAAGTTTGTTTTTTAAGCTTTTTTTCGAACATGTAAATATTTACATCAACTAAAAATGACAAAAAAAAAAAGAAAAGAGAATGTATGAAATAAAATCCAGAAAAGCAGACAGACTTTGCTATTGAAGCCAAAAAGCTGATTTTGCATATTCAAAAAAAAAGCAAAAAAAAAAATAAACAGCAGCTTTTTGGAGAAGAATATGCATGTCATTTTTTTTTTCCTTCACGAATTACGCCATTTTGATTAAAATTTATACGAAAAAATAAAAAAAATAATGTGCTACAGCAAAGCAAAGCAACGTCATTGTCATGTTTGCTTGGCACTTTATAATTTTAAATATTTTACCCATTAATGTGAAAATGTCACTTGCAACATTTTCACAGCTTTAAATTATTTTTATTATTTTTTTTTTCTTTACAAGCAGCAATAAAGAATTAAGCGCAAAAAAATAGCAATTAATTTAAAATGCTACAAGAAAAGCAGAGCAAAAAAAAAAAAAAAAAAAAAATATGCATTTAATTGCAAAAACTGTGCGTGTGGCATTTATTTTTTTTTCTGTGCGCTGACAAAAAGGAGATCAGTTTTAGTTCAGATCGCCGCAGCAGCTTGTAAAATTGCAAAAAGGCATAAATTATTAAAATAAAAAAAAAAAAAAAATCAGTAGACAAAAAATTTCAAGCAAAATGCATGCAACTTTGCAGACGGACAGACATTTAAATGTTTGGAGACAACATATGCCACATAGGCGTCGAGTGTGTGGCAAGAGTTTCAAATGCGCTTGGCAACCACAAAATGCAAAACGCATGGAAACCCAACTGCGCGCGTAATGCAAACAGAAACAGAAAACCAACCAACTTGAAGCAACATTTTTCGCGTGCGATTTGCTGCTGCTGCAGCTGATCTACAGAAGTCGAGGGAGGGAGCGAGTAGTGCAGCGTTTTTGGGTGGCTGTATGCAAGATTTGATTTAAAAGTTTTAAAATAAATGAAAATTAAGTGTTCAATTTTAACTTGTTGCTAGAATTATAGATGATTTTGATTGAAAATTTCAATTTAAATTTAAAATTAAAAAAAAATATAAAAATGATCAGTCTGTCCTTCAAATCTACACGGAAAACTTGATTCGATTAACTTCATAAATGAATCGAATGTTCCTAATGTTTTATTTTAGTGATCTATAATTATATTTGCATTGTGGCCCTTCGAATGAAACCGATTTGGGACTTATTGGTTGGTTGGTTTTCAAAGTCCATAGCGGACATAGAAACATTTTTACTTTTTTTATGTATATAAAAAAGTTTACATTCTTAAACTTTTAAATCAGAACCAAATGCAATGACTATTTCGACAACTACGACAACAACGACGACGATGTACTATCTAAATTGCATATTTGTCTAAAGTAATGAGACTTTTCACAGCTTAGCACACAGCGTGGCTAGTTTTTTTTTTTGCGGTTTGCTGACTAAACTTGAAGACTTTATATATTGTAGCTTAGCTTAGCATAGCGAAGTGCTGTGCTGTGCTCGCTTATGTGGCATGGAGTGGAGTGGTTATAGCAAGCCATCGTTTATGTCATTGCAATGTATTGCATACGTTATGCATGCATTACGCTGTACAATATATATAAAATATATTTAATACATAAATACATTATGGGAATTTTGTGGCATTTTCATTAACAAGTTTTGCTTGCAAATTTTGTTTTTTGTTTCTTCTATTTATAAAATTGTCATAGTCGTTTACACTAAGTCACATACTGAGTAGGTTTGATTTTTTGAATGCAGTTTTCGTTTTCAAATGCGTAGATTTTTTTCAATATTTAATTTTCTTTCTGATTTACAGGCAAGTCAGAAAAAAAATTATTTAAATGTGTTGTAAGAAGTTTTTATTTCTTATTTTTAAAAATGCAGTGACTCACTTTTGTATATTCTGCTAAGTCAAATAATGTAGAACGCTTTGTCTTTGTGTTTGTATTTAGCGTGTGTAATCAATTAATAAGGATCGTAAAAAATTAACGCTAATTAAAATGAGGCATAACAGAAATTTTTAAATATTTATTGTAAAATTTATAAATACATCAACTCAATAAAAAAAAATTTTTTTTTGGTTTTTTGTATTCATAAGGAATCGTAAGAGATCTACTTAGCAGCTGCAATATTAAAAAAATAAAAAAAAAAAAAAAAAAAAATTATCACCAATTATAATTCATAAATCACATTTAACACCAGATTGCGTAATGCCTTGTTTTATATTTTAAATAAGCTTGTATATCGAAAAAAAAAAAAGATGAGAAAATATACTCAATTGCTTAATTTTAATAAAAACACTAAGTCAATTACTAAACAAATTCTGTGGATCAAACCACTACTGACCGGCTCTTCGCAAAAATGGTAAAATTTATCTAAAATTTGCTTTATCGTATCACATTTTATGAATAAACTGTTTAAGAATTACAAAGTTTCATTAAATGTAGAGACAATCCAAAAAATATCTTAGAAGTAACAAATCTTAAGCCAGAAAATTTTCATTTTTCATATTTCAAAAATTTATAACAAAATAAACCATTAAAAAAATTAATTAATTAATGAGCAAATCGAAAAATATAAAAACAGTAAAAGAGTGCAACAACTCATTACTCAGTTACATCATTCGAATATAATTAATTACTTAGAAAAAGAATTTCTTAGAAAATTAACGTTTCAAATTGCTTTAGACGCTATTTTTATGCAATTAACATTTTCATTGATTTGCAAATTTTCTATAAGCGCGCACTTCAGCCAAACACTTTCAAGTATAAAATTGTATTTTAAAACAATGCAAGCAGCAAATTTCTTTAGCTGTCATAAATTAATTAAATGAAATCAACTCCCACAAACATTTATTTTTTTTTTTTGCAATCAACCGGATATGATGAGTGCACAATCGTTCAATTCAATTCAGTTCGATTATATTAAAATATCGATTGAACGCATAATTTTCTATGTTTTTCTTTACGATTTATAATTTTAATTGCAAATTATTGTCATAAAATATTAAACAAAATACTTCTCCCACTTTGCACATTGACATTTCTTGCCATTTAGCGGCAAAAAAAAAAAAAAATTATCATTTATGATCTTTTTTTGTTTTATTTTACTTAGATAGGCAGCAGACGGACGGACAGACGGACAGACAGTTGAACAATTAAAACTGCTTGCGGTTGTTAATAGATATTTTTTTTTATTATTTTATTTTATTTTTCTTCTATTTTTATTTACTATTTTAAGATTTATGACTTTGAATCATCGCTGGGAGCAAGCAAGCAAATAATTGTAGAACTATTTTTTTTTTTTTTTTTGCATACTGTTACGAGTGCAGTTTGAACGGTAGTGTACAAAAGAACAGAAGAGCGCTGCAGCAGCAGTTGTAGAGGAAACGAGCAACAATTGCAAGTTATGAGAGAGACAATGAAATAGAGCAAAAGAGACACGACAAAACAAAAAAACAATTATATTTTTTTTTTAAACTTTTAAAATATATTCACCACAGATTTCACCTATTTTAGTTAAGACTTATTAAACTACTCTCGCGTTTATTCTATTTCTGTTGTATTTTTTTTTTTCATTTTTATTAAAACTGTATTTGTTCTATTAGTAATATTGTTTTATCGCTGATATTTTTATATATAATATGTATGAACTTTTTTTTCTTCTAAAACAACTTGCCTTAAAAGCGTGAAAGCTAACAAGTTTTTCCATTGATATGAGTATCGCATGATATATTTATAAAAAAAAAAAAAAAAAAAAAATATATATAATAAATAGTCGTATAATGTATGATGTCAACAATTTATAAAACTCAAACACAGTTTTAAATACAAAGTGAAAATTTCAAAAAAGAAAAAAAAATCAAATAAAATAAAAAAAAACTGGAAAGCGCCACCATTGCCACCCGGCACAGTCGCCCGTTTACGCCCACTAAAGTTTGTTGTTGTTGCTATTTGTTAAATAAATTTCATATTGCAAATGCATTCAAATCGACAAACGTCTACGTCAATGTTGAACGAGAAAAATTGCATTAAATGCGGTTTTTTGATGCATCGCTGGCTGACTTAGTTTGAATTTGAATTTGTTGAATTTTATTCATATTATAATTTGCTAAATAATTTACTGTAATTGCCATTGTTGCTATTGTTCGTTGTTTTTGTTGTTTCTTGGCAATTAAATTGCAAATACTTGCAAAAAAAAAAATGTAAAAAAAATAAAACAGTCATTTCATAGTTTTAAATTTGAATATAATTACATACAAATTAGGCATGAGTAACAATAAAGAGCAGTGGCAACACCAAACAACAAAAACAAAAACAATATAACAGGCAACATTATAAAAAAAAAATGTAATAGAAGATAAAAACAAAATGAAACACGCCCACTCATGGCGCGATTTGCGCTTTCTTCATTAAAAACAAATTTGCAACACACAACGAACAACAACAAAACATGTTAGCAGCAACATACAACAAGCTACAAAAAGCTACAATGAATTATGTTGCTGGTTCAACAACCACAAATTGCAAAAAAAAAAAAAAAAAAAAAAACAAAATTAATAAAAATTACGAAAAGAGTAGCAGCAACACTTCGGACAATGAATTTTCAAAGTAATAGCAATATTCTGCACAGTGGTTAGAATATTAGAAAAAAAAATATAAAAGTAATCTGCACGCAGGTGGCTTTAGCGCAATGTGCAGGTTGAGTTAGCGTTGCTATTTAATTATATAAATTTTATAAAGACATTAAACCAATGTGCAAGCGTTGCATAGTAAAAAAAACTATGCAATAAAAAATGTTGTAGAAAGAAAAAATATATATTTTTTTATTTTATTTAAAAATTGTTGCTAACAACATGAGTAAGCAGCAGCAGCAATAACAACAACAGCAATCATATTACAACTGATTACATAGCAAAGAAGACGTGTTTTTGTTCTTCTTGTTGTTGTGTTAGCTATTTGTATGTTGCAAAAAAAAAAAAAAAAAAAAGAGGCATGCATTTTGTTGCATGTAAACGATGAGCAACTACAAAAAGTAAACGAAGAAAAAATAAAAGAAGCAACAGCAGCAACCACGGTCGTTGCACGCGGTAAACCAGCTTTTAAATGATTGAATGTTGCTGCTTCCCTTTCTCTTTTTTTCACTCGCTCTATCTTTCTAATGCTGCAACAACATGTGGCACACCTTATATGTTGCATCGGAACTGCTGCCTAACTTAATTTGAAAATCTGCAACTTGTAAGAGTAGCAAAACTAATTCATTTCATTTCATTCAAATGAAAAACACTTTCCTTTTCAGTTATTACCAATGCTGTTGCTGTTGCTGCTGCTGCTGCTACTGCAATTTAATAGCGTGCAACAAAAAGCAGCAATCACAAAGCATATAATTAGTTAACGCTTGCTACAATAACTTTGTACGAAAAAAAAAAATGGAGAGAAAAAAATTATTAAATAATTACAAAGTGTTTTGTTGTTTTTTTTTACTTTTATTTATACTTCCACTTTTATCTTTATATACTTTACACACATGTAACAGCTGAGCGTGCTTATCAGCAAATAAAAAAAATGTGTATATAGAAATTTTCCATATAGAAAAAAAGGGAAAATTGTTGTAGCTTAACTGATATGCTAATAAAATAATAAAAAAAAAAAAAAAAAAAAAAAAAAAAAAACAATAGAATTTTTATACAACAAAAATCAAAAAACTCGTTCTCACGCTTTTCGCGAACACGTACAACGTACAACGAGCAGATTCCAAGCGTTCGTAGAACGTTGCTGTTTTAATAATTTAATAAATAATAAATTAAATATATAAATAAATATATTTAACAAAAAAAATTACTGTGAATTATAATAAAAAAAAAAATATATATATAAAAACTTTGCACGCGTGCAAAATTAAAAATGTAAAAAACTGTCAAACGTTTTGTTGCTTTGTATGTAATAAGGTCTGATATGAAACTTTTGTTTTGGAGCAATACAGCAGTGACAAAGCGACGTGCCAAGTTCAGAGTTTCCCTTTCTCAGTAATTATTTTTTCCCTTCTCCTCCTCCACCAAAAATATAAAGCTTAAAGGTACATAATATTATTTTTGTCGCGTTCTTTATTAATATGCAATTAATCGCTCGCAACAAGAAACATGTTGAAAATATTAATAAAGTTTTTATTTTTTTTTTTTTTGGTCTTTTTTTCAGCAGTGCTGCACATGTTGTCGAGGAAATTGACAAAAATGGTATTGCAGATAAAAATCGACAAACAAATACCGAAAAAAATACAAAAAATTCACCTACTGAAATACTAAAACCGAAAATGTTAAACCGCACCCAAAAATGTGTCAAAGATCAACTGAACAAAAAAAACGACAAGAAAAATAATATTTTAAACAAAAAAAAATACTAAAAACGCGCAAATAAAACGAGGAAATATACTGACAGACAGAACAAACCAACAAAAAAAAAAATTATGTATTATTTCGATGAAATCGAAAACGAAATCGAGCTTTTTCGTACGCTGCTGCTGCTGATGTGCCGTGAGAATTATAATTAAAAAATATATACATTTTTTTATATGACTTTAAATGGATTAAATGGTTATGTGTAAAGAATCATAAAGTATTTGCAGGTAGTCATGTCGATTTTATAAAGATTTAAGATTGTAGCTTTGAATAATGAAATTTAGGTTGAAACAAAAAGTAACGAATTTATATTTTGTAAGAATTAGCTTGGATTAGAAAATGTATATCGATAAGTAGCTTAGAGAACATTAAAAATCTCGTTTGAGATACTTTTGTTAGTTTAGCCCACGGTTGTATTATAAAGCTGCTGTCAAAGCGTTGGTACCATGCGAGCCGATGGCGAAAGAGATAGCTTACTTTACATTTTTACTCTGTTTTTCAAGTGTGAATGAGTTAGAAAATTTGTGTTTTTTTTTTTTTGTATCTGTTTCTTATTATAACAATGAAATACGATTGATGTTGGTACGCAACAAGTTGAGAGAGCAAGAGCGCTTAACATAACCTTGTACAATTTAAACATGGTTTAGCCGCTCAATTGTTGTACTATACGAGATCTTTAAGCAACAATTTTAACATAATTTTTTTCATTTATTTATTTATTTTTTTAAAAATTTCAATCAAATTAACTAATCAACTGCTGCAAAAATATTAAAACCTCTCCTATAAATAATGCATTTTATAGAGTAATTGATTTCTTGGCGCTACTTTGACATTTGCAAATGTAAAAATGCAATTATCTTGATTTTCAAATCTTACAAATAAATTTCACGCTGTTTACTTAACTTGCAAAAAAAAAAAAAAAAATCAAAAAGCCACAAAAACAAATTTGGTTTTTTTCTTTTCTTCAATTATTTACAGCAAAAATTGAAAAAAAAAACCCAAAAAAAAAAAAAAAAAAAAAAATAAATTCACAAGTTGTAATCTGAAGAGTAAAAAAAAAAGAAAATGGAAAAAAAAGATACATTTACTACGTCAGCCAGCCAGCCAGTCCAGACAAACAAACAAACCGACTTATCGATGATCTCACAAGAAAAACAAAACAAAAAAATTAAACACTAAAAAGAAATCCATACAAAATCAACTGCATTTTGGTTGCAGCTCTTAAAATGAAAAAGAAATGAAAAGTAACTCATTAATTTTATACACACAGCCTTATTTGGACAATCAATGGACGACGTCGTTTGAGTTCAATTCACCACAAACAAAAAATAAAAAAAAAAAAAAAAAACGCTGAGGATCACCGCATTCAATTGCATGTAGTGCAATATTACTAGAGGTGTGGTTTCTCAGAGGAATACACACAACGTTGAAGTTCGTGCAATTCAGTTTGATTTCTTTTTTTCTTGCTTCACAATCGCAAAAAAATATCAGCGACATTAAATTGGCTGTGAGACTATGTCGTGCGGTTAACAGATTTGTTGTTTCTCAAAAAAATATATAAAGAGACAGATAGTCTGCTGCCTAACTTAATCTATCTTATAGAAGTGCGCTACTTTATCTTTTTTGAAAAACGAAAAAAAAAATATACAAAATCTACCGCACCTGTAATTCGTGTGACGCGGTTTGCTGTTATCGAAATCGTTGTCAATTTTTAATTATTTTATTTTTGTTAAATAAATCATAATTAATTTTTTTTTAACAGTTTATCTATAGCATTGCCAGTTTTGCCATTTATCTAAAAGCATTAACAGTTGCCATTTAAAAAATTACATTTAAAGAAAAATACTAGACAAAGAATTGCATTCATTTTATGCAAAAAAAAAAAAAAAAAAAAAAAACTGGCATCATAGCAACTTATTAAAAGCAAATAATCGGCTTTTAACAATAAATTATACAAGTCTGAAAAAAAAAAAATTAACTGAATTAAGTGAAGGCGTCAAAACGCTTATAATAAGCAAATACAAATACGAAATAATGAAAGACAGTCTTTCTTCTCTAAATATGCTGGCGAGACGCGGCTTTAGATGCGCAAAGAAAAAAAAATCTAAATAAAGAAAAGTAAATTTACTTTAAATAATGTACGGCATACACACACAGTAAGCGTTTCAATGAGTTACGAAAAGAAAATAATAATAAAAAAAAAAATGATATATTTAATGCGTTCAAAACTCAAGTAGCTGATAATAATATTTGCACAGAAAAAATAATAATAAAAAACGCTAACACAATATCACACAGCTGCGCAGCGTTTTAATCAAGGCACATGCATTGATTGCGCATACAAGCTGAAAGATACAATAGCTCGTCTGCCTGTACAAATACGCTCTAAGCAGGCTCTATATTTATGTATATGCGTAGGAAATATAAGCCTTGAGCCTGAAATATTTAATGGTGCAGTAGAAAAACGCGCCTACGCTGATCTCTGCATGTGACCCACTTTAAAACGAAGCAAAAAAAAAAAAAAAAAAAATCAACGCTATCATCAATAAACCAAGAAGGCACGACGCATATATAAAGCAATCAATCGATTTATATATTTATTCGCTTTCATTATAATTTAACAGCAGAAAACAGAAAAAACTCGAGGTCAATCTGAGGGATTCAAATTAATTGAACAAAGCAATCGATTGTTTAAACATTTTTCGTAGCGTTCTTTTTATAAGAATTTTGATTTGCTTTTTCCAGCTTTGTTGAAAATAAAATTACACTTTTTGCTAATTTAGAGCCGATAAGATGCAGTATAAGTTTCTAGATTAATATTAACACGCCAAATAGTCTGTACAAGTTCTACTAAAACAATTTATAATTTATCTTAAAATTGATTACAATTTACAATTAGTTCTAACATGTTGCTTAATGAAAAAAATGTTTTTAATCTAATTTTTTTTATAAACTGCTAACTTAAAAATTAAATTAATACTATACCACAAAATTTTAGTTGAAATACATTTTTTTAAATGTATCTCTTCATATCGCTTACATTAAAAAAAAAAAAAAAAAATCAGTTAAGCAAATAAAGATTTAAAAAATAAAAGAAAAAAACTTACAAAAAATCAACTAAATAAATGACTAACTTGAAATTGCTTTATTTGCGCTGTCTAAATATTTAAGCGTTAAATCATTTTGGAAAGTGCATACATAATTGAACTCTCGAGCCATTGAGCGGCGAGCATATGTACACATATGAATGCGATGTGACGCGAGCGACTGGCACAATTGTATAAAATACAAAAAGAAAAAAATAAATAAAAACAAAAAGCTGCAAACAAAACGCATAAATAAAAGTTGATTAACTAAAACTGAAAATATTATACTTAAATAGAGAGAGAAAAAAAAAATTAAATGAAAAAGATATGTGTAGTAACCGCAGCAACTAACTAAAAGGCGAATGAACGCGCAAGCGAGTGAAGCGCGCGCGAGCGTCATTCAGTCATTCAGTCAGTTAGTTAGCTCAACAGATCTCTAGGCAAGCTAGCTAGCCAGCCAGCTAGCCAATCAGACAGCCAGTCAACTAGCCGGCAATGCACTTTGCCAAGGACAAATTCATTGAAAAGTGAAAAAATAATAAGCGAAACATGCAATAAGAAAACTAGACGCAGCAGCAACAGCAGTCATCGCGAATGCAGCAAACAGAAAAATGCAGCGTGCTGCAGAAAAAACATAGTAAAACACATAGTTAACAGTTTACTGTTAGTTTGCGTAACAGCACAATGTAATGTTATGTTACTTTTATTTAACTGTTTTTTTTTTTTAATATAACAGCTGTTAGTTAGTAGTGATCTTTTAATGTTAAAAAAAGAATGCCTTAAGACTCTGTTATTTGTAATCAAATGCTTATTTTTTATTTATATTTTGGCTGTATGCATATAAAAAAAAAAAAATACCTAAATATAATTTTGATTAAAAAAACAACAGACGTCAGCTTAAAATAAAGATAAGACATTAAATTGAAAACAAAATTTTATATTTGCAATTTGAATTTCGAAAGTATCGATTAGATACAAAGCTAAATTGATAGACAACATTTTTAAATTGTGTTCTAAACAAAATTTATTTAAGGAATGCTTTTTTTTTACTTAACCAATTTACTGTTTGCATTCTCAGTGAATATTTAGCTGGAACGCACTTTATCCCGCTTTTTTTTTTGTTGTTGTCTCTATTTAAAAAAAAATATCAAGGACACACCATGTAGGTGTTGTTGACTGTAAGCAAATATATTGACAGTGAAATCGTAGAATTCATTGCAAAGTCAGTGTTTGTATGTAGCTCAGAACGCTTCAACGATTTCGAGTGAAGCAACAGCAGCAGCAACAACAACAACAACGCCAGCAGCAGTAACAGCTTTTAAGCTTTATGTACTTGAGCAGCATTATAGTTTATTGCTATATTGTCGTTGACGTCGTCGTCATCAACAAGGTTAAAGATTCAGATCTCTTTCAATTTTTTTTTATATATTGTATTTTTTTTTACTCTATTTTAATGTATCTTCTTCTAGATTTGCATATATATATAATCTTTATATGCAGCATGCAATTGTATAAATACAACAACTTCATATATAGGAAGCAATAAGTACAACAAGAGATTTTGATCAGACTTTTTGACGTTTTGTAAATTCGCAAAATTATACAAAAATTCATTCATGGCATTCAAAAGCTTGGAAGATAAAAAAAAAAAAATTATATACCTACAAAAAAAAGGTTTTTTTTTATTTTAAATCCGCGTCAAATCTATTCCGAGCACGTTTTATGCATTTCAAGGCTTCGCTGCTGTGTGCTGAGTTGTTTGAACTTTTTTTTTTTGTTCTGCTAAACTCCCGCGCTGTGAATTTCTTGCTTTTTAAAATTATTCAATCCAACAGGCAACCGCTTATCTAGCTGCCATTGTTTTCAGATACTTTTTTCTTTATTTTTTTTTTTTTTTGGTTTGTTTCTAAAGAATATTTTCAATGTCAGCTGTATGCAGTCATGCAGGCAGGCAGTCAGTCAGGCCACGCCTCTTGTTAAAGGCAGGCACCGAATGATGCCCAATGTTGCTGACGTTAACAAGAAATTGACAGCTGAATGCTCACTCGTTGGATGTCTGAATTTTTTTCAAGTGTCTGACATGAAATTGCAATATTTGTTCTTTTTTTTTTGTTTTGTTAAACATTTTTGCGCATTAAAAAAAATTTAAACATATTTCAGGAATTTAATGGATTTTTTTCTGTTTGTGTTATGCAAAGTGGATTGCTTTATTGAGTTCGATTAATTAAAATAGATAACATGTGTTCATAAATCAAAAAATAAATATATTAATAATTAAAAAAATGCCTTGAACTAGAATTGTAGCTTTTATTTTTTATTGTTTTTCTTTTCTTTCTCGCAAAACTGTCATGTTTAAGTCAAGCTACGCTTTTCTATAAAAATATTTGATTTCGTATAATTTTTTTTTTTATTATTTTACAAATTTGGTAACGTCAACTTAAATAAATTGACAGCTACGTCTGATAGCAGAAAAAAAAAATAATAATAAAAACATAAAACGTTTAAGCAAACAACTTTATATGGCAAAAATCATTTATTTGTTTGTCTCTCTCGATAAATTGTAAATACTCCATAATGTAAATTATTCAATTACTAAAATTAAAAAACAAAAAATACTGAAATTATGAAAGCGCAGCTGTGCGCAAATTAATAATATTAATTTAACAATTTATTTAAATTGATTTTTGTTTTTTTTTTGAAGCTGCTATTTAAAATCATCATTTAAAGTAGTTAGTTTACCGGCAAATGACATTTTAATAATAATGTCAAAATTATTGATATGCTCAATGAGCACGCAGAATGGCGTTGTTCGAAAGAGAGAGAAGAGAGAGAGAGACTTATTGAATGAAAATGCTTACGATTTGCGTATAAATATTGCAAATGATGCTCATGGTTTGGCAAACTACTAAAATATACCAAAAATACCACAAAAAAAACATACAAAAAATGCCATTTTAATAAAAAAAAAAAATTTGTTAAAAATTTAAAGTAAAATATGAAAAATTAAAATAAATAAACTCGTAACTACAAGTTAAAAAGTACTCTTCAGCTTAATTACTAAAACAAAAAGCTAGAAAATGCTGGAAAAAACTAAATAATTGTCTGGTAAATAGCGACGTCGCTATATAACAGGATATGCAGTAGAAGAAAATAAAAGGAAGAGAATATTTCACAGCAAATAACGATAGCGCATATGCAGCATGGCTAACCAAACAGTCTGCAAAAAGCGCAGATTATGTCAGCTGAGGTATTTTTCATTTCAGTTGAAATTTTTTCTCCTTCTTTTTTTTTTTTTCGTCACATTTTTTTGCTGATAGCAAAAGGCAATGCGAAATAAAATACTACAAAAACAAAATAGAATAGTATGACGGACGTTAGTAGTTGTTGTTTGTAGTTAATAATAGTGGAATGTTTAGTCACAGAGTCTGAGCAACCTTAACCAATATAAATGGCTGAGATAAGCGGAAAAGCTGCTGCTGCTACAAATGAAAAGCGCAAAGAAAAAGTTTTATTTTTTTTTTTTTTGTGCGAAATAGCAGCAGCAACAAATAAATAAAGGAGCTGAGCGAGTAGTTAAAACAGTCAAGTGCAGCAAAAGGATGCAGATGACCATTTAGAAAAAAATTCTATCTATAGAAAACAAAAACTTGAAATGAGACAAAGCCTTTATGCACTTCAAATCAAAAGCACTGACTAAAGCTCATTTCTAAGCAAGACAAAATAGTTCTACTTTTCAGAATTAATGATAAAAAGTCATTTTCTATAACGCGTTACAAACTTTCTATAAAACTTACATAACTATTTACAAAACAAATGTGAAGAGTATACAAAAAAAAAATATTAAAAAAGCAGAAAAAGTTTTAACTGTATAAATCGAAACAGTGAAAGAGTTGGCAACGTCAACGAGTCTCCATATTTATCTGAATAGCTAGCTAGCTTGTCTGGTATTCTGTCTATATAATGTCCGTCTGTCTGACTAAATGGCAACAAAATGGCGACATTGACAAAACAAACCATAAAATTGCCAAGGATAATAATACCAGCAACAACAACGACGACGACCAACATAAGGATGAGCAAAATGACAATGAATACAAACAAAATAGAATAGCTGCACAGCACAGCATAACGAGAAAGATGGAAGCAGTTAAATAAACAACGATGAAAGAGTTAAAATTGAAAAATAAAAGTTGCATATTAGCAGCGTAAAAAAAAAAAAATAATATAGTAAAGGAAATACTACAACTATACTATACGATACGGATACTATGCACTAAACAATGCAGCCTTGAACTAGACAGACAGTCGGATCAACAGAGAGCAACGTAGACAACAATGATAATGATTGTAGTAGTAGTAGCAGAAGGACCTTGGCGATGACGTTGACAGTGACGTTTATATTTCCTTTCAACTATAAATAGTATGTATGCATGTTGAGTTGAGTTGAGTATTTCATTATAGTTTAATGAATGAAATGTCTAGTCGTGCTATTGTGAATGAATGGCAACAATGCAGCATAATGCATAATATACCACCACACTACAAAGTTAATCAAGTAATTAGCAGCAACAAAATCAAGAACACTGGCAGCAGCAATATAAATCACACCTCGCATATAAAATGTTAAAGAAATCGTTAAGTTGACGCATTAAAATGCGCGCTATAAAATCTATAGAATTCCAGCTGGACCACTTGTCTGCACGATTGAAATATATCTGCTCTGCTGCTATTGCTGCTGTATAAAATCCTTATTGTCCAAGGACCAAGTTCATAATATTGCTATTGAAGTTTTTTATGTTGAACACTTCAAAATGTCTGTCTGTACAAACGAGCGAAAAGTTAAAACGATTTAAAATGGCGCCGACGCCAATTGGCATAACAAGATAGCCAAGTATAACAAACGCTGTAAAGTGATTGTATTGACAAGCGTGAAATTAATAGCTACCCAAAAAGAAAAACGCAATAAAAATATTTTTATTGATTCTGCTTTATTTATTACACAAAAATTCATTTTATTTAATGCATATGAGACACAGACAGACAGACGGACAGACAGATGATGCTGCTGCTGCTATCGCACATAAATACTAATCGTTCCCTCGAGTTAAATAATCACAACACAGCAAAATATGTAAAATATTTTACACAATGCACAAAAAGCCAATCAGTTTCAAATATTTTGACAATAAGAAAGTTCGCTGCACTCTCGCTCGCGCACAGATGATAAACTTAATTAATACAAACCACAAGCTTCGCTTCTATGATGAAGCAAAAGACTTGCACCAGCAAAGCAATCAACAACAAAATTGCATTTTAAAATCACGTTGCCCTCTAGACAAAAGCAGCAACAAGAACAAAAAGGGTTAAGATACAAGCAACTACAAAGTTTTAGTTACCACAAAATTCAAGAAAATAGTTGCAAGCAGCAACAACAACTTAAGTCGACAGCAGCTATACACGTAGTTTGTAGGTATTTAAGAAGCGTTTATAATTTATGTTTAAACTTGCGATAAGAATGAAAAATAAAAAGAATGAAACTGCTTTGGCATATGCAAAAATTCTATAGAACTCTTTTTCTATAAAGTATACAGCAGCGCACAGCTTGAGTTAAGTAAGCAGCTTAAAAATGCAGCGTCGCGGTACATTCCCAAAGTAGCAATGATAATGAGTAGCTTTGTGTTGTAGCAACGTCGTCGTCGTCGTCATCAACGTTGTCGTCTTCGTTGTAAAATATAAAATACAAAAATAATAATGGTAACAATAAAGCACATACTTTAGTTGTCTACAGGTTCAAAGTTGGCTAAAAGTAAGCATAAAGTAACTATGAAGTAGTGCTGTGTGTCTAGGATCAACTGCAACTCTTGCTAAAAAAAAAAAAAGATTAAAGAAACGCAACTAAGAAGCCTTACAGCAACTTAAACTTCAAAAAGAAAAATATTGTAGAAAAAAAGTTTTAATAAAACTAAATTTAAAAAATAAGTATGCATTTTTGCAGTTTTGAAGAGAAAAAACAACCTATTTAATCGTGTCTTTACACTTGTGAGTTGCATGCAAACTTTTTAAGTTACTAAAATTTGGCTTTGGTTCCAGTTGTTGTAGAAACTTCAGAGATATTGACGGCTACATCAAAATATTTGAGTAAAAAAAATTGCTCAAAGTAGTTCGATTTAAAACACAAACATGAAGTGTGAGAGTTTGTATCTCTTCTGAAGCTGTAGCTCTGCTCAAAATAGTTCGATTTAAAAACACAAACGAATGAATGTGTGAGAGTTTGTATCTCTTCTGAAGCTGTAGCTCTGTAAAGCAGCTTGCTTTAGAAAATTTGTTCTGCTATTCTTCGTAAAATATTTGCAAAACTAATTAGAATTGCGTCGAAAAATGTAATTTGAAAACTCCAATGAAAACAAGCAATATCTTTTAGCATTTTAAACTGCAATTTGAGAGTATTCATGGCAAATTCAATTCAGTTTTAAATTATTTTCAATTAAAAACTTTTCACTATTGGCAAAAAAAAAATGTACAGACAATAACTGCAGCCAGCTAAATCAAAAGAAGACAACTAAAAAAAAAGAAAAACCCACAAGGCTATGCCGACCGACAATTTTAAAGCAAAAGTTGTGGTTTCACTTAAGGTACACCACTAACTTCTATCTGTCGTCTGTCTGTCTGTGTCCGTCTGTCTTATTGTCTGATTCTACGCTGCTGCTTGTTGTTCATTTTCGGGGCTTCGCTGTTTTTACAACAACAACTTTATTGTACTTGTTTTTTTTTTCCTTTTTTATTGTACAAAATAAAAGCATGCATCATGTAGCAAAATATTTATACGGGTTCACCTACAATGAAAAAAAAAAAAAAAATTGCGCACACACACATTGCCTAGCAAGAAAAAAAGTGTATAAGGAATTTAAACTTTTTAAATGCTACAATAACTGTAAGTAATACTGCAACAGCAACAAAAAAAAAAAGAAGAAAAAAAGAAGAAACAACAACAACGACGACGCCTGTCTGACTTTGTTCTCAATAAGAACATTTAAGACATCGTCGTATTCGCAGTCGTCGTTGTTGCTGCATCATAAATACCACCCACTGTGGCAATGTCAGGGACACGCCAACATTGCATGTTGTTGTTGTTGTTGATGTTGCTGTTGTTGAATGTGCCAGCATTGCTGCCATCTTCATCTTCACCTTGTTAGTGCAACAACAACAAGAACAACAGCATGCAGCAAGTCGTCGTTAGATGCTACCGCTTGCTGTTTCTTAACTGATGAATTCTGTGTTTTTTTATTTTTCAATTTTTTTTAACGTATACCCTACACATGAAGTGTGTTTATTGTATATGCTTAACATAATCGATTAGCTGCAATTAATCAAACGAATCTAATACAAAATCAATTATTTGCAATTAATGAAAATAAAATCAAACAAAAATCGATTATTTTCAATTTATCAAATAAAAATCGATTAATTGCAATTATTTTAAAAAATCTTTAAATTACAATTAATCGAAATAATCGCAGTATTTTAATATTTCACAGATTTGGTTAAATAAAATCTTTTTATGCCATTTTAATTCTGCACATTTAATTCAAAAATTCTCTGTAGTATCTAATAGCTTCGGTTTAATTAAAATAAACTATTCGTGTTGCTTTCTTAATTTTGTTTTTTTTTCTTCTTTTATTTCATTTCTTTAGTCTTTGTTACGACTTAACCACAGCAACGTAGAACTTGTTTAGTATGTAAATAATGTTCGCAAATTATGAATGCAGCTAATTAGCAAGAGTAAGATACAAGATACAAACGGCAGCCATTCAGCCAGCCAGCTAAGTAGCGTGTGGCTTTGCATAAAGAAAAAAAAAACGTGTTGCAAGGAAAAATACTACAAAAGTAAAAGAAGCAGCAGCAAGTGCTGCTAACTAAAGTTGTTTCAAGTTGTCTGGCTGCTTGCTTGGCTTTCATAGCTAGCTTTTCAAAATGCATGTAGTATGTAGTATCTTAGTTAGTTTTTTTATTTTAAATTTTTTAAGTATTTTTTTTTTTTTTTTGTCTATTTTCACGTTGCATCTTCATGTTGTTAGTTCTTTTGCACAGACATACATATTCATTATGTCATTGAACCATTAAATTGTACTTAAGTGTGTAGGATTTGGCTGACGAGAACGCTGTGTGCTTTACTTAAAGTATTTACCTTGTTTATAGCGCCATGGGGAGCATTTAAGTTAAGTGTTGATTTCAGCAGCCAAACAAAAAAGTGAAAAGATTTATTTATGCTGTTAAACTTACCTGTAAGAAAAAAGATAAGAAAAAAATGTATTAGTAAATAAAGTAGTTAATAAATATAGCACTTATTAAATAATACTTAAAATGAAATTAAACTGGACACTATATTAAGCATATGTTATACGTATATTGAGCGTTAAATTGTTATTGTATCTTAAAGATACACAAATGTGCAATGAGACACACAAACACAAAAAAAAAAAAGACGTCAAAAGTAAAATAAAAAAACAAACAAACAACAACAAGAAAATAACGCCCACAAAAATCAACATTACAAGCAATAAGCTTGCAACTAAATATATATTATAGAAACATAAAGAATATGTTTGCCTTATAACTAGATACATACTATATAGTATACACACAAGCAAAGATACATTCACAAAAAAGCAAAGCAGCCGCACCAGCAGCAGCTAAAGAACTAAACAAGCTAATAATCATAAAACCAAATGACTTTGAACGATGAGCGGAACAAGTAGTAACAGGATGCAGCAACCTTCCCGCCGTTTCCTGCTACTAGGAACAACGACAGACAGGCAAACAGACCGGACATACATACATTCAGATAAATGTGATGCTTCAAGCATGCAAAAAAAAAGCTTCAAGGGTGCAGGCATTAAAAGGAGCAAAAAAATAATATACAGCAAACAGCAACAAGGCATCAACATTATCACCATTGCTGACGACGATTAAAATTCAAGCTTCATTTGTTGCACTTGAGCAGCTCAGACAGATACTCAGATACATTTGTTTTTTTTTTGTTTCATTGCTCATTGCAAGTTGCTGTTGAGGTGCTGATTTTCAAAACCGCAATTGCTGCAACAACAACAACAGCAACAAATTGGAAGTAAGCATGCAGCATAATAAGTGTTGCAGTTGATTGCTGCTGCTGCCTGTTAGATACTTTTGTAAGTAGATTTTCTATTTGTCTGCACAAACTACAATATAATGCAATACAAAAGTGTTATGATTATAGTTTTTTAACGATAACGTCATCACGCACACACACACTCACACACACACTTAGCTAGTTGCAATTGCCACACACAGAATGTGCAATATGTTTATTGTGAGATATATAAGTGAAAAGTTTTTTTTTTACTTTGCTGTATTAAAGAATTTCAAATAAGAAAAGTGATCAAGAATTAAGTGGCATAATCATAGCGTAGCTGATTTAGATTATGTGGAAGTCTTCATAATGGAAATAATTTCAGGAAAAAATAGCTGACGTTAACTATTTTTATAAAAAGAGACTGAACGCCAAGCAAAATGCAAAGCGATTGAGCTAAGAATTTACAAAGGTTATTGAAATTCTCAACTAGTTATACCGTTATACTGTATAATCTGGTTGACTCTATATAATAAATTTTGATGGCAACACTGCTTTAAAAGTTATTGTACAGACGTAGAAAAGGAGAGATAGAAAAGAGTGAGATAGCTTACATATGTATTGCTTTTACTGTTCTTTTTGACATTTTAAAGAAGAGTACTTCGCTTTAAATGTTTCTTAAGGCAGAATTTAGTTCAATTAGAGCACTCAGACAGCATAAATGTTGTGGAACTATAAACTTTTTCCCTATCCAAATAACTATTCAAAAATTTCCATAGTTCAAAGTTCAAGCAAAAGATGACCAATCCTTGAAATCAATTAAAAAAATTTTTTTTTTCATTAAAAATATAACATCGAACTTGAGCTGCCAACTTGTATTAAAGTCAAAGTTTTCTGCGTTTTTATAGCTCGTCAACTGGTTACATTTTTTTCTTTTTATTTTCAATGTTGCTCCCAATTTGGTGTAACGCCTTAAGCGAAACTTAATAAATTTTCATATAAATTGACATTTTAGGCGCGTTTTACGAACAACATATTGCCAGCCACCAGAGTCTGTCTCTGTTAAAGCTACAATTTCGCAAATACAGCAGCAGCGGCAGCATATGAATTGAATTTTGCGCTTAAGATGCTTTATTTAAGATTACGCCAGACATATAATTTTTTTTTTTTTTTTTTTTTTGTACTTGCACTTTTATTTTAATTTTTTTCTTTTATTTCGGTTTGCAAAAAAAAAGATCGCGTGTGCAAAAAAAAAAAAAAAAAGAGCAAACGGAAAAAAATTAAACGAGACTTTCAAGTTTACAACAAAGTAAAGTCATGCAACATGACGAATAAATTGTTACTGTTGCCGCTGCTACATGCCAAAAGCATCAGCAGCAAAAGCAGCAGCAATATGTTGGCGGCAACCTTGTAGCTGCATGTTGCACGCTGAACTTAAACACGCTTGCGGACAGACAGACAGACAGACAGAGAACAAAGCGTGTAAATTTTCGTTTTCTTTAAAGGATAAACTATATATTTAGTACAACTAAAAGTATCTTGTCTTTCGGTTGCGCCCTTTAAACTTGCAATTATAGAGTGTAATAAATTTTGCTGTTGCTGTTGCTGCTGCTGCTGCTCAGCTCAGCTGTTATTTATAACATTTTATTTTATTTTCATTTATTGAGAAGTTGCTGCTGCTGCTGCTTCTCGATTCCATTTATTGTGATCGTCGTCGTCTTCGTTGTTGTCGTTGTCGCTATACATACATTGCCATTGGTAACGTAAATATTTATGGTTCCTTTGCATGCCACCATTGTTTTGTAGCATAAAATGCAATTTCCATAAGCAACAACAGCAACAACAACCTTAACAACATCAACTCCTCGTTGTCACTTTCATTGCAGGTTGTTGCCTCTTGACCAGCAACAGCGAAGATATGTAATATTTAACAACAAACAAGGTTGTATTCAAAAGTTTAAAAAAAAATTTAAGTTTCAGGATCTTTTTATTTATTTATTTAATTTTTCTATTTAAAATTTTTTTTATATATTTTATATATAAAAAATGTGAAACTTTTGAATCAATTTTTGCATAATTGAACAACTTCAACATATTTTATTGATTTAAATCTTATAAAAGCAATTTTTATGCATTTATTTTCCTATTTTTTTTTTTTTATATTTTCTTCATATGGCATAAAAAAAAAAAAAAAGAGGACAATAAAAGTGCATAAAATATTATTGGCGCCGAAAACGAAAGTGTATCTCACTTTTTAGCGTTATAAAAGTTGTCGTCAGCATGCTTCAAAGATACATGTACTCTGATACAGCGACAGAGAGACAGACAGACAGCAGGGTGCTTGCTGCTCTCAAGTAATAAAAAAAATAAAAAAAAATAAAAAAAAAACAAAATAAATAAATAAATTCGCTGATAAACTTGTAAAAGTGAAAGTTTCCTTTTTTGTAAATTTATTTTCTTCATTTTTGGACTTTTCAAAATGCACTTTATTTCGTATTGCAATATGAGGATTCATTTTATTTCTTATTGCCTAATGAAATCGAATGCTGTTTGATGTTGCAGACAGACAGACAGTTTATTAGGTTGTTTTCTATTTTTGTTTTTTTTTTTTGTTGAGTTTTAGTTGCTTTTAATTAAATAAATTACACTTGCTGCATTTTTTTCATTTCTTGTAAAGTTTTAAATTTGTTTTTTTTTTTTTTCGTATTGCATTTCACTTAGTCTCAAACGCCTTTTATGCAGTTTAATTGTTACAAAAGTCATCATTGCATCGTTGCATTCGGTTCGTTCATTGAACTAAACTTGTCGTTGACGATAAATTAAAAAAAAAAAAAAAAAAAATTGGTTTCTTCAGTTTTGTTGTAGAAGAAAATTGAATTTTTGCGCCCATATTTGTTTAGTTGTACATTTTGCAATATTAAACATTTTTTTTTTCATTTGACAGATTGACAGCTTTTCTTTCCTTTTAATTGTTTATTGGTCATTAACCGCTTTTAATGTTAAAGCAAAACATTAAAGGGGAGTAAAAATATGTTTATCGGTAAGTGGGTAAGGTCAACCTGTATAAATTTTAAAACAAGTTATTTCACAGTTGACTATTTTGCAGTTATAAATGAAGTATTTATGTTAGAAATTCATGAGAAAGACTTTCGCCAAAGTGTTTCTGTTTTTATAAAATTTGTATAAAAATATTCGCATAAGCAAATAATTCGCATAAGCAAATGCGAATAATTCGCATACTATTTTGCGAATACTTCTTTAATTTTTGAGTTTAACATAACACAGATGAGTCTAAAATAAACTCAAATAGTGCCAGAAATTTTTTTAAACTGTTTCTCTTATATTCGCTATACGTAGCTGATCAAACATTATCAAACTCAATTTCGTTTAATCTCGTTAAAACTACTTTATTCCAGAATAACTTCAAGACATTTAAGTACTTTTCTTCAATATATTTCTCATCTTTTAACTTCAAGTTTCGTTTTTCGAAAACCTCAAATGCAGCATGCATCATTAAGCGACATGTGTGCAACATTAAGAGCAAAAAAAAATGTGTTAAAGACGTCATGGAACCCTAAAAACATTTTATACGAATTTAAAAACTAAAATTTTTTTTTTTTTATAAATAAAGATTCACAGCAACAGAAATGTCATTTGTTGCAAGCAACCAAAAGCAGCAACATGTGCGAACGAAAAAAAAAAAAAAATGTTAAAAAATGCAACTTTAGATCGGTGCTCCAAAAAAGTCTTTTTCGATTTAGTACTACTCCAAGTATTCATGAGCGTTGCTAAATTTTCAGAAGAGAAAAAATAAAACAGACACTTGAGGCGCTGCTGGCATAATTTTGTTAATGGCGCTGACTTGTATTGTATTGTACTGTGTGCTGAAATTGAAGTTAAAGTTTCGAGGAGTTCCACTGTTTAGTGAAATGATGTAGCTTAATTTTTGTCAAAATGTTGGGGAAACAACAAAAACAAAACTTAAGCTGCGCTCTTGTTGTATCTTTACGTTTGCTGCTGCTGCCGTAGCAAAACCAAAACCGCAGACACATGGCTTGGCTCTGTATTTGGTGGTCGACGACTATAGTAGACGTCTATAAAGGCATATAAATCGTTACGAGCGAGTCCAGTTTAAAAAGTGTTTTGGCAGCATAAAGCAAAATGCAGCTCTACTCTTTTATTTTTAAAACTTTATAAACCAAACTCAAATTTTATTAATTTTTTTTTTTTTGTAACACATTAAAAAACGCTCAAAGTATTTTTACGATATAATGCGTTGAAATTCGTCTTAAATTGAACTGCAAGATGCGTTGAAAAACATAAATTCAAAGTGAAAAAAATTTATAAAAATAAAAAGAAAAAAAAACATAAAATGCATTTTTTCTCTCGAACATTTGTCGAAATTTTATTTTTACTGTTTTTGGCAAATTTTATTTTCATGTCACTTGGGCGTCGTCATCATGATCATCAGTAGCAGCAGCAACGACGTCTTCGAATCATTAATAAAAATAAAAAAATTTTGCAAAAAAAAAAACCATATAATTTGTTTTATGCTTTAAAACGCTTTAAAATTCTTAATTGCACTTTCGACATTTTTTTTTTTTACGAGGTTCTTAAAAAATAAAAATTTGCCAAAAGTTAAAAAAAAAACAAAAAAATAAGATACAACTCAAACAAATTGCACTTCCTGTACAAACAACAAAAGGATTGATTTAAAAGTTTTTATAGTTTAATTGTATATTTTTATTTTAATTTTTCAAACAGTCCTTGCATTAATAGTGTACATATTGCATTCGGTCTGCATGAATAAATTGCACATTGCAAAAATGATAGCAGCAGCAACAAAGACACAACAACAAAAAAAAATTGCAGTAGCAACTCGAATGCCATTCTCATTGTCGCTTATCAGTGTTGCAGCAACATTGACCGAGACCCAGACAGCAGCGTTGTCGTCGCTACACAGCATTGCAACAGAATTTTATGGAAGTTGTGGGCCTGGAGTGAGTAAAATGAAGAAAATCTGAATATTGTTTCCAGAGTCTACTTCATTTAAATGCATTATAAAACTTTAATACGCTAGGCACACACACATTTATAAAGAGTTGCAATTGTTGTTTTTTTTTTTTTTTTTTGTTATTGTCTACACAACATGTGTCTCGTTAGCTTCAGGGGTAATTACTAGCCTGTGTGCTGGCTATGATAAAATTGTTATGTTAGTTTTAGACCTATCTTCTAAATTGGTTTTATGGTTTAAATAAGTCAGGCAGACAGACAGACAGGAAGCTGCGCAGCATTGCTGATGATACGTATGTAGTCTTCTTCTTCGTAATAGGTGGAAAATAGCCACAGTTAAAATATTTAAATTTTGTTTTTTTTTACACTTTTAGTTGTGAAGAGAAAGTGTATAGAATTTAACATGGTTTCATGTAACATAAAAATGTTAATTAGCACTCTTTAAATTTGGTATGGGTAACATCTGTTATGATCCTTTAAAATAAAAAGGTCTATGTTAAATAAATTTTTATATTTCAAAGTTTACAAAAGCCATTGTAAATTGAAGCACCCTTTATAACGCTAACAAACAATCTGAAATGAAATATTTCGATTTTCAAAGGTATTTTTTTTTTACTATTTCAAGCTTTCTGAAATATTTTACTGAAACATTTATATCAATATTCTAAAAAAAATGTTAAAATTTCAATAGATTTTTTAACAAAGTGAAAAATGCAATTTTATCAAATACAAAATAGGAAGCCAAACACAAACAGTTTCGAGTTCAAAAAAAAAAAGTTAAAATAAAAAGAAAAATGTGCCATATATGTATGCATGCACACATACTGCAATTTACTGAATGCATGCAACACACAGCAGGCGGCCTCTGGCAGGCAGAGTATGCAGCAAAAACTGCAAACAACAAAAAAGAGATGAGGCAAGCAACAACACCCACGCAAAGTTATATAGAGACACAGAGATATTATATGCTATAGTATAACGCCTGCGCCTCATCAAATCGTATCGAGTTGGGCAAAAAGTATAACAAAAAAACGAGCTACAAACTGAAGAGCTTGGAGATTTTAATGGATTTCGAATAGGGTGTGTTATGACAATGGCAACTCTTTTTCACTTTTTTTTTTATTTATTCCCTTTTACTACGAAATGTTATGTGTGTGTATGTGTGTGTTTACTTCATTATTCATATTGTACAGAGTATACACACTGAGTACAATATTGCAGTTCAGCACAGCACAGCACAGTACAGCGAAAGCAATAAACAAAAAGAAATTTATAAATGTTACATATAAACAAAAAAGTATTTATATTGCAATAGCAATGACTTTTTTATACACTACAAAGTTGCCTAAGCTTAAAAAAAAATAAAAAGAAAGAAAGGCTTGTTGTACTGCGTCTTTACTGCTTAATTTTTAAATTATTTTAATTCGCTTGTTTGTATGTGTCACAAAACGCGATACAAATTAACTAAGGTTCTCTAGATAATTTTGCATGTAGCGTATTATAAACGAAAAAAAAAAAACGCTGAAGAGTTTTCTTCTTTTATTTTTATTGTAGGCGCTTTGCTTTTTGTATTGACTGTGCTCCGTCCATCTGCCCGTCTGTCTGTTTGTCAGTTTCAACGTTTGTTTGTCAATCTGTTGTGCTGACTGACTGCCAGCAACAACAACAACAATAAGGAATATACACATATACACATTATTGATTGCAATTTGCTTACGAGCAAAGAGATAGACAGATAGACAGACAGACATTGCAATGTTCAAGCCATATGTACAATATGGTAAATGCAACAAACAGCAAAAAAGCAGCAACATAAAAGCCTAAAAGCATACACAGACAGATAAACAAGCCTAAAACACACACACATATACACACATATTTGCGTATGTATCTTTGTAAAAAAAAACATTGCAGTTGTCGGCCACTCCAAACATAACTTCAAATCATTCTACTTCTACCTAAAACTCCATCAAGCAGCAAGCCATAAGCTTAATACTCGTCGTAGTACTGCATGCAGCTGAAGTATAAAATTGCTGCTGAAGCCTTTCAAGTTGCAACGTCGTCGTTATGCCGCATGTAATGTATCTATAGTATGTATCTGTGTGATTATGCTGTATCTACTTTTAGCGTATATATGTCTCTGTGTATGTGTGTGTTTTTTTTTTTTTTTAACCATGGCATTGTCTGTTGGCAATGAAAATGTGCAGCACACACAATAAAGCCTAAAGCTCCTTCTTCCATTTACTTTGACTCTTTTTATATTTTATAGTATACAATTGTAGTAGTATATGCAGCTGCAACAACTCAGTCAGTCAATTCAGTCAGTGTAGGCGGCGGCGGCATTTATAGCAATACAAAAACAAACATAAAAGCTGTTAGAGTTGAGTAGAGTAGGGTACCTATTGTGTTTATATATATACGCTTCGCTAGATTTTATTAATACGCAGTCACTTTTTCATTGACTTTTTTTGAGCTACAATTGCAAATAGCAATTATGTATTTCTTATCAAAGCAATTGCAGCACAGTAAATAATTGTTAGGTCTTCAAATTCATGTAGCTGCTACTTTAGCATGTGTCGCAGCAAGTAGCAACATTCGTTCGAATAAAAGTCAAGCTTAAATGCAAGCGAAACAGCTGTAAGCATGCAAGTAAAACTCATTCTGCTAGCTTCCCACCCAACCAGTTCATTTTAAATCCACTTCTTTCCAAATGCGGCTCCATTTAAATAATTGAATTATTGTTAAATATTTCAAGGTATATCTGCTGCGACTTCCTAAAGTTATTTGTATAATTTATTTTTAATTACAATTTGCTTCGCTGCATTTCGGATTGACATATTTTCAAGTGTATCTTTAGGTTTCTAGTTTGCTACACTATAATTCTTTTTGGAACCTTTATTTTTTTCTTCTTCAAATTGTTATTATTTCATGGTCTGTTAACGCTGCTATACAAGCTGTGAAATTCTTAAAATTTTAGAGGGTAAAACGATGTCGTAAAGTTTAAACAAGAATATCTTTTTTGGCGTTAAGATTTCAAATTATCAAATCAGTTAAAATTTTAAATTAAATTTCCAGAACTTTTTCTCATATTTTAAAATGTAAACAATTTTTATTACATACTGAAAAATTTTCTCGTAATAATATTATTTTTTACTGACCTATCCTAAAGTAACTTATATGTATGAAAAAAATAATAAAATATTTTTAAAAACTTATTTGCATATGCGCGCATAAATATAAATTAAATAAAATTATTTTGCTAGCCATATACTCGCAGTTTTTATATAATATTTCCGTGTTAATAAAAATTTCGCGCTGCATTTAAAGTGCAAAAATCGTCTAGACGACAGATTTTTCCATATTTTTTTTCCTTTTTTTTTTAAATACTGTTTTTGTGAGCATTTTGTACGTGCTCAATTAACACAATTTGTTGCAGCAATAACAAAAAAAAAAAAAAAAAACAACAACAAAAACAAAAACAAAGCATGAAAAATGACTTTTCATAAAATTTTAAATTTAATGTTTGTTATTTAAATTTTTTTATTATTATTATTTTTCTTTTAGAAAAACAGTTTTCTAATTACAATCAAAAAAAAAAAAAAAATTGAAAAAAAAAAAATTATTTTATTTACTTGAGTCAGACTGAAATACAAGTAAGCAAACAGACAGAACGGCAGACAAATGTAAAAATAATTTTATGATTTAAAGTGACTAAAAAAAATTAAATTACAGCATACGGTGAAGTTATACTTCCTATTTTTGTATTATCTAAAGAAATATCTTTAATAGTTCATATTTTTAAACTCATTGCGAATTATAACCACAGAATGAATTTAATTATATGAGAATGGAAAAGTAGCAGATAGAAAAGGTAGTTACAGGCAGAATTTTATAGAAATCAGGCTGTGTGAAAAACCGTTAGATTCCTAAAACAAAAGAGCGGAGGTCTTCAAAAAAAAAAAAAAACCTCAATTTATGATTGCCGTTTCGTGGTATTTATTTACATAGAATAAAATATCAACGGAACAACTCTTAGAAGACTGTCAAGCTTTTCCTATTGCGAGTCTTAGGTAGCAGGGGTAGTAACAAAAGACCAAAAGGATTTTGTAAGCCCTTCTTAAGGGCAACAGTGCTGGATTAGATACTATAGATACGATTTTACAGTCAGCTACAATATACTTCATAAGATCGCAGAGTCTATAATAATTATAGGGTGGCCCTCAGTAGAACTCTGCTCTAAATACTTATTGCCACTTTTTAGCCAGATTATCTTTCGCTTTGTATTTAGTGATATGGTATAAAATATATGAAATTTAATTTATTTAGTTACTGTATAAATAATATACATATTTCTTTTGTTTTTTTTTTATTTTTTTTTTTTTTATTTTTTTTGGTTGCGGAAGCACAACCATAATAACAACAAAATTATTAGAATATTGTTGTATAAGAAACATGGCAGCAGACGAAACGAATTTTAACTGAAAAATATTATTCTATTATTTTAAAAATCATGTTTTGCTTTTTCTGTTGTTAAGTCATGCCAAAGTTGTAAAAGAGTGCAATAAAAACTAAAAAAAAAAAAAAATATTAAAAAAATATTTACGAGTAATATTTTAACAACAAACAAAAAAACAAGCAATTAGATACAACTAAAATATAGACGAGAAACGACGAAAACGTAGGCATTTAGAATTATTAACAGACCTAACACAACTGATTTCGTTTTGTGTGCTTAAAAGTGAGCTTTGCAAACACGAATATACTTTGTAATATGTAAAATATAAAAAAGAAAATATAAAATATTGTATATATAAGTAAGTATATTGTAAATTGCTCGACGGCGTTGAAATTTATCGCAACGTCAACGGAAATATAAAACTTATCGAAAGCAAAAATAGAAGAAAGAAAAAAACACAACAAAAAATGAATGTGATTTTAATGAAACTTTTGAACTTAGAAGAAAAAAAAATCTAATACAATATTTAGGTAACAACCAAGAACAGCTACAATATAAAATTGTGTCTAAACAGGAAGCTTTTTTGTTGTTTTCTATTTTTTACTGCAAATATATAGCTACAAACCATAAAAAAAAAACAAAGTTAGATGCTAAACAAGTCATAAAAAATAAAAACTTTATACAAAAACAAACGCCTACAAATGTCTCGTGCAGACAGACAGACGGACAGACATTGAGTGAAGGTCGTTTGTTGTAGTACGAGAAAAGAGCGCGAAAGCGCTAAAACATCAACCCAAACAACAACTTTCTTAAGAAGCTGGTAGATACAATTTGTTTTAACCTTGACATTGAGACATGAAAGCAAAGAAAATGCCGGTAGATATATCATATATATATAAACTTGTAGATACTTTTACGCATTTTGCAGATACTTTTTACATTTTTCTGCGACAAACGAGTGAGAAACAGAGAGAGAGAGAAAAAATTACAACAGAACTCGGAATTTGTATCAGGTATCTCTGGGGGTCATTGTTTTAAAATCTGTAAAAATTATTCTAAGCAAAAACTTGCATGTAAAATTTTATTCTCTTCGCTTTTAAAGCTCAAAATACATTTGATCTATGATAATGATGATCTATATTTCGATTACTTTTGTATTCCGAAAATTTAAATATTTGAAAATATTGATCGCTCTATTTTTGCACTCCTATAATAATTTAAATATGGATTTAAATAAAAACCTTGACCCAGCAACGATTTCAATAAAGCAAGAAATAATTTTTCTTTTCTTTTTCTTCGCCGTTTTTTGGAAGAATTTTTATGTCAAATACAAAAACAAAAATAAAGAGAATACAAAATAAAAAGTGGAAACTTGTAAAATAAGTAAATAAGAAAAGCAACAAAATTAAAAATCAGAACGAATAAAGTAATAAAGCGAAAAACATGAAAAGGAAATAACAACGAAATAAAAGAAACCAAAAAAGGAGAAAAAAAGCAGAAGATAATACATGATCAAAGTGAATAAATCACAAGCGTACAAAAAGAGAAAACAGATAAAAAAGACTGTGGGAGCGAGGGAGAGAGAGAAAGCAAGACAGAGAAAGAGAGTATGTATGTGTGTGCAAAAAAGAACGCATGAGAAATTTCACGCAAACTGAATTCATTGTTATGCAAATTAATAAATTTGAACTTCCTTAACCGATTTTAATTGAAAAATAAAATAAATAAAAAAAATTAAAAATTATAACAAAAAAAACATATTTCGCGCGATCTTTTTTATTTTTTATTTAATATTTTTTTTTTTTTGCGGTTTTTATCTTAATTTAAAACAAGGTTTGCTGCTTGCGCGTTGCTCATTTAACATAAATTTTAGCGAGGAACTTGAATTAAAATACAAATTTTATTTATATAAAATATTTTTTTTTTTTTTTTTTTGACTTGTTATACACATTTACTAATATTGACAATTTAAATTTGTTTAACTTTATTATTTTATTTATTTATTATTTTTTTTTTTTTTTTTGCATGCTTAATTTTTTTGCAGCTGTTCTTTATATAAGATAAAATAATTTAAATAAAAATAAAAAGAAAATATCAAGGTTATATAAGCAATACACAATAAAATTAATTTTTTTCGATTATTTATGTTTCTTTTATAAAAAATTAATTTTTTTTTTCTTTTGATAAAAATGGGCACTTTTTCTCAGAAATAAAATGAGGCTGACAGCTGGCACACGTCTCAGTAGTAGAACTAAAACAGAGCAACAGAGAGAAATCCCCATTTGTAGTATTTGAGGAAACGAACTAAATTAATATGAATCACATTTGATAAGCAAGAGAAAATTTCTATAAATTTTGTTATATTTTCTAGAATTTGCTAGACTCATGTTTACATATTTTGATTTATGTGGAAAAAAATATTATAATAATATTCAAAAATATTATTATATTCTTTGTAAACCTCTAAGATTATTTGGAGACGGAAATATATGTCAGTTTAAGAAAAAGTTCGATTAAATTTTTACAACATTATAAGCGGCATATTTTAGTATCAATGCCCGAAGGAATTCTGATAAAACCATTTTTTTGATTCTGCTCTAATTGTTTTCAATTTAAGATTGTACAAAACTAGCCTCAGTGCAACTTATTTGAACTTTTTTGAAACAAGCCAACTTGATTTTATCAGAAATTTTAGTTTGAAACAAAATTGCAATTTCAACTACTGGGAAGACTTCAAAGTTTCCTTCGTACTCGTCCTATCGTGCCGAATGATTTTATGAAATTGTATATTTTTAGACTCAGTAACAATTAAACAAATTTTACTTCCATACATTATTTTCTACGAGAGTACTCAATAAAGCGTTTGGAGTTTAATTAGAAGTCCTACAAAATTCCGAAGAATATTTGAATACATCTTCTTTTGAGAATCTAGTTTGTTCCAATTGGGATTCTTTTGGAGGTCCAATTAATGAGCTCTCTAAAAACAAATCGAACGATGTTTCATAAAAATATTGCCATTTTTTTCTGACAAACAAAAAAAAATTTTAACAAATTAATTCTTGACCAACTTTTACCACAAAAAAATTAAATGACAAATTGTACATAATTAAATTTAAAACAATTTAAGCATTTAAGTAGTTAATTAGCTTTAAAAAAAATCAAACCGAAGGCTGCACTAGCCATGAGTTTTAAAGGTTTTTTTAATTTTTTTTTTTTTTTTTTGAATTACATTAAAAATCATTACTCACCGTACACGCTCCGAATAGAGTTCGACTTCCTTATTTTTTTGCTGTTGCACCAATTGTTGCTGATCGTAACTGGTTAATGGTTTAAAATTAGTAATGCTTGCCATGGTGCCACCATTAGTAAGTGCAATCGTAGAGGAATTCGATTTTAACAAAGAATTATCAATGCCATTGAGTATGCTCTTCGAGAGCCAATTTTGTAGCAGTAGACTGGATGAATTTTGCTGCTGTTGCTGTTGTTGCAATTGAGCCTGTTGTTGTAAGGCAGCAACTTGTTGTTGTTGCTGCTGCTGCTGATGCTGATGTATTGGCGATATGGCTATATCAACGCTTGATTGTGAAGCTGATGGCGATGTAGAACCACTACCAGCACCGCTTGATGATAAACTGCCAGCACGTGTACGCAAATCTAAACCGAGCACATTACCCGAATTATTGATACCATTGACAAGCATATTGCTGATTGTATTAGCAACAATGTTATTATTATTATTATTGTTGCTGCTGTTATTGTTTGTTGCAGCAACATTTCCATTCGAATTGTTGTTGTTGTTATTGTGTGGCAAACCGCTGCCAATTACACCAACATTTGGATTAGGTGCCAAATTATTGCTATTATTATTTTGCTGCTGTTGTTGTTGCTGCTGCTGATAGTTAGCTGCAACATTAGCTGTATTGTTTGCAACCGAAGCAGCATTATTACCATTATGTGTTGCCAATGCCAGAGTTGGCTTTTGATTATTACGATTACGTTTCTTTTTTGTCCATTCGTAGTTTTTTTCTTATCATCATCGTCACCAACAATATCACCGACAATACCATTGCTACCATTTATCATACGTTGCTGCTGCTGTTGTCCATTCATATAACCATTTTTCTGTGAAACTGTTGTTGTTGCTGGTGGTGCTGTCCAATCCACATCCTTACGCACTTGACCACGTCCACATTTACAATTGCATGCTTTATAGACAAGATCGTAACCCTTCTTGGTCCAGAGATTTTGCGTACGTTGACGTTCGGTCCAGGCACGTGCACGTCCATTCGACTTAAGTGTTGCCAATACAGTTTGTTCCCATGATTCAAAGCAATCACGATGCATATATTGACCAACATTACAATTTTCGTTATTGCATAAAACGCGTACACAATCGGAGAGATCATCGAGTGAAATAAGTGTATCAAGTTTACAGCAATCACCATTCGGTTGGCAGCAGTGTACAAAATTTGTTGTTAGATTTTGTTGTAAATGTTGTTGCTGTTGCATTGAGTTATGATGATGTTGTTGCTGTTGATTGTTGTTATTATTGGCAACAATGATGCCAGTAACAACACCGCTCGAATTTTGTGTTGGCGGCATCGGTGACATGGTGCGATTGTTGTTGTAGCCAGTAGCCAGTTCTGATTTGTTGTTGCTGTTGTAATAATTGTTGTTGTTGCTGGTGCATTGGTGCTATTAGTTGCTGTTATTATTGCTAACAGTGCTGCCGTTGTTGTTGCTATTGCGACGCGGCGCCATATGTAGCAAGCAAAAAAAATAGAATCCTTTTTAATTTTTATTATTATTCAATTATTTTCTAAATATTTTTAACTCGTTGCTCATATTAGTTTAAATTTTATTTTTTTATAAAATTATTTTTAATTTTTTTTTTTTTTCACTTTATTATGCACATTAAAGGTTTAGAAATATTTATATAATTTTTGTTAATATAAAAGTTATAAATTTTAAAAAAAATTTAATTGTTTTTATTTTATTTTCTTTTTGTATTTGATATTTTTTTATTTATTTGCTTTTGCATTGCATTTGTTTATTTTATTATTTTTATTTGCAGTCTATTTATTGTTTTTTTTTTTTTACTTGATTTTTTTTATTTTTTATTTGATATATTTTTTTATACGAAAATACCTGAGCTTCTTTTCTGTTAGTTATTTTTATTGTATTGTATAAAAAATCGTTATATTATATCTAAATATATTTTTTATAAAAAGGATTTTTATCAATGTACATTTTTTTTTTTTTTTTTTTTTATCTTTTTCAAAATTCTTTTATATGTGCGGCTTCATTTTGTTGTTTTTTTTTTTTTTTTTGCTGCTTTTGAATTTTTATCAATTTGAAATTAACGGCGCCGCATATACAAAAAAGGAACACAAATGCACACGTACAAACGCGCGAAAGTAGACGAAAAGAAAATTATGTATTGTAATTTTTTTTTGTTGTTTTTTTTTTCGCGAAACAATTTTGTGTTTCTTCTTATTCGCCGGTTGCTTTTCGTTTCTTCAACGCTTTTCTGTTTTGCTGTTACGCGGCGTGTTTTTTTTTTACTACATTTTGTTTGTTTATTTAATTATTTTTAAAAGGAATTTAAAATAAAAATTATTTGTTTATATTTGAAGTCTTTTTGGCTTTTTTTGTTTTTGTTTCCTTTAACTTTTTATTTTCGTTGCAGAGTTAAAAATTGAAAAAACTACCGTTTTTTGTTTACTGTAAATTATTTTTGTTCTTTATAATTATTATATTTTGCTTTATATTGTTTATGTTTGAAAAATATTTAATTTCACTGCAATTTGCATGCAAGCAAAAAAATCTTTGCCATCACACACAAGTAAAAAATTTTAATCAGAAAGCGAAAATTATCAAAAATTGTTTTTTTTTTTTCTTTTGTTTTGTTTGTTTCACTTTTCGTTTTAAATCGAAACATGCGACGACGACAACACACACGACCGCACTCGCTGAACTCTTTTGAACGAGTGAGAAAGCAAAGTAAATTACAACAGCAAATGTTGAATCGGTGTTAGTGTTGTTGTTCTGCTAAACGTAACAGCAAACGCTTCATATAACCGTTTTGCAGCGCAGCAGCAGAGATTGTGTGGTTGCTGTTGCTGCATACAGCGCCGGCTTCGCTACTCTTTCCCACTCACACCATAGCAGCAGCACGTACACACTTTTGCATTTCACTCACTCACACTATGAACGTTTGAACAGTGGTGCGCGCATAAAAAAGTACACCAATTGAATTAAATAGAAACCATATGAAAAAATATATACACACATACATGCATACATTACGTTCTGTTTATGCGAAACAACGGCAAATTTTTTAAAAGCATTCCTTGCAATGAAAAAAAGTAAAATTTCTCTGCATGCATAACACATTTTGTAACGCAGAAGCAACGGGAAATTATGTTTTGTCTTCTTTTAAAATTAAAACCATTAAAAACAACTGTTACGGCTAACGTTTTGTCAGTTATTTTAAAATTTTAGTTTCTGCCACGGCACAATAATTTTTGTCGCAGTAAAATTATTCAATTTAAAATTAACTGACACTTTGGCACTATTATTTTTTGCAATTATTTGTGGCCTTTCTTAAAACCATAATTTTTTTTTACTAAGAGGCGCCCAAATCCTTGCAGTTTGTGCAAGAATATCGGTAGACCTTTTTAAGGCTTACAGATCCATTCTGCTTTCTCATGGTATTCCACATTTTTTTCATATTTATGTATTTATATTTTAAAAAAAATATACGCATCAGATATGTAGCTCGATGATGACTAGAATTTTTATCTACAGCTTTACTCCAATAATCGCAAGAATTTTGCGATTTACGATTTAGTAAATTCGTACGATTTTAAATAACTCGTGTTCCGACAATCGCAAAAGCTATGTTTCATTTCCAAAATGTATGACAAAAACTGCTATCGGTTACAATTAAAATGATTATCGATCTAAACAAATTGCAAATTGTTGTTGTTTGTCTAAGTTTTCTCTCTTTAAATTTAGGTGGTTTGTTTTTAAATTTAGGCATGAGTTAAAAATATTGAAAATAAGTTAAAATTCGAACTCAGAATCAATAATATTACAAAGGAGTACTTCAAAAAAAAAAAAAAATCGAAAAAAAATAGTTTCTATGGGAAAATCGACAGTACATTTTTTATGTTATATTATGCATTTACTTTTCCTTTCACCAACTTGAACTCTGCCAATTTGAAATCGAAAATATTTTAAGATTTGCGATTCATCAAATTTGTTTAAAAGAAAAGCGGTACTGGAGTGGAATGCAATTGGGATGGCACATCTATTAATATATTTACAGAGACACATTTGAGCAAGGTTTCCAACTTAGTGATCAAATTTACAAAGTATAGTTTCCAAGAGAAATCGGTGTTATGTTACTTTCGGAAGTACAAACACTCAAAATTATATAAGAACTCACTCAAACTGGCCATGTCAAGAAAGAAATAGTAATCTTTTAATCTCGAAATCTCAAACTCCAACTCTAGACAAGATTCAGTATTGTAAGTTTAATATTTACGCATGAAAAAACCAAGTCACTCGGCTGTATTATAAGCAACTACGACAATAAATGGATGCCAATACCAACGAGATGCTATTGTAAATAGGGTGCTGACTGTTGTTATATTCTATATAGACCAGATGATGTATTTACTTACTTACATATGTATGAACATATAAATATGTATGTTATGTATAATGCTAGGCCTAAGAGTTCTATGTGAATCGCAACAGAATGGCAATGAAAAAGTATTATTTGTAATTACTCATACTACCGAAACGATCCAATCGGAAGCGACTTTGAAACCCAAAATGCGGGGTTTGAATTTGACAGGCAACAAATACGGATGGGCATGAACGCAATAAGGACATTAGAACGCCAGGATAACGTGCATATTTAAATAAATGTATACGAGGCATGTTTTTTATGACACAACCCGAGGGTGTTGTAATTTCATTTCGTAACAAGAGAAACTCTTAAAACTCAAACTCCATTTTGTCACATTTATATAATTTAACTTTGGATATATTTTTTTTTTTTTTCGATAAAGTAGCTCTACTGACAGCATTTGGTTTTGTTATATACATGAATATATGTATATAAGTATGTACATAAGTAAAAAAAATGATAGAGGAAAAATGGCCTACATAGCCGTTTCAAAAAATCATAAGGCTTATGCGGCCGCAGGACACTTTCAAAAGAAGGGTGGCATTTTATTTTCTAAGCCAAATAAAAAAAAAACACAAAAGTGTGAGTGAATAGAATGAATAAATGAAAAAAGCATTTCGTTTTTACATAGAAACAAACAAATTGTCATCCTTAGTATTTATTTATTTCTTGTGCGTGTGAAAGAGAAAGTGTTTTATTCAGTTTTTAGGGTTTTCCACACGCACACAGATACATTGATAAGATATTACAAATGCGTTAGAAAGAGATGCAAAGGTACAGAGGGAGACAAAACTTCGGAAAAGTTACATTTTCTTTCGCTACGCACTTCAATTTCTAAAATATCCTTCAGGCCGTTTGTCTGTCCGTTTGTCAGTATTTCTTTTCCTCTCCCTCTTTCTTTTATTCATTTAAAGTGAAAGTGAATGAGATGAAAATAATTTTCATTATTTTTGTCCTTTTCTATATATTTTTTGTTTTTTTTTCGTTTGTATATTTTTGACAAAGGCTCTCACGCACTTTTCTTTCATTCTTTGTTGTTTTTGGTTCGACATTAAATG
Source organism: Leucophenga varia (assembly GCA_018903435.1). NCBI lineage: Eukaryota > Metazoa > Arthropoda > Insecta > Diptera > Drosophilidae > Leucophenga > Leucophenga varia. Next base: position 317,260 of record JAEIFJ010002813.1, read on the forward strand.
AGGGTTACTTTTAAGCATTCGATATGCCATACGTAGTGCAAAGTAGCGAAAATACAGGGTGTCTTGCCAAAAAAATTATTATATAAAAACAACAAAAACTATTAAGTAGTTCCTGCGAAAAGCTGGAAATGTCAGGAGCACCTCATCTGTAACTGTCCAGCTTTTAATAGGACAAGAATAAAATATCTAGGTACACCTCGGATCGCATCGTTAAAAGAGACGGACAGTTTCACTCAGAACAAACTTCTGTCATTTGCCATACAGTAGTCCCTAAAGTACCACCGCTATCGTCTATAGGGTCAACCGACAAAACCTTTAAAATGGTGGAAAAAATATCAGATTTAATATAACGAACGATATGATTAAAATGCAATGGCGGAACCAATACGACGTATTCCGACGAATTCGGTACCACGCATTCCTTTTTTTTATTTCCCAATTTATTTTCAGCACCTCCAAAATCCTCCGAATAACATATCGGAAAACCAAAGAGAACCATAGGCATTCTCCAATTGAACAGAGAATATATTTTATAACTGTTAGCGGCGGTGTCTTATAAACAGACATGCGAGGAAAATAGATATTCCATCCAAAGACCAATGTAAAAGCTGTGACAACAGTCAACAGGATAATACTCAGCAAGCTCGTTATGGCAAACCGTTTTGGTCCAAAAGTTTTCCATGATAGGCTATACGTTTGTTTGCAGGTAATGCGTGCCTCTCCCAATGTTCGGAGAAGTCAGGCAGTGGTCTCCTGAATCTGTTTTGTTTTATGATCTTTTTTACACATCCTAAATAAGTTCGTGAGTACCTATTCTTCAGATTATTGACAAATATCTCAGACTAATTCTAGCATTTTATGCTTTTCTTAAATTATTCAAAGGTTAAAAGACCTTTAAAAAAAAAGTTATCAGTTAGCTGGAAAGGTTTGTATTGGACCTAGCTCTAAAAATTTTTGTAATATAACAAAGTCTTACGATTTTAAAATAGCAAACTTCATGAAGTAAATTCTTTTTACACCCTTTTTAAGTCAGAATTGAGTTTCCAGCGATTTTTATTTTATTTTTGTTGTTGTTGTATACAACTTCGATATCAGAAACAAATAGGAAACAAAAGAAAATACTTTGGCGCGTGTTTCGCTCACGCGAATCCTGCCACCTGCTCAACTGTTCAATAGCAACATTGAAGGAGCAAAATTGAGAGCATAGCATATACAAATGTATAAGTATATATGTATAGTATGTATATAACGGATACATATGTCTGTATGTACAAAGAGATATCAACTCATGTGGCAACCAATTTCAATGCCAATGAGGCAACTTAAAACTCCGCCCACATGATCCGCTTATCTGGTGAGTGAGCAAGCAGCGCATAAAGTAAACCAGCCGAAAATTCATTATACGCAAGGATAACAAATATGAAAAGGACTTACCTGAATTGACAAACAAACGGACGGATGGACGGAATTTGTAAAGAGAAAATGAAGGAAAACATTTCAGGAAAATCTTGTTTTTCGTTTTATGTAAAAAAAAAAAAAAGAAATAGAAAAGAAAATGGAGTTTGAGTTGCTTGTTTAGCTATATAAATGCATTTACAACTTGAATCCTGTGTGGTATATGTACATAGAATATATTGAAGTAAATAAGTCGACAGTCAATTTATCTGGTTTACAGGGCGTGACAGTTTTTTTCTACCACTTTTTCTTAACTTATCTTTTATTTTATTTGTTTATTTATCCATTTTTTTTTCTTGTACAGATAATGAAATTTTAAGCTTGGTTGCATATCGAAAGTGAATTTTTAGGTTAAGCCGGAATTTAGTTTTACAAGGACTAAGGACATTTGTTAAGGACACTTAGCATACCTTATGTGTATATACAATATATGCTAAGTTTAGGTTAACTTGTGTAACTATATAAATGGTTACTTCAACACCAGAAAGAAGGGCCAGACATACTCGTGCATACATAACTATTCATTAAGTCACTCATTCATTCATTTGTACAATTCGTTTCGTTTCGATTCGATTGACAATGCGAACAGACATTTCGACATTAGCGTGCAAATGTTTAAGCCAAACAAATGTCAAAAACTGACACACGGAAATGGAGAAATGCCAATATGAACTGAATACAATGAGTCGTCGGCGTCGTTATCGTCGTTGTGGCTGTTGAGTCCTTTTAACATTTCCATGGAGTTGCACATATCTTATAGGCAATGTATAGTATCTATGTATATCTTTTCTTTAGGCTTTCCGTCTGCTGTCATTCTTCTGTTCATATTATATATGTTTCTACATAATTGTTTGTCGTTACTTGTGGGTGTGCTTTTCTCAGATTGGTATTTAGAGATACATATTTGCATGTATGCAACGTGCTTCCAATGGAACAACTGTTCTAATAAATATGTTGGTTTGTATTGCAAAAATTTCTGCATTAATTATAAAATAATATAAATATGTTTGTTTACTAGTAAAATTATGAGGAACAAAAATATATAGTCAAGCTTCCATTTTCGAAATTATGTTAATGATTTACTTTTCAAAAAAATTCTTATAATCTTATAATTCTCAAACTGTTTAAGCATATCATAACAGATGGGAACGGTCAAAAAGAGACATGAAAAATGAACTTTAAGAACTAGTAGCCTTTCAACACTAGTCGAAAGACAAAGATTACTATATATCCTGTATTGATATACTTAAAATATTTAAGAGTTATACGATTTTTATTAAAAGTAAATCACTAATTTCAAAGCCCGAAGTGCAGAAGTATTTAATTAGCATGTACAAGTGATTGTAATAGACAGAAAAGGGCATGACACCCCTCATAAAACGTACATATGTCTATAAGCTTTGTAAACAGGTTATGTCAGCCCGTCAATCCGAATATCTTGAAGACTACAAAAGAAAAAACGACAAAACTTAAAAAAAATGTTTTTAACCCAAGCAAGATCTCAATTTTTTAAAAAACTACTTCATATTATAGACCCCCGAGACTGTCATGGTTTAAATTCTTCAAAAAGTTCTCAGTACGTGGTCTGTTTTTTTTTTTTTTAATATAGGTGAATATGCTCTCAATTCTTGCTGGATGATTCTTTTGTTTGCGAAAAGAATATGAAATAGGAAAATTATATTCTACATATATTCTTGATCACTTCGACAATACATTTAGAAAGAGAGAGATGCGGAATATGTACTTCGTTGCCAGGCAAAATCGTTAAACATTATTAAAAATTTGGTTGCACTAAGGTTTATATAATTCCTAATATATAAATTACAGCAAACCACAAACTTCTAAGAGCATTGCGGTGCAGTGCAAAAAAATAAATAAAAAATATTCGTGCCTCATAATTCTTGCAATATAAGATCTAATCCTTTCCTTTTCTTTATATTTTAATAGATGCAATAGGAGTATTCACAACTCTCAAACCGACGAAATGAAGTTGAAATTTTTTCGTAACACGCTGACCTTCAACATCAATTTGCAGCAGAGACCCAAATTAAAAAACAAAAAAACATCAAAAACATGAAAAAAAAAGTAGATTATACAGTTGAGAAGTATAACGAGGCAGTAAGGGATTGAAACATGAAATTGAAATTTGCTGCATGAAAACGAAATTTGTTACATGCTAAAATACAAGTAAAACGAGTGAAGTTGGTGTTATTCTTGGTGCTGGTGCTCATGCTGCTGCTTCTGCTGCTGATGATGATGGTGCTGCACAAAGATACAGCAGCAGCACAGCGCACATAGACATTAAAAAACACAAAACACACATCCGCCCATTGAATGAATATAAAATAAAATTTTGGCACGACGACGACGACGACCATAAAGTTCTCATGCTTGTGCAGCGAACAGCAAACTGCAAACCAGACCAGAGCAGACTACATGCAACATGCAGCACAAACAAAATCCATGCTGGCTTGTTGCAAGCAAATTCAGGTAGAAGAAGAGAAGAGAATGAGAAGAGCAAAAGCTGCAACATTGCAATTCAAGTGCAAGTCCAAGGGCATGTGGTGTTGTTCTGGTGCTGGTGCTGTTGCTGTCGCTGGTGGTGATCCTGGTACACTGGTATACGGGTAATGTCTGTCCGTCCGTCCGTGTATTGCAACCTCAACTACACTTGAGCGCACAGCAGGAATTTTGCTGCTGCAGTTAACGTCACTGCTAGCCGAGCTGCATGCAAGCCAGAGGCTTTTCAGAACCTGCTCTCCTCTGCTCTGCTCCTGTTTGTTGTTTGCGCACACGCTTTGCTCTGTCTCTCTCTTCGGTTCGCGCTGCAAACTGGCAATAACAGACCCAGACCTTGAAAACAACTTCTTCGTCGATTTAGTTGCTGTCGCTGTTGTTGCTGCTGCTGCTGCATGCAGTATTTACTGCGCGTGCAACTAATGCTTTCGAGTACATACTCTCACTGCGCTCTATGTACTTGCACTCTCTATATGCTGTATGTGCATGTATATATTTCAATTTATATACTTACATTCTAGCTGCTTTATTTATTTAGCTGCAAGTTTTCATTTCGTTTTTAATGCAGTGCAGCTTCTGCTGCTGCTGCAGATTCTGCTGCAGTTTTTACTTTGCTGCAAATGCTGCAACACGAAGTGCAAAATTGCGGCAAAGAACTTGTCTAACTTCTTTTTTTTTTTTTTTGCTTTGCCAATTTTTTATATTCCTTTTTTTTTTTGTTTTATGTCATTTCGCCCACTTTTTCCTGTTCTTCCTGTTTTTCGTTGTTATCCTTCCTTCGTTCGTTCTTTCGTTCGTTTTCATTTCGTTTTATATTTGCGCTTTCGTGCTTATGTAATTCGAAAACAAAAAAATATAAAAAACTTGTTTTCGATTTTTTATGACAAAATTCCAATTTGGAACACCATTTGAGGGTTTGCTTTCATTCTTATACCTCTTCTTCTTCTTCTTATTTTATTATTTTTTTATGGATTTTATTGGGTTTAGCATATTTTAAGTGGCACGTTTTATGCGACTTGAAGTGCTTTTGCAAAAAAATCTTTAAAACTCATAAAAATTAATTAAGAATGAATTTGTGGAGAGATGATTTAATTTATCTTTTATTTAGCCTGCCGAAACCAATTATAAATGAGCCTAGAGGTAAATATAAATTTTCTTTACTGTTGAATGGTAATAAAAAAAATATTGAAGAGGTTCACTCTTTTAAAGGGGACAGTGATTTTGAATATCCATTTTTTTTTTGTATTTTGAATATTTGAAATGTTCTTCAGAGCCCGAATTTTCTTTCGGTGAGCATGGTTACTTATGAGTTAGTAAATCTCCTTTCCTAAAACCTCTATATTTTCTGATCTCCAAGAAATTAAACCAGCACATTGCTTGGTATCGATATGGCTGGGCTACAAACGGAACTGTTCCAAAATCACAAAAATTTTTTGTTTTGATAAACTTTAATCATAAATCATACATTTACTCTTGGGCTTCTGATAAACAATCTTGAGATTGATAGTGAACATTTTTGAAATTTTCGATTTATTGAAAAGTTTATCATGGGACCACCAACGGAAGTTTAAAATTTGGGGATGTTTTCCAAGATCTATTCTTGCTAGAACGGCAGAGATCCTCGCTGAGTTCTCCCTCTCTTTTGGAAAACTTTTTGCTTGAAAACTAATTTCATTAAAACTTCTGCCTCCATTCGAAGCAGGTGACCAACTCAGTCCTTAAGCTAATCTAATGTTTGGTCACATTTCTCAACTGTACAATTTTGACAAACAAGTTTCGAACAAATCCGATTAAAAACTTAACAGCAAACTGTCAATGTCATTCCATCTATATAAAATACAGCTCATGCTTTAAAACCCAAACCATTATGAGTCATCCAGTCGAACATTTTGCGCCAAGTTATTATCTATGCCACATTTATAATTCTCGACAAACTCCAAAGCTTCTTACCTCACCTTTTTGGAAATAGAATACGTTTGCCATAAATAATCCTCAAACTCCAGACAAGCAAAAAAAAAAAAAAAAATAGAACTAGAAAAGAGAAACTTCTTTCATTTTCCAACGAAGTCTGTAGTCATTTTAAACTCCCACACCAAATAATTTGCACGACGTGACCCAACCCACTATAAAAGAAACCAACCCAAGTTAAAGTTGGCAGGCCACAAAAAGTATAAAAAAAGAAGAAATATAATGGATAAAAAGAAAAGGCGAAAAGGCCTAAAGCATTTAAGTATATACAGAAGTATCTGGTAGTATACTTCACTTCAGTTCACTCTCACTGCGCAAACGCAGTAGCAAATTGAATCCACACGAATGCTAAACTCCCTTTGGAACAGAAAAGTCGAGAACTTCACTTTATTTGTTAGCGTCAGCGAGACGAGACGTGGTGAGACGGCAGAAGTGATAAAAGCATCGCATGAATGCAATCATGGTCAATGCCAAAGCACAAACTCCAAATTACGCCACAAGTCATCCGTTGTTGACGGTGGCAACACAACCCACTGGATACCATGTATCTGCATGCCCCACGCACTCCCACAGATGCCTATCCATGAAGTAATCGTTGTTGTCGTCGTCGTTTGGTTTGGTTTGCTTTACTCTCGCTTCTCTCTCTGTATTCTCTTCGGGAGTTTTCTATGTGGAGTTTAATGTGTAAGGGGAGTGGCATGGTGTTGTCAGTTGGTATGCTTGGTTGGCTGCCTGGTTGACTGGCTGGCTGTCTGGCTGTCTGGCTGGCTGCCTGACGACGTGGCATGTTTCGCATATGAAACTTTCCATGTTCTTGATCGTGAATTTTCTATGCTACTGGGCCTTGAAACCTTGAAAAATTGTTATACACACAGCAACAGCAACGTCAACGACAACGACGATGCCAAACGACAACGTTTCGGATTGTTTCGTTCCATTTGTAAAGTCGTGGCACGAAGTTTACAGCATTGTGGTAAGTAAGTTTTTTTTTTTATGTGGCAACATTGGGGAGGCGTTGGAGTTGAAATTGAAGTTAGCGTTGCTATCGTCGTTTGCCGCATTATGCCAGCTTAGCTACGCAGAGCGAAAAGTAAAAGGGAAAATTCTCTGCACACATTACCTCCGTCTACGCCTTCAATTTCAATTGCTCCCGGCCCAAACCACTGATAAATAGGTACATCTGCTTCCTCTCGTTCAGTTTTCTGCTTTGTAGAGTTTTAATGGTTCTCTATTCGGAGTTTTTTTTTTTGCTGCTACGATTTTGAATACCCTTCATAGTAGGGTTTTGTTTATTAAATATATTCCCGATTTGTTTTATAAATAATTGTAAGGTACCAACAGAGGCAGAAGCTATGCTTTTATAAGTTTTGAGACTAAAAATAAAAAAACATATGTTCAATTTTCTAGTTCCAACGCTTAGTCGGGGGGCCTAGCGATTTATTGTAATTTAGCTATGTCTGCCTTTCCATCCTGACGTCTTACTACCTTGCGATAGCGATTATCTCGGAGTCTATAAACTTGGAGCTTTGTTTCTTCTGATCTCCTTTCTATACCCATTTTAAGGCGTTGCCTCCTTTTATAAAACTCCTAATTTGGTATGAGTGGCACATATGATCAAAATTCGGCTCAAGACGAATAATTCCCCTAAAACACAAAACGTAAGAGTATTAAAATGTCGGTTATACCGAACTAATTATAATTGTTTTAAAGCAGTTTTTCTTTTAACAAGTTTTTCTTTTTTATTTTTATTTATTTATTTATTTTTTTTTTTTTTTTGTTATCTTCCGTTGCTTTGGTTTCCTTTTCAATGATAAACGGACAAGTGGACAAATGAATGCCTGATCTGGATGAGTATAGACAAGAATCTTCATAGAATAAAGTATGCCTGCGTAGTTATTTGGCTTCTGTGCTGATTCCACTCTTTACACACAACTTCCACACCCACAACTACATACACACACTCTACGCCTTTTATGTAGCTTCAGTTGTTGTTGTTGTTAATGTTGCTGTGGATTCATAAGTTTTCTGATTGGAATGGTGTCTTATGTTCTATGTTTGCCTAGGCCGGATGGTCTAGAGTGGGCTAAGGTTTTTCATGTTGTTAATGGCTGCTTGCACGGTTTATGCGGTTATGCCGCACAGAAATATTTTTGTCGTTGTGAATTTTACTCTACACGCAGGCAATTCTATTTTGTGCGCATTTTCATTTTCGATTGCCGCTCCTTCGTTTCATTCGTCTTTACAGGATTTTATGCTTTTCCTGTTTTTCATGGCGTAATTTCGGTTTTAACAACTTTACTCCCTTACAATTGGCTTTTTTTGTTTTTGTTTTTGTTTTTATGCTTCATAATTTTCTACGTCGCAGATCTTCTGGTTTGAGTTTATTTAATGTCAAATATTGAACGCGTAGTTTGTTGCGTGTTTGTGGCTTTGGGATCTAGTGACTCATTTTCGAAAAACCAAAACATTGGAATGATTCGTAAATAGAAGCACAGCATGAAGGGGGATCTTTAAGATTAAGTTTGAATAAAGTTTCTTGAATATTTTAAGGGTGAATAGAAATGACTTCATTTTTTTAAGCTTTCATGAATAAATGCTGCATATAAATATTAAAGATAATTTAGTCTAAATAGTTCCTGACATAGAGCCATATTTATTTGTTTTGGTATGTACAAGGGCTGCAAACCGGGTTTTGAACTGAACCACAGCATTTTCGATTATTTGCTCCGAATCATGAACCGAACCAGTTCTTCTTAAAGAAAATGGCAAAAGTGGTTCGGTTCGAACCGGTTCTCCATTTCTTTGTTGCTTGGCTTTATGACGAAGTATATGCGAATATTTTGAAAATGTTTTCGTAAACGTAATAATATTAAACCAATAGATAGATAAAGACCACCTATAAACTTTAAAAGTGCCTTTTTCCTTTTTTTCAGTTCATTTCACCAAATAAAAAACTTTAATATTTATGTTGTTGTTGCTCTTAGTTCACCGTGTCAAAATTCGAGGTAAATCAATTAATCTGAATGTCAGGTTGGGATCGGTGAAGAGCGCTTAGTTCAATGATTTTACCAGAAGATGTAAATTACACAGCTCCAATACAATGTGGGGTCTAGAAAATGGATATGGAAAGCTTTACCTAAGATGGGTGTTGCTTTTGTTCTTTATATAGGGGAACGTGACGAGTTTTCAAGACGCTTTGGGGTTTAAAACTACCACAAAAATCAGCTCTTTTATATTTTATTGAATGGAGTTTTCAAAAGTCGTGGGGATTTGAGAAGCGCGACTGAAAATCGCTATGCTCTCTTGGGTTTGACTATTTTTTCCATCTTCTTTTAGCCCTTCTTAGCTTCTTGTCTAGAACGCGGAACATGGTGGAATAACTTTAAGGAAGCATATTCTAACTTTGTCTCTTTCTATTGTCGACCAATTAAATTGACAGCCTCTCTCATTCGGCTGTAAATTTCTCTCATGCGTATTACTTTCCACAATACTCGTTGGAAAAAATCGTTTTTTCAAAACTCTTTTTTAGTTTTCAATCATCTTAGTACCTATCTGATATTTGACTTTATAATTATGGCATTTAGTGTATTTCTGCGCATAATATTAAAAAAAAATATGTAGAAATTGCTGCGCAAAATCAATACTCAAAGAGCATAAATTGAGCAGAGCATACATACGTATGTGCTGCATGCGATGTATATAAATTTAAAAAAATGGGGAGTTTTTATATATGGAATACAAGTAAATATGTACATGAATGCATATAAGAATTTGAAGTAAATAACCAAATTATATACGAGTTTCTGTATTTGTACTTCAACTCGTATTGTTTTTTCAAATGAAACTGAAAGTGATGACAAAATGGGTTTTTACAATTTTATGTAAATGGGTAGAAATACATATAAATATGTTACATACATACATATATATACCATATTAGATATATGTATCTATGTATGTAATATAAACATTCAACTTACTCTCTTCTTAAAAAAATATTTTAATATTTGAATTAAATTGATTTACTGTGTCAATTGACAAGAAAAAAAAATTCATCTTTGTAGAAAGTTTATTTATTTTGTATTTTTAATTTTTGTTTATGCTACAACGAAGCCAATTTTTGTCGTCACAGCGGTTTAACAAGTTAATTTGTACTCTGTCAAATGTATCTGCATCTGCATAAAGTATTTCACAGGCTGCATTTTGCGTTATTATTCTGGCGAAATTAAACTCAGTCATTGTTTGTAATTAGTATGCAACCAAAAAAAAAAAAAAAGAAGTAAAATAACAGAAATATTGAATAAAAGAAGAGTAAACCAAAAATTAAAATAATCAAAAAAAAAAGTATCTTTGTTTGCAAATTTTCACATGAATTGCAAACGAAAAAAAAAAATCTTTTGTTGTACTACATAAAAATAGTAATAATATAAAATACGCTTTCTACATAAAAATACGAGGAGCCTTTTAGTGCGGAGTAAAGTGAAGTAGAAATGCAATTATTTGTCAACCGTTACATCCGCTGTTTCTGAAACCGGTGACTGCCCTGGATGGATAGATGGTTGGATGGATGGATGGATGGCTCACTGAATGCCTGACTGACCGAGAGACCGGATTGGCGGGAGACGACGTATGAGAAACGTCTGTCCAATGTCCGAGAGTGATGTTTGCCTTTGAGCTGCTTTCATTGATCAAATTGTTGAATTTTAACCCTTTTATTTATTTTTGTTATATTTTTTTGTGCATTGTCTGCGCCATTTGGCATGCCACATGCAACTAGCCACATAGTTTTTTTTTTATTCTTTCGTTAGTTAGTTTGTGTCTGTCAGCTTGTTGCGTGGCTCCAGAATGTAATTAGACCATGACTGATTTGGTTTATGGTAGAAGTAGGTACTTAACGAAGACGTTCTATATATCAAGCTGTCGAGTGGAGAGGATAACTAGGTAGGTTTAAAAAAAAAAAAGTAGGTTTTTACATAAAGTCATTCCTTAAAAATCATGAATTTTTCAACTTTCCTGCATTGGTTAGTTGGTTCTTTCCGAGCTGGACCCTCCGCTGATATAAAAAGAAAAGCGGACTTAATGGGATTTGAACCTCGGTTATATTGATTGGTTTTTCTTGAATTTGACAACTTGTCTACTCATAACATTTTCCACTACTCTATCAAACTGCGGAAGCAAAATTCATAAAAAAAATTATATCAAAGCCAATTAAAATAAATACAACTAATAATAAAAAATAGAATATGCTCGAGGGAACATTAAAATGGAAAAAAAAAGCTTCACAGAAGTTGTGTATCATAAAGTTTTTTTTTATACGAATTTAGGCAACACAAATTGATTTTATCTGAACATTTATTGATTTCATAAATCCAAATAAATCGCAAAAATAGCAAACAGCGCAACAACTTTGACTTAAAAAATAAAAATTAAAAAGATGAACAAAAAACATTTCGTGGAATTAAGCATTTTTAATAGAAAGAAACAATGCGTCCGATTCTATTAATTGTGAACGCGAATTAAAAATATTCAAAACAACAAAATACGCCACAGAATGTGCGCCCAGAAAGATACTAAAAAAAAAATATGTATTGAGATATATTTTTGTAGATATGCGACATGTAAAGCCATGAAAAAGGTCACGCTTTGAAATTCATGTACGACATAAAATAGCAAAGAAAGCGGCACTTTGATTTGCTGTTTGAGCCGAGCAACTTTAAAGGCAACACAACACAGCAGCAACAAAAGTTATAAATTTGAATATAAAAATGTATCTTCTTAAAAAAAAAAAAAAAAATAAAAAATATTAATAATAAAATAGAGCAAGAGGAAGTAGCGCAGGCGTACGCGAAGAAGTCAAAAAAGTTGATGCTACGAATAGTTTTGTTTAATTTTCATTAATTTACGAAATTCTTCTTTTTTTTTTTTTAATAGGGTGCTGTGTATGTTAGTAATAATAAAAAAAAAACTTTTTCTCATGCCTATTTGCTGCTCAGTTGTACGCATTTACGCACAAATACAAAAACTCAATCCAAAAATTTTTTTTCTTAAGCTTTGTAGCTAGCTGCCTTGAGTTACTCTAGATACTACTGCCCATTTTTAATTTATGTGCCATTTAGCATATGAATGATTTATGCCGAATTTTTCATACGCTGTCATTATGAATGCCAAATGCGTTGAGATACTTACACGAACGTAATAAGCTTCACATGACAACGCTTCAATACATACATAGATACTCCATATCCACAGATGCTCCATCGAATCGAAACGAAATGAAACGAAAGAAAGATTTAATCATAGATGGGGGCGCGCGTTTAAATGAGTCGCAATGAAAACTTTTATGAAATAGACAATTTTTGTTTTTGTCTTCCTCAGCTTGTTTAATTTGGGAGGTTCCTGGAATTTTAGCGGATATGTTGATTTATGTATTGTTGAAAAGATATCGCGTAGACTGCTAACAATGACAAAATTTAAAAAAAAAAAACAACTATAACTATATTTAAATGTAGATTACATCAACAGAGAAACCCATTATGACATTACAAAAAAAAAAAACAACTGGATTTCGATACTTGCTTCTGTGCAAAATCTTTTGTCCGCCCAAGAGAGTTTTTTTATATAACGCCTTACAGCCTATGATGACCTGGGCACCACTGAGCATTACACACCAGATATCATAATCTAGTGTTTGTTGACAATTAGAGGCTCCAATCGTACAGATGTCTTTCAAGATCTGGGGTACGTCCTTCTAACGTCCCCTCCGATTAGGTCCACGTTTCGCGCATAAACTCTTTTTGGCGGTGTGTCTGCACCCATTCGAAGCGGGTGACCAGTATAAGCCTTTGTATTGAATGGTCCTGATTATCGATGGCATTATGTAGCTCATCGTCAATGCGAATAATGAAGTCCCTTCTAATCGTTCTAAAGTTTTTTTTTGAACGAATCTTCATATTTTATATTTTGAAGGTGTCGCACAACGTATCGCCCTGTCGCGTACCCTGACAATACTTTGGGTTAGCGTCATCATACAAAAGCAAAGAATCTTTTCTGGGATACAAAGTTTAGTCAGTGCGTTGCGGCTTTATAGTTGACGAATATGAAAAAAAACTTACGCCTAAAAGTTGATAAAATAAAATACTTTCAATTGTGTAAATAAATGTTTCTCACATTATTCATTTAGCATTTATTCGAAAATATCTTATCTAGCTTCAAGACAACACAAAATAGATTAGCACGCATGGCCACACCTTTGTTCTTAGGTGTTTATTATCGCCGCAAGCCGCAGTCTTTGGTCAAAAGCTGCGAAATAATAAAAACAACAACAACAGAAACAAAGGCACAATGCAATGTAATATATCTTCTCTCGAATGAACATTTGACAAATTGTATACTGTCAACGAAGTGCAACGATCAATAGACAGCCTAAGTACATACAACCTCACATATAATACATAGATACATAGATACATTTCTACATAAGACCAATCGAAGCATAAGAACGAGCTAAAGTTAATGTCCCCTAATGTCGTTGCTGTCGCCGCCAGCATTTAGTTAGGCAAGATACTTTGCAAAGACTAAGTTGGACATACGGACAGACAGACAGACAGACATAGATAGGCAGTCGGCAAACATTTTCAACATTGAAGGTGCTTAAACTTTTTCATGGTCAACACTGGCGACATTCGAAAGCACAACGTGAGTGCATAGATACATTTGTATCTATATACTTAGACTTTGTTGCAGTCATCAACGATGATGTCGTCGTCGTCAGTCGTCGTTCGTCTATGTCGTCAATTTCGCATATTTTACATTTAGCAATTGTTGTAATTGCAATTGTGCAACAAACAAACAAATAAAGACGAAACAAAAAAAAAAATGAAACTAACAACGTACAACAAATATACAACAAATGAGACAAAAAAAAAAACAAAACAAAAATGTCGACAAACATAAAAACACTAAATAAAAAAAACATAAAACATAAATTCGAGGGCTGTTTAAATTTTGTAAAATCACTTCTAATGTCTGCCCAAGTATACATACTACCGATATGATAAGGATCTGGTTTATATAATATATAACCCCAAATCAAACTTTACTGCTATTTTTTACTTTTTTCAAGTAATTTATTATTTCTTGCTTCTTTTATCAATCTCAATATTGTGCCTCAACTTGTTCCTGACCATTGATCCCAACTTATCTATTCAAAATATAGAGTAACGGTTATTTGAGCTTCTTCCAAAACGATTCTAGCACATTTAGAAAGTCGTGACTATTAATTTCAGATTAGTACTTCTTCTAGAAAATTTTTTTTGAAGTAAGTAAAATAAAAAAAATTTTGTTGACAGCGGTGGGATTCGAACCCACGCCCTTTCGGACTGGTGCCTAAAACCAGCGCCTTAGACCACTCGGCCACGCTGCCTTGTTGACGGCTCCTATACTATGTTGTGAATTCTATTCAAAGTGAGCACCGACTCTAAAAGTTAATGCATATTCCATTGAAAGTTCTTAACTTTAAAATGGAGTAAATAATCAAAAGCATGAAATTTAAACTACTTAATTAAGTCTGCATTGGAACTTATAGGGAAATATTAAATTTATACTTAATTTTATACTTAATCGGCATTGAAGCTGAGTAGGGTTCTCTGCTGGACCAGCACATTGTTCGTCTGTTCTTTTGTGTGTCTGTCTGCTTGGAGCCTTGGAGTAAGAATTGGAGCCACCAATGCAAAAAATCTTGAGTTCTCCTTACTATTTATAAAAATATGAATAAGCAAAATTATTAACAATAAAGATAGAACTGTTCAAAAGCACCTCGTGTGTGCACCTCGATGCAGTGTTGACGATGACGAGAAGCCAATTGAGTAATGTGCTTATGTATAAGTGTTTCTGTGTTTGTGTGTGTGTACTATTTACATACACTGCCGCGCCTCATCCGCCTTGGACTTGACTTATTTGATGAGCAGTGTACATGTTTCAATGCCCTCATAGGCTTTGCATTGGACATGGACAGCAGTACGTCATATGCAAAATAGCAAAGAAATTGCTGCTCCTAGAAATACACACACACACGCATACAAAGCTGCAGTTGCATTACGATTTTAGGTTGTTAAGTAATCGGAGTAATCATTTACTAAAGTACATGAATAAGTAACTAGTTTTAACTTAGTACGCATATTTAATGAGGATAATAGCGTAAGTATAGGACTTCTACTAAAAGTTATGATTCTTAAAGAAAAACTTAGATTTTATTTTTTTCTATTATAGATTTTATTATACCATAATGCAACTACATATCAGCCCTTCCATAAATATGTGCTCAAGTGTTTTTCATGTCGTTGGTTTAAGTATCTTCTTCTGCTACGACTTGCAGACTGCAGATTCTAAAGTTAACCGCATGACGAATCACTTCGCATAAATTGAAACGCTATGCTGAATACGCTACACTACCCAGCACAACACAGCACAGCAGTGCAGAGCAGAGCATTATATTGCACTGCGTACTTAAATGAAACTTTGCAGGCACTTATCGCTTTCAATGCATTCTGTATTTGTACAAAGCCAAAACAAACTCATGGATACAACTAAACGATGCGTTTCTACTTCACTTCACGTCTCTACACTTCTCAATTTTTTTTCTTTTCGTTTTGTATCTGTATATAACTTTTTGCGTATATTTTGCTCTTGTGTATCTGTTTATGCACTTTTCATAATTTCTCAAATGATGCCGTTGTATGTTAAGTCTTTGGAGCTCGTTAAATCGAGTGCATAGCAACAGCAAAAACTTTTTACTAAGAATACTTTTTTTTTTTTTTTTTTTTGCACATGTAAATATACTTTGCGAATGAAGTTAAGTAACAAATACTAAATGAAAGGTTTGCTCAATTGTAATAAGCAGTTTAAGTTCTTAGGAGTGTACAATGTGTACATGACAATCTGAAAAATAGAAGAAAAAATAAGAAAATAAATTAATAAATAAATAAATACTTTTAATATTAAATTTTTTTTGTAATATTTGAATTAAAGAGGTTTTTTTCTACTGTTTGGGTTGGAAACTCAATAGGAGCCACGAACTATCCATCTATTATGCTTCAAAAGCACATTGTCTCAACCTGCATACATTACTAATATTTGTGGTTTTTTAAATTTTTTTCAACTTGTATCCAGACTATATATCTGCTTTGAAGGATTAAAAAAAACTTATGAACAAACGGATATCCACATATGTATGTACATAAATAAACCTGTATCTCAAAAACATATATCTAAGCGAAAATTACCCGCAGTTAACTTTCAATTCTTTTCTCCCTCTGCTTTAATAGGAGTCATAAGCAGTAAAAGTTGTGCCTCTAAGTCTGCTGGAAAATTTTATACATAATTACCCTTGAAGAAGTCTTGTAAAACTTTTCCTTAGTGCATCCTTACATCTAAGTCACTATTTATTTTTCCTAACTACCATCGGCTACTCTTCTGCACAAAATGCCCCTATTTGAACTGTAATTACAGCGTACTCTACTCTTTTTATACAATTATGCCATTTCTCTGTGGTTTTTTGTTTAGCAGCTGCGTAGTCTAAAGGATTCTTAACTTTACATCCGAAGTTGTAACAAGGCAAGAAAAAAATTAAATAGAAATAATCCATTTCACTCCTACTCATGAATTGTATCTGTAAAATGCACAAAAAAATAATTAAAAATTCACTTTCAACAAGAAAAATATCTAAAGCAACGGAAATCATTTTTACTGTGTTTCAATGGAAAATTTTTAAAAAAATATTTTTTTTTTCTTCAAAGCAAAAAAGGAGGCAACGGCTTGAAATGTAAATTCAAATGGAAATCTTTTCCGTTCATTTTACATCTTTTTTTGTCTTCTAAAAATAATCATTTTCATACATTTTGTAAATTCATGCATGCTTTTCATCATTCAGTGTAAGTGAAATGAAAATCGAAAGTTTTTTCTTGTTATTATTATTTTTGTTTTTTTCTATTTTTTTTGCATCTAAATTTGTATCTTTGTATCTACTGCGAGTGAGTTTAGTTAAACCGTTTGCTCTGTTGCTGCGTTTTCTATTTAGATAACACAGGCCTACAAGTTTTTAACCCAGAGACAAGACCTATCATACCCGAAGGATTTTGATGCGCTGAATCCGAATCCGTGCTCGGAATTGCTCCTATACGTCTGGTTTTTGAGATATCCTAACCTAAAAGTGCCAAAAACGCGTTTTTTTGCAGTTTTTGAGGTTACGCGACAGACGGAAAAAAATTATTATCAAAAAACGTTTTATGGCAATTGAAAGTACCACCCTTCCCCTTTTAAACCTTTTTGGATTTTTTCAAATATCTTTTTTTTCACCGAAAAATCTCTATTTGAAATTTTACAATTAAGCGTATTAACCCCTCCACAAAAAAATCGAAAAAATTCTGCCTGAGACCAGACTATGTTAATCTTGTGTTTTTGGGGTCGCTGATTCAAAATCCGAGGTCCAATTCATCCCATCAGGTCAGAATTTTTCGTAAGCTCAAAAAACAACCATTAAAAACCAACCCTACCAGACCATAAGCAGCCTAACCCACGCTAACCCATTAATACGCTTAATTGTAAAATTTCAAATAGAGATTTTTCGGTGAAAAAAAAGATATTTGAAAAAATCCAAAAAAGGTTTAAAAGGGGAAGGGTGGTACTTTCAATTGCCATAAAACGTTTTTTGATAATAATTTTTTCCGTCTGTCACGTAACCTCAAAAACTGCAAAAAAACGCGTTTTTTGCACTTTTAGGTTAGGATATCTCGAAAACCAGACGTATAGGAGCAATTCAGAGCACGGATTCGGATTCAGCGCATCAAAATCCTTCGGGTGTGTTAGGTCCGGTCTCTGGGTCTAGACTTTTGTTAAATTTTGTCGGCCTGTGTAATTTGTTTATTTAGTGAAGTTTATGATTTTAAAAGAATTTTTAGTTCTAGTTTGCGTATTTATAAACTCTTTACATTTGGTGTGAATAAACATTTTGTTGGCAATTTATCTGAGCATCGCGAAAAATAGAGACGTGAAAGCCCAAAAAAAAAGTAATATATTACATAAAGTTTATGTTTTGCCTTGATCTGCATCAAAAGCTGATACGATGTAGCGATATCTATCTTCTTCCTGTCAGTCTGTCCGTTTTTCCTGCTGTCCGTCTTATGGTACAAAAGTTTTCATTTTCTCGGACGACCAAGCTGCCATCACAATACCAAATCCAAGCTAGTAAGGGAATGTAAAAACCAACTCAATCCTGTTGCGATATCCCCGGGAATGAGCCAGCTGACAGGCTTGCTAGAATGGGTTCATCGGTTGAAACCCTGCCAGTCTAGATACAGATCCCAATGAGTATTAGGGTCGCCCACATTAGGAATTACTTCACCTGTTAAGGCAATTACAAATGGCAAATGGTGCCAGAACACTACTGTTAAACTCTCGTAAAGACCTTGTGAGACTAACAGCCTCCAGACTATATATTCCAGAAACTTTAAAACAGTTCATCTGTGTATTTCCTGCACTTAGATCGAGTAGACGTTGGCAGTAATAATCGCTGAGTGATCTATATCTCTTATGTCCCTACAAACATCTTATATCAAATTAAAACTCTAATCCCATACAACCTTCAAATTCTGCTAAATATATGTTCATGAAAAATTGATCAAGATTTGTACTAATTCTGGATTATTTTAAATAATTTAATTATTGTTAAATTAATGAAACTTGTTTTATCAAGAAGAATTATTTTGTATTTTTTACCCTCTGAAGTTTTTCCATTTTTACATTATATGAATGAATAAATGCAACTTAATAATGTTTTTTTAAATAAAAGATACAAAATTGCAAAAAGATTTGTAATATAAAACTGTGTTAAAATCGATATCATGTTATATAAAAAATAACTTACGATTCTGCAGAGCTTCAATAAATGTCCCATAAAAATATTTATCACCATGAAACTATAAACTCAGGCATTCATCCTGATATCGAGCAGCATTAAATGCTTCATAAGCATAAACCAAACTGCATAGAAGTATTTAAAATAAAAATAAATAAAAAAAAAAAAATGAAAAGAAAACGAAAATTTATCTTTAATAGCTGCTTCGACAACTTCATAAATCTACGCTTTAATTGGATTAAATAATGCTTCGCTGGCGCAGTAGAATTTTTCATACGCTTTACTTTATACGATGCCGAAACTGAAGTTGAAACTGAAGCTGAAGCTGTTGTTGATGTTGATTTTGTGCTACTGTAATAAAAATTTTATATAAAAAAAGAAAAGAAAAGAGCTGTGTGACTCTATACAAAAACCCAAAACGATACGCTGACGACAATGTTGTTGACAATGGGCGTATTGAAGCTGGAACTTAAGCTGAGTTTGCGCATGCGTAAATTAAATTGTATCTCAAGTCGTTCATCAATTGCTGGGTGTATCTCTGTGTGTATTTACGTGTGTATGTGTTGACGTGCAGCATGCACAACAACAAAAATAGTAAAACAATTTTATTATCTAATTTCAAAAAATGTCAATACAGATTAAGGTCAACTATATCAAAAGACAAAACCAAAAAGAAAAATAAAAATGTTGCAGCAAACAATACTGACAGTGTAGATTAGTAAACGCTTTTATTTTTCAATAGCGGCCAAGTCTGATTGAAGTTTTTTCTGGATAATATAACTATAGATACTTATACTTATAAGTACTACCAACAGGCAGGCAATTGATTAGCTGACTTTGACTGAAGCTCTTTGCAAGTTAAGATATATATTTCGCATTTGCATCGACTGCTGCGTCGCTGTTAGTCGTGCTGAAAGTGTTAGCACATAAACGCCCACATATCTTAAATTTGGCAAAACCAAGACCCGCGACTAACTTAGAACATAATTCATTTTACATGCAGCAGCAGCCGTAGCCGTAGCCATTGACTTAGCAAACTTTTGAAGCAACTTGAAGAGAACATGTTTTGCCTTCGTTGAAGTAAAAGTCAGAATCGTCGTTTTTCGCATTTGGAACGCTTATCTTGATTACGTACAGCAACAGGAATAACATGTAAAATATCTTCGAAACGAGACTCACCTTAAAAAGCTGCGATGTTAATATTTTTAAGGTTTGTTTTGCTTTTGCTTAGAAATACACTTTTAGTTTTTTTACGTTTCCTTTTTTTTTTTTTGGCTTTAGTAATTTTTATTTATACCCTTCACTTTCAGTGTTGTTACAGATCTAAGAAACAAAGGAGTTTTTATGGAAAACCCCAAAATTTTGGGGTGAATTTGTAAGTGCGCTACCCCCTTAAAATGGGTCTAGAGAAAACCTCTTTGTAAGTGGCCGCTTGTTAACTCAGTAGAGCAGAGAGTTTTAAATATGGTGTCCTATCTCTTATAATCTCTGAGATAATCGTTTTCATACGCCAGACAGCATGAAAGGCGGTCATAGCTAGATCGTCTCTCCTATCAATGCTGGTCGAGAATATCTTAAGTACAGAGTATAAAGAGTCAGATCTCTAGGTCAGCTAAAAATAGTTAGGAATATCCACAAGTACTGACTGGGATCTAAACAGATCTCTATTCAGTTTCCATTACCAAGAACTGAGGAGACCCAGTAAATGGAAGGCTTTTTACAAATTTAAGTCTTCAAAGTATTTATATGGAGTAAAACAGTAACTATTGAAATGCATTCAGAAAATATTCGCTATGTCCATCCATGATGAGTATTAAAGCTTTGCTTCCATCCAGTTTTTTCTTGTTACTTCTCAATTCTACTTGCAATTTTTTTTCGAATCTAATTTTACTTTTTATATTTTTTTTTGTGCAAGTGTTGGCGTTCAAACGTTGCAGTCTGCAGTCAGTCAACTAGCTAAAAGTCTTTGTTGCATGCAACAGACTCTGTTATTCATTGTCTGCTGCCCTTTTTAATGATCCCTTGAACTTGAAAGCTAATGTTGCATTGTCTCAGAACAGAAAAGCGAATTGCAGACGTTTGGCACAGACTGTAAGTTTGACTTGGGCTTCCTAGAATAATAAATATTCGACAATGTCAGTTGAGGTTTCAAAAGGCCATGACTAAAAAAAAAAATAGTAATAAAACGAAGTAAAAAAAACAATTTTTAAAAATTGGGTACTTTATGTAGGTTGTTATGAGCGTTGCATTCGTAAGGGCTGCGCTGGCAATGATGTGCTGCTACGTTAAGAGGGCGGCTGGCTTTCTTATTGCAACAGACAAACATTTTATTATTGCAACGGCCATGATCTCTGTTTCTGTATACTATATAAATTGTGCGAATATATACAAATGTCTTTGGGTATTATCATCTTTAATATTCTGAACTTGTTTAATTCTATTCGTTTTGCTCATTGTAGTCATTATTACAAAGAACTTTGCTTGTTTGAAAAATATACAATGCAAAAACTAAAAAGAAGAAATAGCTAAAAATATATATTTTGTACATATTATTTTCTGATCTTTTTCTAGATGTTTCCGACTTCATGCAAACGATGCCCATCCATCCATCCAACCATACATCGTTCTTTAGTCTATACAATTGTTTATTTTTATGACTATTCAAAGTTTTATGATGTTTTTCCGTTGCGAAAACTCACTTTTAGTTGGCAAACTGACAACGCAAAGATTTGTGTTTGAAGAAAATGTTTCTGTTAGTTCTGGAAAAATTTCGAAAACATTTCAGAAGTATTAAAAAAAAATCCAAAATAATTTCTCACGCCTTTATACTACGAGGTCTTAACCTAAGATATGGGGCTAGTTTAATATTAATTATTTGTATATGTGTGCGTGCGTGTGTGTGTAACTTTCCGTTGCCCTTGTCGCAGCTTGTGCCAAATTGATTTCGCAGTTTCCATTAAACATTTTTCGCTCTTCAACGCCTCGGCACATACTTCAATTAATTTAATGAAAAGCATGCAAAATGATAATTATACTCATACTCAGCAACTATATATGTCGTACAGAGCCCAAGTAAAGTCGAGACTTCATTTATAAGCCTGTTTGCGCAACTTGTTTTATTTAATTCAAACTTGTTCTCTTCCTTTTTAAGTCGTTGAAGTTTTATTATTATTATTTTTATTATTATACCCTACCAAGGCCTTGTAAGACGACGAGTCTTTTTGGTTTCTTAAATCGTAATTTATTGACTTAGAATCGCTGCGGTCTTCGGAACATATTTAAATAGAACCTTAAAGCCTGGCTTCCGTTAATATTCTTGATTGAAAATTTTCATCTTGTTCTGGAGACTCTGAGACATCACAATTCAAGTGTATGAGCATTCCGGTATGCGAACATGCTACCATAAAAAAAAAAAAATAACTCCTCCCAGACCCCTCGGACCCTTATTTAAATATTATATAAGTTTCTAAAAATAAATTCAATATTTTTGCATGCAAATCAAGAATTATTCACAATACAGGTCCTAATTGATTCCAGTCCAATGACCAGTCAATTCTAGTTTGGACTCGACTATTGTTATCATTTTATCGAAAATTTGACATCGAAAATACCGGAACGAAATCCTCGAAAAAAATTGGCTGTTTTATATTTTGAGTCTCCTGGCTTGAAGTTTAAAAGTGTTACTTGTAATCAAAATCTATATTAAAGTTTTCATTTTTAGTAAAATACAAAAGACAGCGTCTAAAAGTTTCATTTATGCCGAATGAAATGTTTCATATATTTCTTCCTTTTCATTTATTTGTGCTGTGCATCCCATATCCAGTTTGAGTTATTTGAAGATTTTCAAGGCCACAAACACCAGCAACAGAAAGATACACTCTGCGACGTCGCGGCGTACTAATACAAGAAAATTGAAAGCACTGCGAATTGAGTACGAGTATCTGTGACTGCAACTGTAGATACAAATACAAATCTGCAAGCATGTATGTGTGTGTATGTGTGTTTATTTTTAATGTTTTCCATTGAAAGTCAACAATTCAAAGAGGCAAAGCAAAAAAAAAAAAAAAAAAGAGAAAAAAACTGGAAACAACATTTCGTGTCTCGCGTGTAAATATTGTCCCAAGTCGCAACTTGCGCAGCTCGTCGCATTATAAACGTTAACAATATTTGTTCTACTGGATCGTTCCATCGTTTAATCTGTTCGGTTCGTCCAATACATTTATCGTCTGAAGTTTATACGCCGCCAGCCGCCATACACATATTGTATAGTTGTGTAGTATCTACTTGCTTCTTAGCTATATGAAACAACAATCCTGCTGTTTACATTTTATTTTTGCTTTGTTCGCCGATTTTGCAACGTTTCGATCCCGATGACTTATATCATTCCATATGCAGTTTACTTTTCAAGGTTTTTAGTGGGGCGATATGAAGCAGAGTGAGGATTCGCAATGCTTGGCTGCCTGGACAGCCTGGACAGTCAACATTGCAATTGTGCACATGCATATGGATGGATGGATGGATGGGATAGATGGTCGGTCGGTCGGTTGGTCTGTGAGTTGTTCGCTCTTTTAGTTGATTTGCAGTCTGGTCTGAAGCAGTCTTGCGTGTCAATTGTGTTTATAGTATCACGTCATTATCATCATCATTATTGAGTAAGTAGCAGCCTGCAATTGCAATTTTTATAGCTTTGTCATGTCAAAGTCAGCCCGGCTGGCTGTGTGGCTGGCTCATTGAATTATGTGATAATTATAGAGAGTGTGAAAGTATGCACTGCACGAATTATGGCCTAGTTTGGTGTAGAATTAAAAATTGGAAAATATTTAACCCTTTTTTGCTGATAAGGATGTTTTGATTTTTCTTTCTTCTTTTTTTTTTTTTTTTTTTTTTTTGCTGCATACTATTTATAAAAGTCCAAAAATCTGCTGTCGCATGACATATTTTTTTTTTTTGTATTGTATAATTTTCTGAAAGCGAGTTTTGTGCATATTAAATATGTTTTCAATAAATCATTTTTATGTGCAACGAAAAGCGCGAAAAATCTGGCATTGAAACCTTATGCGGATTCTATATAAACTTTTTTATTTTTATTTATTTTTTTTTTTTTATTTTTTTACGCAATAAATTGTAGAACTAATTTCCAAAACAGAGGCAGCAACAGCCGCTTAACCCTTTGAAGTTGCATAAAAGGTCAGCGAAAATTAGAAAGAAAGAAAAATTATTGTGGAATGAGAGGAGTAAGCAGCAACCCCTGCAGCGTATAAGGTGAGCTAATTTAGCTGACTTTTGTTATTTTCTTCAACGATTTTTAATTGAATTTTAATTTTAAGAATTTTTTTCCATTTTTTTTTTTTTTTATTTCGAATAATTTTTTTTGTACTATTTAGCTGCGGGTGTTTTTTGCTAATTTAAATGCAGACACATGAAAATAACAAAGGCTTCAAGCATAAAAAATTAGGCAAAATAAAAAATAATTAAGAAAAAAATGTATCTTTAGGATAGCCTACTCTTTTATACTCTTCCAATATAAATCAGAAACAGGTCGACAATAAATGACCTTTTTATTTTATTCAAGCATCGGACTAGGCTAATTTTTCATCGCATATATACGAATCTGGCCTTTAAAATTTTCGAGTCGAGAAAACCCAGAATCAGTCGCAAATTTTTATATGATTCCTGACCGACGCCCATCTCTTGTGTATATTAATTCGCATTCCTTGGATAACGCTTAAAGTAGTGGGCACATTCTGAGATATTCAGAATTTCCCGTTTGCGAAATTAGTGATGTACTTTTTAAATAACTTCAAATAATCTTATAATTCTCAATCAGTTTAAGCAAACCAATATAGGAGTTTCTGGTTATCGGAAGTCTTTGTCTAACTTGTGTTGAAAGTTCACAACTGGTTCATCCACATTATTTATAAAATTCATTGTTCTTGTGCCTTGTTGTCGTCTCGCATCCGATCACTCAAAACTGTCTTATTATGCTTAAACTGTTTGAGAATTATAAGATTATAAGAATTTATTTGCAAAGTAATGATATTCTACCTTGGGTTACAAACTGCTGCTCAAAATTAATATACAACATACATACACTATGTGTAATAAAAAGTATAGAAAAATTGAATCCTTTTTTTTTTGTGCTGAAACCACCTAAAAAAAATTCAAAATAATGCTGCAACTGTTAGCAACGCATAAAATTTTTCGTAGGCGCGATGATGCAGCAAATTTTCCACTTGAGAAAACCACAGAGCGAAAATCCATACAGAAAATGGGTTAAATTTAATTGTTTTTGTCATTTTGATTTGCATTTTCGTGGCGCGCGTGGAAATAATTTGTAAAACAAAATTCTGCAGCAAAGCATTTTTATGTTTTGGGCCCCTTGGGTGTCGTACATCAATGCTGCACAAATTGAAGTATTTTCTCTTCTTTTTTTTTTAACTATGAAACCTATAAAGTAATTTTTCAAAAAAAATTTTTTTTTTTCGTATTTTTCCAATTAAAACATTCGTAAAATGCTGTTGTCATTGTGCAAAGGGTTAAACGGAATTCATTGAAGTTATCAAACGAAGGCGAAAGGGGTTAATGCTGCTGCTGTGACTTTAAATCAAATTTAAATACTTGCCATAATTTTGGCTTATGTTTATGATTTATTTGTCATCGTTATTATTTTTTTTGTATTTTTTGTTATTTAAATGAGTCGTTGTGCCTTATGCGCAATTAGTTTTCTTCTGAATAAAAGTTTTTGATTGGACTTTATTTGTTTATGGAGGACCGCAACTAGTTCAATAGAGTCAAATGCAAACAAATATTTTTTTTCAAATTCAAACAATACACATAAATTGTTTAAAAAAACGCGTGTTTAATTATGCTTTAAAAAAATTATTTTTTAAACTAGAATTTTTTTTTTTTAAAATATTTATTTGAAAATTTATGGCATTCTTTGTGTCGAACTGTTTTGTGTCACTTGTCTTTTTCTGATTGCTGACTTTTGATGTTCCCAAGTAAGTATTTCAATGCCTCATTCATTACGAAATACATATACCATAAATACATATAACATACTTAAAAGAATATAATACATACGTACATAGTTACTTGGTGTAGAGTGAAATGAAAGCAAAATTCGAAATATGCCACATGTTGACTTGTTGGGCCTGTGATGTGATCACATAAAACACAGTGTTTAATATAAACAATTCAATATGTTTCTGTACTATGTCAGCATGCGTGACAAATTCGGAGTAAGCTTTTTTTTTCTCCACATTTAAAAATTATTTTCAAATAAAATTAGCTGGAAGAAAAGTGCTGGTTTCTTTTGTATTCACGAAAAAAAAAAAATTTAAAAATATTAAAGACGTGCCACACCCATTTTTAGGTATAGACCCCATACAAACTTACCACCCATTCAGTCGTGATATTTTAAAGGGCTCCAAAATTATACCGATCTTGATATTTTCGGGAAAACTATAGACTTGTAAAAAAAAACTTGCTTACCATGCTTAATTTTTTTTAATCGTAAATATTTGCCACCCTAAAAGAGCGCAATGAAAAATATTCATGAAATAATCATGTAGAAAGCCCAAGTATAGCAAAAACGAAAATGTTGATGATGATCATTTGGACATTGGAGTACTTGCAACAATTTATGCTTATCAAGCTTAACAAATCAAAATATCCAGATACAAAATCCAGCGCCATCAGCGCAATTGCAGCATGCCAAAAGAATTATTGCCTATTTGAAATGAAACTAGCCGATGTTCTTTTACTTATTTTAAGCGATGCAGTCTCCTCTATAGAGTTTATCAGCAATCTAACTGAAGGAAACTATTTTTATTTTTAAATCGCAAACAACATAAAACGTGATTTTTAAGGCGCGATAGTGTGATCACGATTTGCGATTAATCAGACAAAGCGTCAGCCGTAGTACAAGTATCTACAAAAAAGAAAAAAAGCAAGCAAGATAATAGATATTTGTCTGCACTTCACTTTACTACTTCACTAAAGGATGAAAAACAAAAACAACAAAAACAACGAAGGAAAAAAAAACACTTTTCATTTTAATTTAAGTGAAGACAGAAAAAGAAAATAATTATAATCCAAGTAACTATTTAGTTGCATGCGTTTCTCAAGTGAAGAATTAATAATGCAACTGTGAGCTCGATTAAAAAAAAAATATATATATAAAAAAGAAGCAAGAAATAATTAAACGCCTTTAAGGCGGTGACGACGTCGACGATGAAGACGAAGACGACAACGTTCAACTATTGTCCAACTTGTCAGATGCGCTGACTGCTGCCTCTATTGAACTGTCTATCTGTCCGTTCGTCCGTCCGTCCGTCTGTCAGTCTATCTGCTAAGTATTTACTATTTAGTGCACTGGAACGAGAAGGCCCAACGCGATCAAAACATATGCGACGAGCCCGAGAAACCTCCTGCCTTACTTTAATTTCTGCTCCTTTTTGTTGCCTGACATACATGCTTGGATGGATGCATGCATGCATACTATATAGTGTGTATATGCATTCGTTTGCTACCTACTGACACTGACTCGACTCTCTGACTCTGATTCGTATATATTGATTGTATGATTGTATGTATACACGTACTATATGTAGTGTAGATGCCAATGTTGTGCCGCATTTAGATACAATTGTATCTTGTATCTTTTTGCAATGCTTTGTGGTCGTCGGTCGGTCGCGGCTGTCGCTGGTTCCTTTGTCGATACGCTTTGTTTGCAATTTTTTTTTGCTTCTCTTAATGCTGTGTATATGTATATGTTTGTGTGCTTTGTCTTTTTCTTGCTTACAATGCGATTGTTGTGCAATCAGTGGAGCATTAAAAAAAAAACACAACTCTGCAGCAACAAACGAAAAAAGGGCCTGGGGAACAAATACGCAGCAGCAGATCACTTCACTCGATCGTTTGTTCGTTTATGTGTCTGTCCGTCTGTCTGTACGTCTCTTGGTCCCTTGGCCTTTTGCTCGTTTTGGAGCTATAATCTAATATAAGCAGCGTGCATGTGTGTATATGTTCCATTTTTATGCTGCACGATCATCGCATACAAACTTGCTTATGTATCTCAATATAAAAACATACTATATGTATATACCTTCAATCAATGTACATATATATTTATCTTTAAATAAAAGCGAAACTCGTTTCGTTTTCTTTGTTTTCTTTTTTTTATTTCACTTTACTCAATTCAGCTTTGGGGGCCTTGAGTGATCTTGGATCCTGCTGTTGTCTGTCTTATTGTCTGCTTTTGCGCATGCGTACTAACACATAAACACACAGTTGCTTTGTAGATACAATCACACAGATACATACATATACGCAGTCACTAAAACGCTGACAAACTTGAACTTGTGCATTTTGTGCAAAAAGAATTCTGCACTTCATGCTTCAAATCATCAACATTTGCAGTCGGACATAATTATATATGTACATAATACATTTATATAAGATCGAAGAAGAAGAAAATGAGATAAGAAACAAAATTTTCGAATACATATATACTTACATCTGCGTTTTTGTTAAATTTTGAGTACGAGAGCTGTTTCATAAATAATAAATGATGTATTTTCAAATAAAAAATACTAAATTAAATAGAAAATCTTTTAGTAGTCATTGCAACAAAACTAGTTGAAATTCGACGTTAAGCACTAAATTTATTGTTGTATTGTATTGGAAATTATTGTTCATATATTCGATAACTTTTACAGAGAGTCTCCAGCGCAAAATCTCCATGATGAGACCTGTTGGCTATGGTGTGGTTTCATCCTTTTAAAAACGAAAAATTATTCCAACCAACATTTCTCCAAACCGATTCAGTTTACACCCCCAAACTTTGTCTGAACAAGTGTTTCAATTCTGGAATTCCGACTGAATCTGTTGTCAGCAAATGTTAGTGAGTATGCTTTATTTATACCTCGCATCTCATTTTTTCATAAGCTTTTTTCCTTTTGATGATATCATTTAATTTTTTTCTTTTGGCGATTCGACGCAGTTTCGAGAAACACCAGAGACTATTTGTCGCTTTCAGTCCGTCGTTAAGGCAGCAATTTGAAGATCATAGAAAAGTATAAAAATTCGTAGAGCACTGAATTTTTTTCTCAATAATTCTTCAATCCAATACGAACGCGAATTTATTTTAAAAAAAATATTTAATTTTTAAGATATTTGCCTTGCTTTTTTTATTTTATTTCGTTTTTTTGTTTTTTTTTTTTTGCAATGAATGCCGTAAACAGCTCAGTTAATCCGATATTATTTCAGCTGAATTTTTTTTATCAGTCATACAGTCAACTTGAACGTAAGACCTTGAAGTTGTTTACAGATGATTTTGGTTTTTCATGGTCACCCAAATACAGTAAAGCAGTATATAAGCATGAGTATATATGTGCATAATCTATATATTCAGCTTAACATGTTTCCTGTCGCTTGTTTTTGGCTTACACTGCGCCACTGTGACAGAACTTTGATCCTAAAACATTCGAGTACACTTGATAGAATTTAATTTTTTTATTTTTTTATTTATAAAACTAATGCGCAAAACTTCAAGTGCCGCAAAATTTTAAAGATCATTTAGGGGTTGCTTATATATAAATGTCATTTTGTATATCTTTAAGGAACTCTATATATGTATGTACTAAATAGGTCTTATATACAACATCTCCACCCCTACAAAAAAGCAAAAAAAAAAGCAAAAAAAATGAGAGAAAAAATGCGCAAATAAATAGCACATGTGCCTCACTTTGACCTAGAAAGGATCGACTTAATTACTAGCTACACAACACAACACAATAAAAATGATATAAGCTACATATTATATAAGCATTTGGTACTATGGTGTATATAGACGAGTATGTATGCATGTATACGCGAAACCTTATAAAGGATAATACAAAAAACAAACTTTGTTTATGAGTAAATAGGTGAAACAGTTGGAAATGTGCAATGGTAAACGAAGAGTGGCAGTAGCAAATAATATTTGAACTTGAAAACTTGAAACTTGTATAGTTCGAACTTCGAACCGGTCTGTCCAGCTCGACAAGATTTAACAAAGATACAAATACAAAAACACACAAATACAGATACAGATGCAGATACATTCGCATGTTACTTGATATACTCGAACACTTGTTGCTTGTTTTTGGCATTTGAAGGATACATCAAGTTCTTTATTAGTTTGTATTCACTATGAACCAAGCTAAAATTACGGGTATATACGCTTTAATAGAGCTGCGCGTTTATCGACTGTTATATCGTTATCGGTCTAACCAATTCGTTGATTTAGCATGAGTAGAAAATATTGATTTAAAATTCGTATTTTGAATCAATGATATTAAAAAGTACAATGATAAACTCCTTAAACATCACAGAATAAAATAAAAAATATTTTCAAATAAATGACAGTAGCTTTTTTTGTGTTATATTTTGCATTTACTTTTCATTTCATTGACTTAAACTTTGCCGATTTGAAAATGGAAATAAATCGCAAAATTTTTTTCGATTTTGATTACGGAACCATGGCTGGCATTTTAAAACATTTTAATACTATATATGGTTGTTTGCTCTTCCTAAGATAAGAAATAACAAGGAAAAAAATTCATATGAATAAATATCGTTTACGATGCTTAGTTCGTGAAGAGGTTGGCTGCCCCGAAACAATCCAGGTTTGGACATTATTTGCCGCCTCATATGTTTCATTTCTTATCACAGAAATGAAAATGATTAATTGCTTGAAAAAACCAAGAATTGTGAGTTGAACTTTTATGGGGACCTTATGCTACACTAACCCGATGCTTATCAATTCTTAAGTTTGACATTGTTGGGCATCTTTGTGTGGGAAGCTATACCTAAAATTGAGCTTTAGTTTAAAATGTAAAACAATATCTTCAAAACTAAGCGCATGAATCACAACATACAGATGAACAGACAGACGGACATGGCTAAATCAAGATCATATATATATACTTTATAGGATTTTGATGTATTATTTACTGAACCCGTTTACATATGCGCAACGGATATAAAAATACTTTATAAGAGGACCGTAAATAGGACCAAAATAATTTGATATAAGATCTCTAATTAGAGAACTAAGTCCTTTTTTAGTGTCCATGAACATGCGTAGAGTATCGAAGTTTCGGTTCTACTTAAGTTAATATTTTTTTGTATAACATTCTCAAGCAAAAATATTATTCTTTACACTTGAATTTTATTTGATTGCATTTATTTTTATTGTCTGACAATTTGACAAGCGGCAGACAAAACTCAAACAGCCAAAAAAAAGAAAAAAAAGCTCGAAAACGATGACAACGATGAAAAAGTTAAAAATGATAATACGACGACGATGATGATATTCTGCTGCAGTTTATTTTTTAATGATGACGATTATTGCCAACCAAATCAGACAGACGGACTTATACCTTGAAGAGCAAAACAACGCAGGATACACGAGTGCAAGTTGAAATTTAAAAATTTGTTAATGGTTTTTTAGTTTTTGTCTTTTTTATTTTATAATAAAATTTTTAAATATTTTTGATTTTCTATCACCATTCCTCCAATTGTCAATTATTCACGATCGTTTACGTGATTTCTATTGAATTGCAAAACTTTTATGAATTCATGTTTTTTTTTTTTTAAGTTATTTTCAATAGAATCAAATGGTTTTTAAAGTAGGCAGTAATCATTTATGCGTTTATTGTTTGTGTTAAAAATATACAATATACCATATATTGTTTTTTTTTTTTGATAAATGTACGCCATTTGATTTGCTGTCTACGCTGACATGCTCTATCGCTATAAACTCGTATAAATCGCTTCCTTTATTTTCGGCAATATAATTTGCTTATCTTGATTGAGTTTGTTTTTTTTTTTTCAAAATTTATTTTATTTCATTTATTTTTATTTTTCATATCAACAGAGTGTTTTATTTTATACAATATCAAAATCACTTGAGCGTGTTTCCTTTTGTGTTTCACGCTATTCAATTCACTCGTTCATTATTGTTATTATTATTGTTATTTTCGTTGAGTTTTTGACAAAAACAAAAAAAAAAAACAGAAACATTTTCACACTTATCAAAAAGAAAGAAAGAAAGACACCAAGAATAAATAAGAAATGCTTTGAATCGAGGAGTATGACAACCGAATCCCCTGCTATCTTGTTTTTGGAGAACATTAATCGACAGGTTTTGGTAGGCCTGCAAGGGAGGTTTCTACAGTGATTTTTTGAATATATGAACCGCGACATATGGACTCAAATCAATGATTAATTCCTTTAATAAAAATATTTCAGTAGCTATTGGGCAGATAGATTTATTTTAGAGTCGATAATGTACTGAAAAATTTAATTTACTGATTTAGAACTATTCGAAAAATTTGGCTTTTGCTAAGGGTTAACCCCTAATGCCAATGGCCTTTTTTTTCATAAAATGAATTGAAACAGAATTTACGTTTTAAAAGCTAAAAAAATGATATTTATGACAATTTGACGAGTTTTCAAGTTAATTTAAACAACAATTTTGTGTGACAGAAACCAGAAAATACATATAGTGAATCCGTAGGATTATGGCACATTGACCCGGAATTCCGAACTTGATGAAATCGTTTTTTTGGTTAAAATATCTCGAAACATGAATTCGGATGGACTATCTACAGTATCCGATTCTCTAAAATAGATATATCGTTTTAATATTGCACTACTTCTTACATATGACTTCTTAAACATGTTACAAGTTTTATAAAATATTTTATTTACCCATTTTCATAATTTAAATAAAGGGTATAAAATAAAAATTCTGTGCTAATTATTTTAAATATCACTGAAGGAGTGAGATATTTAACCCCTTGCACTTTCATGCTTCTTCGATTATGTCAGTCCGTCTGTCAGCAGTGAATGCTTTATTGTTGTTGCTTTTTTTTTGTGTGCATGCCACAGAATTAATTGTTTTTAATGAACGCATTAAGTGTGTAGATTGTCACAAATTTAACTAAATAAAATCCTTCTAGGGATTTGGGTGCGAGTGCAATTTTTAATTACAGCAATAAATTGCACTTTTCTCTTAGCCCGAATCTTTTCTACGACATGCCACACAAACCCGACTAAGGAGAAATGACTTACCAGCCCAATGACATGTATTAGGGCCGTCGTACCAACAAAAGCTCTTTAGGCTTAGTTTATAGTGATTAGTTTATAAGAATTGAAATATTATTGTTAGTCTCTCAAGAAGAGAAGATTCAATAAATAAAAAATGAATTAAAAAAAAAAAAAAAAAAAATGTCTAGTATATATCATTACTTTTTTTTTTTTTTTGACGGACAGTTGACAGCTGAAATTCGTTAACACTTTTCCACTTTTTTACCTACATTTTTTTCGCTTTTCAAGATTAATGCTTGCAATATTTAGCAGCCTGACTAATTGATAAATTGTATTATCGACTAATTGATAAATTTTATGAAATGTGGTAAAAAATATTAGTCAAGTGGTTTTAATGACCAGAATACATAGTTTTTTTGCATTTCAGATAAGAAAAAACCTTACAAAAATTAAATCTTTGAATGAAATATGTTTAAACCAAATGCTTGCAAAATATTTTTCAGTGTACTTGGTGCTACGTAATCGTAAACCAGTTTGCAAAAAAAAAGAAAACAGCCTTTTTTTATATACTTGTACATAGAATTTTGTATATATATATATATATATATATATATATATATATATATATATTTTTTTTTTTTTGCATGCGCTGCTTTTGTTCTTTTATTTATTTAAGTTTTTTTTTTTATAATGCGATGCATGACAACCCTTTTGGCACATAAACACAGAGTCACAAGTAAAACAACAAAAACTATATATATTTGTATTTATGTATTCTTATATACTCTATTGTAGTACTGCATGCAATACATAGACATATTTTAGTTTTTTTTTGCTTTAGTTTTTGTTTTTGCGCTTGCTGCAATCACGTTGCAGCTACATGATGCATTTTACTGCACAGCAATTGCTGCAACGATGCGATGCGACGCATGCAGTAAATGTAGAAGCAATCGCATCGCATCGCATGCGATATCGTTCGGCGAGTATTTATGCAATTATTTCTGTTGTTTTTCATTCAGTTTCAGTTCTTTGCGGTTTTTATTTCATTTTATGCTGTTTGGTTTGTATTTCGCTTTTATTTATTCCGTTTTCACTGCATTCTTTAGTCTGCTCCTTAGACCTTGACCACTAACATAGAAACATCAACATCGGGCTACACTTAAATGTTCTTACCTTCTGCTTTTTTTTTTTTTTTTTTTTTTTTGGTATATCTAACTAAAATGATAAAAACTTTTTTGTTGCATTATAAATGTGTTGTTTAATGAAGAACCAGTTTTTTGTTTTCAGAGAATTGAATATACAAATACACTGAAAGTAAATATGTAGGTATATTTAGTGATTTAATTCTCTATAAATCTGTTCAGCAGTTCCTACTACATATGATTCTCTTGTTAAAAGAAAATAAATACGTATCAAAATTTAGTTGTCCGGAATTGGTGTCGAGTGGCATTGGACCATACCAGATAGGTTAATACCCTAAGTGATGCCCGGACTTTTAATAAGCTGCAATGGCCATACATATATCCATACAATTTAGTTACATATGTATGTGTTAAAGGTGTATGTTGGTACCTTGTACCCGAGGGGTACCTTGTAACCGATTGCATTTGTATTTCCATCTAAGGACTAGGATCGAACAAGTTATTTCTGGCGGTTTAGGAGGGAGAATTTCAAACGCATCATTTAAAGGTAACGATATCTCGTGATAATTGTATTTGTATGTCTATAATTAAGAGCCTCCTATTGTACCCACCAATTACAGAGCATGAGCTAAGAACCATGCTGTCTTTCTGTCTGGACCTGAAATTGATGCCTTGCTTTGGGTTCTTACGTTTGTTTTTCACGTTTTTTTCGTTGAAACAGTTCAGGAAAATTTCCGGAATTGCTGTTCGGTTGGTAGATATAGCAAGAGGCCTTCGATACCCATTTTTACTGCGCTACTATTTGCGTAACAATATTTTAATAAAAATAAATAAATATTTTGTATTTTATGAATGATGGCGTCTGGACAGTATTTACTTTTACCCCATTGGCCCAATTCGCATAAATATCTTCTTACAGCCTAAAAAGTTGATGAAAAAGAATAATCATAATAAATATTATTTAGTTGCTTGAGGCTAAAATAACACAACTGGTCATATAATTTAATTAACAAAATATCGACGCATAATAAATAATAAAAAGACCATTTTTTAAATATTGTATTTTTTTTTTTTTCAATTTTCACGCGTTCAGCGAAACTGTCAAGGCAATTAATAGCACTTTGTCACGCTTAATAATTTTATAATAAATATAATATTTTTTTTTTTTTACTTGGGCAAAGGCGTCAATGGTTGGTCGATTGGTTTATGAATTGTGGTCGGTTGGCTGGTTTGTTTGTTGGCTAGAAGGCGGCATAGTCAAAAAAAATTTGACACCACAAAAAAAAAAAATAAACAAAAACTAAATATGCAAGCGGAGCGCCGAGGTTTCTGCTTCATGACCGGACTTCACATAATGAAAATCGTGCAGTTTAAAATAATTTTTTTTTTGTCAATTTTTTTGTATTTTTTTCGGGAGTAGGCAGTGCATATTAATGAATAAAAATTATATAGTTTAAATAAAAGCGACTTTAGTATTAGATACATATCAGGAAGCATGACGTTGGCATATTTGTTTGTTTTTTTGGAAATTAATTAACAAAATGTTTATTAATTTGTCATAATTACAAGTTACGCGCAATTTGAATTATGTAAACGTATACACGATTTTAGTGCATGAAAGAGTTAATATCTCCGGAGCATTTAAGGGCATTTAAGACGCTCGATAAAGCGACTTAATAACAGTCTAAGAATATTAAAATTGGCTTTTATTTGCCGACTCGATCGTTCCTTAACTATTTCATGTGCTGACGTCCAGTTTTGTAGTCACCCTTTAAATATGCTGACCTACTTTTTTTCGAAACAATTCACTAACTGACAGACAGACGGACAGACAGACTGACGTACATATGTATTGACTGACAGTTTGTGTTGTGCTACTGAGAACTCTTCTCGTCGCTCATCAAACTCTTCAGCTGAGTACAATACAATATATACAAAATATTATAACGTATATAAATATCATACAAAGTATTTAGGTATGCACTTGGCCTGATGTTGTTGTTTACGTAATCTGATCCCCTAATGCTGTATATAATCACGTGTCTCAATTTTGATTTAGTATTATAGTGACCCCTTTTCTTTACTCTTTACATATTTCTTTGCAATGCATAAACAAATGGGATCAAAACATACTTTATATACCGAGAGTATCGTACGAGTACATAAAAATAAAGAACACAAAATTCTAAAGATTGACCTTGTACAAAGTGCTTAAATTTCAAAACAATCTGTTCCTGTTTTGGCAATTTGTGCTTATTTGAGCACTAATTGAGGTTCATTGTGGCGATAAACTCTTTTAAAAATGTAAATAAATAACATAGAAGAACGAAAAGATCTTAGAAAAAATTTGAAATTGAAGAAAATCATTTGCTCAGCTTCAAAAACTCGTTGATATCCGAAAAATCTGAGTATTTGTTATTGGAGTGATAAACTGTATATTTTCTGATGTTTACAGATTCTTGAGAGTCTTTATAAAAATTTATTGAAGTTCCAGACGAACGGAAAAATAACGAAAATGACTAGATCATCTTCAATCAATATTAATATAAGCCTCGTTTATACGTGTACCTTTCGTGAAAAAGCTTCTTATAAACAGTTCTTCATGAAATTATCGTTTCATAAATGCGTTTCAGGCATTTGGAGACTACGTATTTTTTCTCTTTTTTTATAGATTCGCCAATCTGGCAACATCTTCCACATTATTTTACAGCATTGGAAACAGTGGACCAATAGACCAAATTGCATGAAACTCGTTGCTCTGTGATTTTTGATACTCAATCAGATTTGCAATATTATAAATGAAAATTGGTGTCTGGAGGTTCTGTGTGTATAAACGTGGTGACTTTTTATTATATAATTTTTGTACATTTTAAGTTTAATTAATTTTCTGCAAAAATATTTGTTCCAGCATAATTGATCGGTTAGTGTGTATGCGTATATTTTTTAAACCAAATGACTGATTATATTACCAAGATCGCTCTGGAAGAAAATTAGAGAAATAATTTAAAAAAATCGATTATTTTCATAACTATACAGCATTACTTACAGCACCATCACCAAGTGCCTGATCGATTTTTTTGACATAGGGAGCAGCAGCTTCGGCAGCCTTGGCCTAATGGAATTTTTAAATATTATTTTTAATAAAAATAAAAAAAATATATAAAGTTTAATTTAATTTACAATTGCTTGAGCACTGAGACCACCCAATTCGCCAATAATAGCAGCACCATCAGACTGAAAATTTTTGTATAAAATTATTATATAAAATATTGCAAGTGTCTTAGAGGCTTTAATACTTACACCTAGATTTTGAGTTTGCGGTTGAGCCAACTTATTGATCAAGTTACCGAGTGCAGCCTTTTATGTTTTGTAGAAAATATTTTTATTTTAAAACTGAATGGAAAATTTTTAATTAACTTTTTTTTATACTTACAATAGCCTGCGCAGAAAGTGCACCTTCCTCGGCAATGATGGAAGCACCATCGGTCTGCAAAGAGCATATATTTTAGTTAAGAAATTATTAATTTTATTATTTTATATAGTTTTAACTTACAACAATGCTATTGGGTTGTGCCATTTTGTTGATCAGTTTGCTGAGTGCACCAATTGCCTGTGCGCTCAGTTCACCCTCCTCGGCAATGATAGAAGCACCATCGGACTATGTTGTATAAAAAAATTTTATAAAAAAAGCATTTTGTATATTTAAAAAAAAATTTACTTACAACCAGACTATTGGGTTCTGCCAATTTATTAATCAAATGTCCAATGCTAGCCTGTAAATAAATATTTAAGCATAAAATAAAGTCTTTTTTCTGATTTTAAATATTTTAAACTTACAATAGCTTGAGAGCTGAGTGCACCTAGTTCGGCAATGATTGAAGCGCCATCGGACTAAAAAAAGATATCATGATTATTAAAATAATCTAAAATTATATTTTGAGACACTTACAACCAAGTTGGTAGATTCTGGCTGCTCATAGCCATTGTTAATGATATTGTCAATAATATTGTGAATCTTATTAACCAGTTCATGTGCTTCGTTCTGTAAATTATTTTTTATTTATTAATTAAAAAAAAAAAAAGAAAACATTTCGGTAGAATCTTTGATAAAACTTACAATGATCTCTTGTGCCTCACTGCGAATTTCGCTGATAGCGGATTTATGTTTGCGTACAAACTAAAAAAAAATATTTTAATTAATTTATACATTTTTATTTATTTATTTTGATAACTCTTACGCGAGCAAATTTGATCTTATCCTTTGGAGTGGGATGCCTAATGTGATCTAATTCCTCCGCCTGTTAGGAGTATTAATTTTTTAAAACTAAAAATATGCAACACTTTTTTTTTATATATTTTTAATATTTACGTTCACGCTCTGCATATTTGCGATTACATTATGCCAGATTTTTTCACCAGCAACCTTTATTTAAAAAATAAATATATTTATTTATTATTATTATTTTTTTTTTTCCCAAAATTAGATCTGTACACTTACTGCCACACCAGAAACATCTCCTGCGGCTTCTCCAATAATATTGTTAATTGTGCCAGCACTGACTTGTGCCAATACAACGGCTACGAGAACGATTAAGAATTTCATTTTGTTTATGACTGTCTTACAAATTGCAAAACGCTTACTTTTATAACCAAAAATCTTCAAAATGCTGAGTTTTGATAAGCGAACTTATCAGTTTAGACTCGAACTATTATTAATAATAATGCCGAACTGACTACTCGAAAATTAAGTACGTAAATAATTTGATTTGATTACAAAATGGTTAAGTT
Organism: Leucophenga varia; assembly: GCA_018903435.1. Classification (NCBI taxonomy): domain Eukaryota; kingdom Metazoa; phylum Arthropoda; class Insecta; order Diptera; family Drosophilidae; genus Leucophenga; species Leucophenga varia. The sequence continues at coordinate 356,140 of JAEIFJ010002813.1, forward strand.
TGGCATTAAAAGTTCTTCTCAAAATAAAATTACAGCAAAATAATGAAACGCATTTACACAAATTCCACTCAACAGTTTATATAAATTTTTAACATAAAAAATAATTTTAATCCAAATACATGCTGACGTGTATATAAAAATATCAAACTATAAACCTATTTTACTTCCCTCGGAATTGCTTAAGTGCGTACTTTATTTAAATAAATTTCAATTATCTGTGAAGCACATCAAAAACTTTGATTGATCATTTATTGCGTTGACAAAATAGACAGGCATTTGGCTAAATATAAAGTAAATTTGTTCCATTTAGAATGGACTTTATTTTGTACTGATTAGCGGATTTCTGGCAAACTGATAAAAGAAACACATCGAAATATATATATTACAACGTAATCATAGCAAAGTTTCCAAAACAAGAATATACAATGCTTTATAGAGTCTTGAGTCATACATCAGATATCGTACATTATCAACCTAACCGGTAGTTTTATTGTATTTTATACCTTAAACCCGAAGTGATAATGATATATTAAGTTTGTGAAATCTATGTAACAGGCAGATGGAGGCATGATAGACCATGCAAAGTATATATATTCTTGACCAGCATTGAAAGGCTAGTCGATATAGCTATATCTGTCTGTCTGTCCGTTCGTTCGTCCGTCCTGACGTCTGCCGTATGAACATGATTATCTCAGAGACTATAAAAGATAGAGACATTATTTTCGAAAATTAGACTCTCCTAAGCCAGAAAGTGTTCACTTTCAACCTATTTTGTTCCAGCCCAATTTTAATGGGTACCCACCATACAAAACTAACCCAAAAATGTTTGTTTTTCATAAATACTTCTGTGATATGTAATCTTTGAACTCTAAATCTAATATAATAAAGCAAGGTACATAAAAATTGGGTACACAGTGTCTTGGAGTTGGGCCTACTCGATTTCAGCGTTCTTTCTTGTCCATTAAGATATTTCATATTCATACTCCATCCATCCACTCTGCACTTTTTCAAAATAGGCCAAATGTAGCCGAGTCAAGTCATGTCGGAACGACTAAATCAATTTGATAATCAAAAAAAAGCTTAACCCAGCGGGGTAGTAAAGGGACGTATCACCGCCCACTTTTCCAATGATTCATACTTTTTACGTAATCCCTAAAGCGAATTTAAAACAGAATATTAAAAACAAATTGTTTCGAACTCAAAACATTTAATTTTGCTTTTTAATAGATTTTGCGTATTAATCCATAACTACATTTCAATGTAATACATTGTGCAACATGCTGCTAATGCCAAGAAGTGATCCATCTTGAGCCTGTAATCGTTATCGAAGTATAAATTAACAAGAATCAAATACATTAAATAATTTTCACCAAATAACTTACCACTCCATTTACAATTTGATTGGCAGTATTTGTTTTCGAACTAACAATATTGCCAACAGCGCAGTAGCAGTTTGTACTGCAGATTCTACTGAGTTGCTGGAAATTATTGTTGACGTATTTGCCGAAGTATTAATTATTGCTTCAGCGGGGTTTTTAATTGAACAACCTGAGTTGTATTTGCCATTACAATACAGGAGCGATTGTTGTTCATCTCATAGATTACACCATTATATATGACAATATTATTTGCCGATATTATGGCTGTGCCATTTTGATACGAAATCTTAGCATTTTTACAAGTAGCATTAGTTGGAATGAATTGCTCGCCGTCGATAATAACGACAGTGCCTGAGTTGGAGCTTATACTTGTATCGTCCTTCGAAGCAGCTGCAGCAGCAGCTTTAGCTTCTGCCTCTGCTTCCGCTGCTGCTTCTGCTGCCGCAGCTTGCTCTGCTGCCGCTTTTTCTTCCGCTGCAATTTCAGAAGCCATTGCTTCTTCCGCAGCTTTTTCTTCAGCTTCCTCCTGGGAGTTGTAATAATTAATTAATATAAAATATTTTTAAAATATTTTCAACTTTATGCAAATATTTACCTCTGCAGCCTTACCAAAAAAAAAAAAAAAAAAAAAAAACAAATTAATGCATTAAATATAAATTTATATATTAATATAAAACTTACCTCCTCACTTATTAATTTTTGCGTTAAGCTGCTATCTCCATATCCATAGTCATTATATCCGTTATCACCGTCATCAATTATATCCTGCAAACAAGTTTATTAATAAAATATAAAAAACGATCTACGGTTCAGTATAGCGCAACTTACTGGATCGAAATCTATAACTTCTGCGAAATTATTTGGTACAACTGCTGGGCCTAGGCGTGTATGTTTCTAGAAATTCAAATATTTTTAAACTTTCGTGATTAAAATTTTAGCCGATTGAAAACTTACAACACTTTTTCCATTCACATTTTGAAGGCTCAAAAGTGCAACTACATAAAAAACTGTCAAAAATAATTTCATTTTCTATAATTTTCCAACTGCTTCGTGCAATATTCACAAATTAACTAACTGATTTTCAAAAAAATTTTTAAATTTTATATATACGCAAATTGTGATTCACACAAATGTAATCAGCTGGCTTAGTTCTCATAGTTTTAGATATATTTTGTATATCGTACGTTGCGTATGATAAGTTTTTGAGGTATTTCGATTTTGTTTAGAAATTTTGTAGCGGAAGCTAAAAACTTAATTAATTTTGAACTGTGTATTGCGAACTGTACGTGTAGCAAATGTATCGATACTGGTATCGAATAGTGAATACCGATATTTCATGCATTGGAGAGAGTAACATCATAGCTATGCATTTCAAGAAGAAGGGCATCAAATGTTCATTTAAACAGATTCAATTTTATACTTAAACATGTGAATTATTAGAAATAAGTCAATTAATATTTTTTTATCGAAATTTTACAGCTATCTTAGTAGTGACATATGTACATATAACGTGTACGAGTATTATGGGTATTAATAGATAACAAAATTAAGGAATTAAAAATATAAAATTTTTAATTCAAACAATAATGGAAATTTTGTTTTGCTCAAGATAACACTAGTCAACAAAATTTGCTTTTATACATTCAAATTTTTGTAACTTTCATATAATGGGAATTTGTAATCGCCGAGTCTATCAACTGAAAATCATACGTTAATTCTTTACAAACATTGTAAGCCAAATTTGAGAAAATTTATTCAGACATATAATTTTTTTTTTTTTTGCTGTAGACTAGTGTAACCCTTGAAGGGAATTTTTTGGTAATGTAATCTAATTATCAATATTTTTTGTTGTATTGCATTAAAAACAAATTTTCATTTTGGAAACTATTGGCCCCATGTAAGCTGAAATTATTTTAGGTATAGGGAAAAAAATCAGTATTTGGTACATGTAAATGGGATCAGGGAAAGTTATCCATTGGAAAAGTGGGAAATGTAAATGAACTTTGTAACTATTTTGACTAGCTTCTTAAAAAAATCCTGTACGATCTACGGCCTGTTTTGGATGTAATGTATTGAACCTCACGAGTTCTAACCACTTGCTGTATCAAGTAGGTTCTCAGTATATAGCGGATAAAAGACACAATGGAATTCCAATCTAAGAATAGTAATTAAAAGTGGCCCTGTGTACTTGTAACCGTTTTTTTTTTTTTTATAGGAACTTTTGGTCTTACTCCGAAGATTATGTTCTAATTCTACATGTCAATGGTCAGGCTATATTGTATAGAACTATGCGCCTGTCCTCTTTTAAATAAAAGTTCAAGCGGGGCTAATATCACAATGTTTTTCGAATTGTCAAGAAGCTTTTAATGTGCTAAACTACTCGGCTTTCTAATCCAGGATGATACAATTCATTTTCTCGATTTCTCTAGTATAGTTTGCTTGATTATTCGACCAATTGTAAATGTAGTAGAAATATAGTTTTAAATTAAATAATTACAATTACAATGAAACTTACTAACTTTTTTTTTAACATTTTATTCAATTAAATAAATAAAAATAAATAAATTTGCTAACTTAAGCCAAATGAAATAAATTATTAAATTCTAAGTCTTTATACAATAAATATCTTAATGCTTAAAACTATTTACAACATTCTTCTGAATCCATGGTAAATAGCTGCGCACGCGCGTATAAATTGCTGGTTCATTTTCCACACCGCATTGCTGTGCGAATGATACTACACCTTCTAATGCCCATTGAAACTTATTATTAAAATGCATAAGTGGACCACCCGAATCACCATTGCAGCTGTCCTTGCGATTAACACCTCCGGCGCAGAGTTGCTCATTACCCAAAGAAAGTTTATGTGCATAAGTTTGACGACATTGAACCTGACTAACCAGCGGCACAACAACTTTACGCAATACAGCGCTACGTGGTGCTATAAGATTAAAATACAACTAATTAAATAAATACAAAAAATAAACAGAGTTTAAGTTTAAAAACTTAACGTACCATCACCCATATGACCCCAACCGGCAACGGTGAGATTTGTGCCTGCTAGCAGTTCCGGCGTTGTCATAACTGGCAAACAAATTGGCTGTAGATATGGCGTAAATTCCACAGTGCGTTCCATACGTATCAGCGCAATATCATGCCGTTCATGTGGCTTTTCATTTGATGCAACTAAATCATTATTACGATAATTTGGATGCACTATGACGTGCTCTATGCCCATGCGCTGATAGCGTGGTCTGCAGCCAGTTGCATCACAATCATCCAGAGTTTCGGTATTATATTCACCAAGACGCAGTGATTCTCTGATAATTTTTCTTCTATTAGTAATATTTTAAAAATGGATTTTTTTTTATACTCACAACTTAAGACCTTTCTGCTCAATATCGCCTTTTATGCAATGAGCTGCTGTGACGACATAGCGTGCATTTATCAACGAACCACCACATTTTATAGAAGTTCCTTCTTTTTTCGTTATAAAAAAATTGTTGCACGCTTTTCTTTTAGATTCCGGCAGATTTTTACAATTTGCACGATTTTGACTATATTCCAACGCTACGATCCAGGGAAATTCGTTAATGGCGCTTGGAACGCCGCCCATAATACGATTATTGAACATATTTACATAACCACATTGCTTTGGGAATTCATCAACCTTCTTGAGTGGCATATTGGATATTTTATTTGCCTCTAAATCATTTAGGATCAATGAATCGGATGCAATGGGTTTATTAATGGGAATTGATAATATCGCATCATCTGGAAATATAATACGATCGCGTTGTGTTTCCAAGTCTAAAAATTGTTTATCACTTGTGCAGCAAACATTTTGATATTTTCCCGAACGCCCAGGACATTGAGATAAACGTACAAAATCATAATGCTGCGTTAGACGTTGCTGCAGTACAGACATAAGTGATTCACATTCTTCTAAGGCGATACAAGTACCCTGCCGTCCATTTGGATTAAGACATGAGACTGGTTCCACTGTAAAATTTAAAATTGTGTTTATTTATTTTTTTCACTTAAATTTTATAAACCGAATACTTACTCAAGAAGTTGTTAAAGATTTTTAATTCACTTAATACAACATCAGGATCCTCTTGGAACATTATCAACTGGCTGGGTTTGAATAGAAGCAAAACGTTGAACATGAACAGCGTAAAAAGTAACATTTTCTCAATATTTTTTACTCAAGCACGCTTTTAAAACAATTTCAAAAATTCGTAAGCTCAGCTCAGTAGCTATCACACTTAAACAGCTCGTAAATTACTGAAGTTCTCAATCGATTCACAATCTTATATATCGTATTTATGATTTTTTCCATTCAAGTATGCAACCCAGCGTAAAAGTTTTGATTGATACGTCATCATAAGTGTGCATCGCTAAGAACATCGCTGTGATATTTTTAAAAGAAAATAATTTCTACACTAAAAATAAATGTTTTCAGCTGAAAAATAGTAAATGAAATCACTAATGTTCGAGTTCCATTTCCTTTACGCTGAATTATTTTATTTTTGTTTGAGTTAAGAATGGAAATACCGAATCTGAGTATGGATTTTTATATTAAAAATAAATACTGTAGACGCAAGCGAATTCTTAAAATATTCCAAATTATTCAATGAGGCTTTAGATCAACTCAAGTCACCAAAGAAAAATTTTCCCTCTGGGAAAACTTGAAAATAAGATAAATATGACAAACACCATCGAAGGCTTTACTATGGTAAAAAAAAAAAATTACATCTATCTTATTATCAGATTTATAAATCCATTATTGACATTAGAAGAGGTTTCAAGAAGATTGGTGGGTTTATCTTTAAAAAATTCAAGATGATGAGGACTAACAACTGATTTAAACATATTTTATTATTTATACATATAAGAATATAATTAAACTGAAATATTTGTTTTGATTTATTTATATACAATATTTCTTTTTTTAATTCATAAATGTATTACCCATTCATCATGCGATAGATAAGGTAAACATTGTGTTTATAAAAAGTTTTTTTTTTTATAAAAATAGTATTGCGCATTCAAGATAAAGAAACTTGTTGAAGTAATCTAATTAAATGTTTACAATAAACAGAATCACCAAAAAGAAATGTTTCTAGATAAAAAAATACTTTTTAAAAAAAAAAAAACTTACGCAGCTAGATAAAATATAATAATTAATTTATCAAAAGAGTGTTTGGCGGCGTGCTGGAAGTGAAGTGAAAGACTGCGCCATTGCAATTACTTAAAATTCGATATTGTGTCCATTGATTATATAAATATGTATACATATATAATTCTTAAGACCTTAATTACTCAAGATGTCTCTACAATTTGTGCTTTTTTTACCTATAAATACTGCAAAATACCGAAAATTAATTAGTTTAATCGAAATTTTGAGTTTAAAGCAACAAATCAGTTTTTATTCACTTTTTATAAAATGAAATTTTTATTGGCAATTTTTTGCACTTTGGCAGTGTTGAGCCATCAGGCGTATGCTAAGAGTTTATTAATTAATAATTTTGTGAGTTTGTAAATTGAATTAAAAGATTTTAAAATAATTGAAGAAAATGTTTTTAAATACATTCAGGACACTGTTTCTACGGATACTACCAATGCGATAGAACCAATTGTTATTATAAATGGCGTTTTGTATGTGCCAGCCACCACTTTGGTTTGTAACGCAACAAATGTTGCTGGGAATGTTGCTGGAGCTGCGGGAAATGTTGCTGGAAATGCAACAAAAGTAGCTGGCGAAGTTGCTAAAACTGCAGGAAATGTTGCTGGCGAAATTGCTGGCACAGCAACAAAAGATGCTGGCGAAGTTGCTCTGCAAAAAATCTGGACAGAAAAATGTTGCTGGCGAAATTTCTGGCACAGCAACAAAAGATGCTGGCGTAGTGGCTGGAACAGCAACAAAAGATGATGGCATATGTGGCTGTGGAACAGCAACAAAAGTTGTAGGAAATGTTGCTGGAGCTGTGTGTGTTTTTTTTTAATAAAAAATGTTCACATAAAAATATGATTAAATATTTTTTTTTTTTTGTAAATAGGCCAATGGTGTAAACGGCGCAGTCAACGGTGTAAACAGCATGCTTCACAATTTATTTTAAAGTGCATAAAAAAATGACTTAAGAAAATTGAACTGAACACTTCTGCAACGATTGTGTTGAAATTGATCTTACATGGTAGATGGTATTATTCTGTTTTAAGCACAAAGCTCTGATTCCTTTCCTTATTAATTGATAAGTATGGCATTCAAAATCCTTGAATATTTGCATTTTTCCAAATTTTTTTTAAACGTTTATCAATGAATTTTCGAATTACATGTTATGAAGTTCCAAGTTTTCAAATTTATTTTTTTTTTTTAATTTTTCAATGTGCAAAAAAAAAAAAAATTTAATAAATATACATTTTAAAATTGAATATCAATATTTTTGTCGTTTCATTGGTATATAGTATAAGAATGATGAGTATCCTTCACTACCTTTGTGCTCTAATTAAAGAATGAAATAGAAATTTTAATATTTAAAAAAAAAAAGAAACCTTTTATAATGCAAATCACACCTTTTTATGCTTCAACTTTTCGTCTTCTAAGCCATTTTTGACCTTGACAATTTTGAAACAAAATTTGAGTTTTGAGTATATAATTTTATTCGAAAAATGGAAATAAAAATCATAAAATACTTACAGCATGCGCCTTCCAGGCAAGTTCATACAGACTGCGACTAAGTTGTGCCTAAGAAATTTTTACATAAAAGATATTTTAATTTTCTTTTTTTTTAAATTTAGCAATAAAATAGAAATTCTTACCGCACTAGCAGCAAGTTTATCAAGTTGATACTCAATATTGTGCTGTATTGGAATAAAATACATAGAGATATATTTTTTAATAAAAAGGAACATCTGAGAAACCATAAAGTATATAAGATTGACTATGTACACCCACGGTAATAAAAAAGCTTCACTTCAATATATTTAATTTTTTTTTTTAGCTTTAGCTTTTTTCTGAGCTTTTGAAGAATAGCTTTTGTACAAATTCTAGAAGAGAATGCTGATATTTTTTTTTATTCGAGTGTGTATATCATTTGTCCGTCTGTGTTTTCTTAAATTTTTTTTTGGTTGTGACACCCTGTCTATATGTGTATTTTCTTTATTCGTAAGTTTAAAGAGTACCTTAATTTTTAGCATTAACATTATTTTTTTACTTACAACATCCGGTACAACTTTTGTCGGAACAAATCCAAGAAATCTGCGCTGCATTTCACGTAGAAACTAGTTTTATATAAAAAAAAAAAAATATTTGAATAAAAGGCATGGAAAATTTGATTAGCACTTCAAGCGAAAATATTACATTGTTTCTAATTCGCTTTAATTTAAGCGGATTCGGTGTTGTCCTTTGAGTAGCTACAATCCTTTCATAATGCGTAATGTTTTTGCGCTGCGTAGTTGTTTGGAAAAAGTGTGACGGTCTTAAAGTTGTTTTCGGTAGTGACTCCCCAATTGTTTTTAATGATTCATGTAAATCTGCTAATCCATTTAAATGTTCATCTGTAGCGTCTTCACTGTCAATCGGTAAGCCACGCTGTTTTGAAATTAAATTTAAATTTATAAAAAAAAAAAAATCTTCTAAATTTTAGTAATTAAACTTACAACTGCTGGAACAATATATGATTTCTCTTCCGTAATGATCTTTATTAATAAATAAATAAAAACAAAAAATGTTTATTATAAAAAAATTGTATTATTATTTCTAAATTATTTTTGCAACTTACACGTCTACTTTGTACAAATTTAATTTGAAATAAATAAAATATTAGCAACAATTTGCTGCTTTGTATAAAATTCTGCATTTTAGTTTTTTTCCACTTTATGGTATGAAAGTGAGAACTAAAATGTTTGTATTTTCAAAAGTATTCAAAAATATGTGTTTGCATTAAAAATCTATTTAGTTTCGCTTTAATTTTATCTTGAATTTTTTAATTAGAAATAATTCAATTAGGGTTAATTATAATTATTATTAATTTTTTTTTTTGTTTTTTTTTAGCTGTTTCAACAGAAAATGGAAAAGCTAATTTGATCTGTTATTCTTCAGACAATAAATTAGTCTGGGCCAACTAAATGCAATAGGTTTAGACAAAATCTTCTCAAAATAGGACCCAAAAAAGTTGTAAGCACATATAGTGTAAGTATATTTGGATCCCTATATAATAGCTCACATCATATAAGACCCAATAGAAACCCAAAGAGATTCTATAAAAATAAATTTAATAAGAAAAAAGACATTCCCGTCTCTAATTAAAAAAAAAATAATAATAATAATATTAATAAAAATTCTGTCGGCAATTATTAAATAAAGTAATTTCAAACAACATACATTTTTATTCAAAAAATAAAACGAAATAAATTTTTTGTTGTCGAATTTTGTCTCGAACCTTAGACTGCGTATTTTTCTATTTAATCGTGGTATGCGACGTATGATGAATCATCGCCGTCCAAGAAATTCCTTTTTCCAACTGTGTCTTCATATTCTTCATATTCAACTGTGTTTCCTGATTCTTCAGGATAAGAATAATCCTAGAAGAAAAAAATATTCAAGATTTCGTATAAAAATTAAAAACTTGTGCCGGATTTATGTTTTGAGAACGCTGAGATTAGTGTCGTTTGTACTCGGCACTTTTTTTTAAATTTACTTACCCGAGCATTTACTCGTCTCGAATGACTTCCCTTCTTAGATTTAGGGCTATTTAAAAAAATATTATCATCTATGCCTGCTCTTTTCTGTGCCAAAAAAAAAAAAAAATAAAAAAATAAAGAAAAAATATTGTACTTCGTGAATATAAAAAATAAAAGAAATTCAAATACTACGATTTCGTTTCTTTTCTATCGATACTAAATGTAGAACCGTCCTGATTTTTGGTTATTTTTTACTTGCCAATAATTTTTCAGCCATACCACCAACTTCTCCATTCAGAAAAATATTTCGTGGCGCTGCCTGAAGATATAAATAATTAGGTTAATAATATTTAACGAAAAAAATATAATTTATATATTTACCAATGCATTTACAAACAGAATCGCAAGCAGTACAATATTAAGATACCAAAAATAAATCATAATTGTTTTAGATATCGCTCCAATAGAATACTATTTAAGTTATAAATAAATTAATATTCAAATATTTTTATAGATTTTGTTCCAAAATTTCAAATCTAAAGTCGTATATAAACGATTTTATTCGCTTTACCGCAACAAATTTTTAATAATTAAATTTTATATGCTTTAAAATTTCATACAGATTGAATTTCTATTTTAATTTGTCAAAACACAGAAACTTATTATATAAAAGATAAATTTGCTATCAGGTTCTTTAGTCAAATCGAAGAACCCAAGTTTCAGTTATCTCAGTTTCCATGTTTTAACGAAACCAAAGTTCGATGCTCATTTTATGGCATAACTCCAATTGAAAGATAGAAAGTTTTGTTATTAAATTTTAATTTGGACTGTATCGAACTATTGACTGCAGCCCTCCCTCTTCGCGAAATATTACCTAAGCTTCTTATGATTATATTAAATGCTCTATGAGCTTCGGGTGGGAATTTGAGTTTAGTTTAACGAAGTAGACTTTTTCCTATTACTAATTTAATTTATTATTCTTTTTATTTATTTTTAATTACATATGTATAATTTAGTTGAAGTAATGTTTATTTTTTTTTTAGAACGCAGTTTTTTTAAAGCGTTTTAATTTTCAAAAACGTGATTAATTATTTGGCGCTGTTTCTTATTTTTCCCCGTTACCCGTTTATGATTTTTATTATTATTAAAAGTAAAATTCATTACAATGCTATCTCCATTGCCAAGATTGTAAGCTCTTCCATTACCTCCGCCTGAAGGAACATTGCCTTCTCGATTGCCTCTAGTTTCTGGTGGTAAGTTTATTTCTTGAGGTTTGATATCCAATTTTTTTTGCCTGGCCTTGAAAATGTCATAAACACATTGCTCTTTGGGTTTCCATATTTTCGTTTGTTTCTCTCCTGAAAATATTAAAGATTTATTTTATGCTTTAAATACATTTTTGGCTACTTGATTTTTTTTTTTTTTTACTTGCCATTTGCTTAGCTAAAGCCAAAATTTTTCTTTCATATGAATCTATGGCTTCAGACTTTTTATGCCTTCGTTTAGCTTCAATAATCATAAAAAATAATATGGCTAATACAATAAGCCTGAAAGGAGTCATTAAAATACTGTGGCTGCCTTATATTTTTAATAGTATTTAATACGAAGTAATATTGTAATAAGAGATTTAAAACCAAAAATGTTTTGCCAAATGAAATCGACATTAGTAAATAATTTGGATATGCAACGCTAAATTTTGAAAAATTTGTCACGCAGCAGCAATTTGTTTCAGAAATAATTAAAAAATATTTTATTCGTCCAAAAATTTGAAATTTACTTTAGGACGGCCCTAAAATACATAGAAACAATAAATTGGCTGAATTTTCAAGTATTCATCCCTAATATTAGGCGAAAACTCATAAAGAATTCGGACAGATGATCCAGAGGGAAGACAAGCTAGACCAATAAATGGCTAAACAATATTGAAGCATAACGTTCGTTGAAAATTTATAAAGATTACAAAATCGCTTGAGTTAAAGATTTCTATTTTTATTTTTTTAATACTTTTAACGTTAACTACAGACTTATTGTAATGTCAATAAAAAATATAAAAAAACACCCTCGCTTAGAGTACAATAATAACATAATCAACGCTATAACAATCATCATTTTTGCAAACATTTATTGTGATTTTTTTTATGCATCCCGCAAGTATTTTGATAGATTTTTGCATAAAAAATTTCCCACAAAGTTTAATCCATAAAAGAAAACGGAAAGGTTACTTTGCCTAATGTAAACAAGTTATAAAAAAATCGTAAAAAAAACTAAACTATGCTCACACATAAAATTGCAATAAAATTCTGTTTCATTGTCAAATACAAAAATCGTAAAAAAAAAAACAACAAAAAATGTTAAGTGACAAAAGAGGGGAAAGTGAAATTTAATGTCAAAAGGTGTTCTGCATTTGCACTATGACTCGACCCTAAATTTCTACTTGGTAGTATCTTCAAAATCAAATGCGTATGTCAATGAATTTGAATAGACGTTAAGCATCATAATTCTTGTTGCGATAGTTTTTATATACTTTTTTTTTATTGCTTTTTATGTCCTTTGTAAAATTAAATAATTTTTTTTTGGAAGCCTTGTAACAGCTAAAAATATTACATTCTGTGTAATTTTTTTTCACTAAGGCAACTAAAGGATCATAGAAAACAATGTTGGTGCATTTGCAGTGTATAAAAGCTTTGGTTTCCAACTTGTATAATTTTATTGCGTTTGCAATTAATTTTATTCAGTACATCACTATTAAAAAGCATTCAGTACATGATATTTCCCTATTGATTACGAAAACCTTTTCTTTCGAGATTTTATGTCATCGTTTGCTATTTTTTATAATTTCGCCTTCTGTATTGAATTTAACTGAAATTATTCATGTCCATTTTACCAAATTTTTAGTTAAAACTTAAGTGAATTCAAAACTAATGAATAAGATTTCTGTCGTTTTTTCTTCAGCAAAGTTTTAATTAAAGAGCATTTTATAGAAACATAATGGAAATGAAACAATGCCGTTAAATTTTAAACATTCAGTTTCAACCCCCAAAAATATGCCCTAGAATTCCATTTCATTATACTTTTACCGTCGATAATAAAACAAACATTGAGCATTGCAGTGACAACAGGCAGCGTGGCCGAGCGGTCTAAGGCGCTGGTTTTAGGCACCAGTCCGAAAGGGCGTGGGTTCGAATCCCACCGCTGTCAAGTTTTTTTTTGGTCGATGACGCGTTTATTTTTTATTTGTTATTTTATTATTTAGAACTAACTATTTGCAAACATTTAAGAAGTAATTATTTATATAAAAAAATTGTTATTAGTTCATTAATATTTTCATAATCACAGTTCTCAACAAATTTAATTTTAAATATATTTTACGATTAAATATATACTTTTATTTAAATTAATAAACATTTAAATAAGTAATTCATAAATAATTTAAAAATCTACAAAACTAAAAAAAAAAGTTGACAGCGGTGGGATTCGAACCCACGCCCTTTCGGACTGGTGCCTAAAACCAGCGCCTTAGACCGCTCGGCCACGCTGCCTGTTAACGGCAACGTGTTCATAATTTGGATTAAGAAACAAATTGCGCAGTAATTCTTATTAGAATTTTCAATTGATATAAGAAGTGACTTATCTCATTTGAATGACAAACACAACATACATATATAAAATTGTTTAAATTATTCTTGTACAACAGCAAAATAATTTGATTATTTATATTTTTAGCACAATTTAGCATGTGGAAATTCGCAATTACGTATATATTTACGTATGTATATACATACATATTTATATAATAAATAGGGGGAGTCGGAAACATGTATAAAGAATATTTCAATTATATCATATTAAAGTTAATTCTATATTTGCCATTGGACTTGTCAGCATCTTTTCTAGAAAATTTTGTACCCAAAATATCAAAGGCAACTAATTTAATAGTACTAAATTTATTTTTTGATCAATATTATGGACAGAAATATTTATTTTTCTGGACTAAATCGTAATCTTTAAACTCAGAATGGGAATATGTCGAAAAGAAAGTATTCCCATTCTGAAACTTATGCGGTATTTGAGCTATTAAAATAATGTGAAAACAAGAAAAAACACTGAAGTGGAGTATGCTCAACCGCAAGAAACTCTGTACTCAATTGATACACTTATACCTTATGTTATGTCATATCTTAGAAGCATATATTCTTTACTGTATTGGATTTTTAACCTTTGGGTACATGGTACAAAATGGGTAAAAGGGTATATTAAGTTTGTGCAAATGTATGTAACTGGTAAAAGGAGGTATGAAAGACCCTACAAAGGACATATAATCGTAATCAGCATAGCAAGGCGAGTCTATATAGCTATGTATGTCTGTCTATCCGTCCGTCCATTCATCTGTCATGCTGTTTGCCGTTTGAAATTGATTATAGAGCCACCATAATTCAAACTTAAACTCTTCGGAACCGTCAAGTTGTCACATATAAATGATTTGTCTCTAGCCACATTTTAAGATATACGCCCCTTAAAAACGAATCCCAAAATTTTGAGTTTTTGCATAAAAACTTATTTGTTTTCTTAATCTAGAAATCTCAATTAAGAGTTAACTAAACTAACCAAGATTTTTAAATTTGGGTATAAAAAACTAATTCGTTATTTATAGAATAATAAAGAGCAAATTTAGTCTAGCCCATTTTCATATTAAACACAACAAAATTTCAGAATTTGGTTTACATGGAACAACTAAGACATAGCCCCAAGCAAATGTGTGTCTAGTTTTAGATTGTAATGATAACTTTACCAAGCAATGACCGTTTGTTTGTAAATATATCGTGAAAATGAAGCTAAAACCACCAATCTACAATAAAGAATAGTACTAGTATAGGGCATTATCAAAATTAAGTAAGGGTTTCTCGCAGTCGATCATACTCGATAGCAGCGTTCTTTCTCATTATTATTGTTGTTTTTGTGCCTAAATTTCAATCATAAAAAGTTCTCTTGCTGAAAATTTTGATTGTTATCATTTATATTTAAGTGAGTTTGTCCTAACCTGCCTTTTAGATTTTGCAAGCTTTACGAGATAGTCATACTTAGGCCTATTAGCTGAGAATCTTTGTTTTATTAGTTTAGTTTTAGACGACTCTAAAGATTATACTATATATGTACATAAGTCGCGGCAACCAGAGTAATCGTTTCCCTTGTTACTTGTCTTTTTTTTTCATATTTTTTGAGCCCCATAAATATAATTAATTCTAAGTTATTTTCTACATATAATTATAAAACATATTATATAAAAAAGTATCCTGACAGCGGTGGGATTCGAACCCACGCCCTTTCGGACTGGTGCCTAAAACCAGCGCCTTAGACCGCTCGGCCACGCTGCCTTATTGAAACGTAGAGCGCAATTTTACAAATTAGAATTTAAAATTCATCCATTACAATGAATCAACTTGAACTAAACGCAATTGTTTATCGGTCAGTACGCTCAAATAATGACAATCTAATGGATTTGTGTATCTAGATACATGTGCATACATACATGTGTAGATACACAACACACAACAAAATAAATTTAATTGTTCAGCATTATTTATACTTTTTTTCTAAAGTATTTAATTCTAAATAAATGATTCAATGAACCTTTATAAAAGATGTTGTTAATTTGGATACCATTTAAAGTTTCTAAGAACGAGAGAAAAAAACTTAGATTCAATTTTTTAAGATTTTCTTAATGTAAACGTTTAATACTTGAAGAATTTGTTTCTGTAAAGAAGCACTATCTTCACAATAGTATTTTGCTTATAGCATCTTGTTTCTTCTGTCATTGACATTTCACTTTGACCTTATTGCATTCAAATTAACCCTTAGGCTTGTTGCGCTAATATGTTGATCTCATTAAATGAAATCTTATGTTTAAAACGGACCAAAAGAAAGAATAAGACACTCATTTGTTGAGCTCCCGCCGTGAAAATTTAAACGGAAATCACAGGAAATTAAGCCGTGTTCTGCTAATTTGACATGCAACCCTTTTCGTTTT
The DNA here is from genome assembly GCA_018903435.1 of Leucophenga varia. Classification (NCBI taxonomy): domain Eukaryota; kingdom Metazoa; phylum Arthropoda; class Insecta; order Diptera; family Drosophilidae; genus Leucophenga; species Leucophenga varia. The sequence goes on from JAEIFJ010002813.1 coordinate 372,229, forward strand.
AACAACCACAAATAATCTTCAAGTGAAACCTTTGTCAATTTCGTAAAACCGAAGGAAAATATCAAATATTCTGGTTTGTGTTAACGCATTAATTGCGGCTTTTCTATATCTTTCAAACATTTTATTAGACATTTTCTTCATTTATTTCATTTGATTTCGGGCATCTAATTTACTAAAAAAAAAAAAAAAAAAACCTAAAAAAAAGTATCAAATTTCCAGCAGATTTCAATTGTTATCATTTGTGTCTGTCGTTTTGTGGCTTGTTTTTCCTCAGGGGTTGTACTGGATTATTATCTATAAATTGAGTTGTTAAAGGGTTATGACGTTTCATATGGAGTAAGATAAACGCGTGCAATGTGACTTTTTCATCTATAAATAAACTTATAAAATGAACTTGTTTTCTTAAACAATCAATTATTATACAAATATGTGTTCCATAGAAAACTAGTTTACTGATAATATTATCAATGTATTTTAAATATGCTAATGTATTGCTTTCGTACTGCTCTCATTTTATAAAGGGTATCTAAGGTCGATGGTGCGAATTATTTTGTAGTAATAAAAAATTGTTCTAAAAATGCATTTTAGTTAAAAAATTAAAATTTTATGTTTGCTTATGTTCAAGAAAAAAAAAAATTCAGATTAAATGAAAATTTTTAATAACGCATTACGTATTTTACTCTGTTAATAAAAAATATCAAGCAAAACAATGCAAACCTTTCGCACAATATTTCCAGTTGATGAGACATAAATTTTTTTAATTATTTATTACAAAAAACAATCTTTCAGAGAAAAACAAAGTTGCAAGTATTTTGGTCAAGAATTCTTCTTAATTCTTAAAACAAGAAAAAACGCTGAAGTCGACTGCAAGATACCCTATACCCAATTTTTACCTTTAAGTCCCATTTTAGTACCATGCCTCATTTATTGGAATTTCATAAAAAACTCAAAAAAAAAAAAAAATAGGAGTAAATTTGTATGGGTCTATACCTAAACTTTATTTTGGTCCTACCCATATTGGAATATTTCGTTGGGACTTTCATAGTGATAATGCAAAACAATGCAAACTTATCGTACAATATTTCCAGTTGATGAATCATAAATATTTCCGGACTACTAGGATTCATTGAACTTGAACTGTTTCATATATACTAAGTCTAATACATATTGGGATTGTATAGCTTTTCGTGGTCAAATGGTTATGCTTCTAGTATGATTAAGATTAATATAAAATTAGGCCAAAGCCACAATGGAAATTACGCGTTTCAACTACGCAAACAATTTATAAAATATTTTTTATGAAATTCTTATTAAATTTCTTTAAAATGCAAAGATTTTATATTATTTATAAGAAATGCAGTTGGTCTTTTAATCAGCAAAGAATTATATTTAGTAACGCCGATATTTATGAAACGTTTTTATTTTTTTTTTATAGAAAGAGGATGTATGTTAAGAAGTGCTTCCATATTATGACGTATTTATCAAAACTTTTAACACAAACCAACAAACTTGAATGAAAACAAAAATAATATAAATACGATTTAAGAACGATTGAGAACTTTAGTTGTAAACGAGCTGTTTGAGCGTCTTAACTGCTGAGCTGAGTTAGGCGCACCGACATTGTTTAAGAGCGCGCGTGTTGATTTTTAAATATAAAATAAATTAGAAAAATAATATTAAAAAAAAAAAAAAACGTACAGAACCTAGCAGAATATAACATTTAAAAAATGTTAAACTTTACGCTTTTCATGTTAAATGTTTTGCTTTTGCTCAAACTGAGTCACTTGGCAAGTGTCGGAGAGAAAAATAAAATTAATTTAGATGAGATAAAAATCTTTGATAGCGCATTGAGTAAATATTCTAACGTCGAAAATATGAGAGTAAAATATTAATAACATTTTTTTTTTTCTTAACAGTGAAACCAGTCTCATGTGTCAATCCAAATGGACGGCGGGGTAATTGTATCTCATTGGAAGAGTGTGAACCACTAAAGTCTATACTACGGCAACGTCTAACGCAGCATTATGACTTTGTGCGTTTGTGTCAATGTTCTGGGCGTTCCGGAAAATATCCAAATGTTTGCTGTACACGTGATACACGATTTATTGACTTAAAAGCAGAACGCGAACGTATTATATTTCCAGATGATGATATATTCAAAAGTTCCACTACAAAACCATACATTTACAACGACGCACTGATCTTTAGTAATACAGAAGAAAATAAAATTTCGCTAAAGACACCCAAAAAAGTAGAGTTTGAAGTTGAAAATGAATTTCCAAAGCTTTGTGGCCAAGTAAATATGGTCGATAATCGCATTTATGGCGGCGTTGTCAGCGGCATCAGTGAATTTCCATGGACGGTAGTATTGGAATATAGTAAAAATCGCGCAAATTGCCAACATTTACCAACTATGGCAAGAAATAATTGCAATTTTTTATTTAATACGAATAAAGAAAAAGAAGAAGAAAACCTTGTCTTGGATTGTGGTGGTTCGTTGATAAATGCACGTTATGTCGTCACAGCAGCACATTGTATTACAGGCGATATTGAGCAGAAAGGTTTTAAGTTGTGAGTATAAAAAAATAATCCATTTTTAAAATATTACTAATAGAAGAACAAATTCCAGAGAATCACTGCGTATCGGTGAATATAATACCGAAACTCTGGATGATTGTGATGCAACTGGCTGCAAACCACGCTATCAGCGCATAGGCATAGAGCACGTCATAGTGCATCCAAATTATCGTAATATTGAAGTTATCGCAACAAATGAAAAGCCACATGAACGTCACGATATTGCGCTGATACGCATGGAACGCACTGTGACGTTTACGGAATATCTACAACCAATTTGTTTGCCAGATATAACATCGCCGGAACTGGAAGCAGGCACAAATCTTACTGTTGCCGGTTGGGGTCATGTGGGTTATGGTGCGTTAAGTTTTTTTTTTATACCCGATACACATAGTGTGTTATTTATTTATTTATTTAATTTATTTTTTTATTAATCTTATAGCACCACGTAGCGCTGAATTGCGTAAAGTTGTTGTGCCGCTGGTCAGCCAGGAGCAGTGCAGTGAAACTTATGCAAATAAATTTACTTTGGGTAATGAGCAACTCTGCGCCGGTGGCAATTTCTATGAGGACAGCTGCAATGGCGATTCTGGTGGCCCATTAATGTATCTAAACAATAACAATAATTATAGCTGGGTTCTGGAGGGTGTTGTTTCATTTGGTTTTAAGTGCGGCTTAGAAGATCATCCGGCAATTTATACGCGCGTGCGCAGCTATGTGCCGTGGATTGTGAAGAATGTTGTGAACAGCTTTCGGTCTTAAAGAAAAGTGCTGAATTTGTACATATTTTATTTAGTTTTAATACATGCAAATATGAAAATATGTTGTGATTTAATTTAGTGCAATTTTGTTATTATTTTTATATTTATTTAAGTACTTAAACTGTCAAAGTGTGAATAATGCAAATAAACCTAAGATCTAAATGTATATTAAAAACAAAATATTTATACCCGACTTTTGCGACCAGCTACTGCATGGGACTTTCCCATAGTCACTTCTATCTTAGCGATATTATCTAGTTTATTCAAATATTCAAAAGTTTGTTCTATTTTTTAAATAATTAGTTTTTTTACGAGTATAGCTTGTACCGATGCGTAAAAGAGCAAATGCGAGTTTAATGTATTTGTATCTCGTAGTAAAGCGTACTCAACTGCTGCGTTTGTAACAAATTGTTAAATTATAAATCATTCCATTTAGGAAGTGTATACAATAATTATTCATATGTAACACCTTTTCTACTTTTATTTTAAATATTGTACAAAGCAGATTTGGTGATTTTTTCGTTCAGAATTTATTTTCAACAGCTTAGAAAGGGTATTCACAACTGCGGAATGTTACCATGATTTGTTGAACTTACGCATTTAAATAAAAGAAATTCAATTTAAAATAAATAATAAAATAATAAAATGTTGTTTTCATAATGAATGGAAATTTTACTCTACAATTATTTGTAGATTAGTAAAGATTAGTAAAAAAGCTTATAAGAATTTTTTTACATTTCGTATAAGGAAATATTTAAATATTTTATAATATTGCTGCATTTTAAATGCATAGAAATATTAATTAAATTGTCACAACAAATTAATTCCATTATATCCATTAGTTCCCCGGACTAGTTTCCTATTCTCTAAAGCCTTTAGAACCTGATATGAGCCAAATTATTGTTTCAGTCGTATTAGAGGGTTAATTTATACATTTGTTAAGAGTTATTTATAAATATAATAAATACAAGAACCATATAAAGCATATTAGAATATGTAAAATGTGTTCTATGCATGGAATTTCCGTTCATATTGAAGAGGAGGGAAAAAATTTCTTAAATGATATGTCTACACTAGATTTATTGATTAGATTCAAGAAATAATATTTTTATTATTTTTATTATTTTTATTATTCTATTACTGGAGCTCAAATTATAATACAATTAAAATTTTTATTATTCATTGTTGAGGTAGGTTTAGTCATTGTAAAAGTATAAAATAAAATAATTTTCTTAAAAAAAAAAAAAACAGTAAGTGGAAGATGAGTATGTACGGAAGCTGTATTAAATAGTAGCCTTATGCTAATCAAATGTAGAGAGTATGCGTGTGTTGATATTAGGGGGTTTTTTTTTTCTAAAATGTTTAAATACATTTACAAATAATAAATTTTTTATATTAAACTCAATAATGGGCTCTAGGTTTGTATCGGACCTACACCTAAAAGAGGGCGTGGAGCTTAAGCTATAAATTTCAGTCGAATGAAAAACAATACATAGTATAAATTCAAATAGGCAGGCGGATATACTGAGTCTAACATGCGAATTTGAGAATTGCTATTAATCCTTTATAAAATGGGAGTTATTTGCTTCAAATCTCAAGTATAAATTTGGTTAAGATCAGACCGCCGATTTTGTAATTTTTAATATTTTAATTTTTGTTTGTTTTTTTTTTTTTTTTATGAAATCATTGACACGTATTAAATTAATTTAAAAACTGTGACAAAAAATGAACGCTTTTTAGTTTAATACACTCGTAAAATATATTTTATGTTCGCAAAGTAATTAGTAATAATAAATAAGATTTTAATGATTTATTATTTAAAAACGTTTTAATATGAGTAAAGCGTCTATTTCTAAATAAATTTATTTGTAATCCAGTTCCTTTATAAAATGAGAACAATCAAAACGCCTTATTACTATTTTTTTTAAACAGAATAAAATCAATATTCATAAAACATTTGAAGCGGATTCACATGATGAGTCAACTCGAATACTTTTACTGAACCAGAATTAACGGAAATTATAGCAAATTTAATTTTTAATTAACTTGTCTTAAAGTGACGAAATATAGTATACGACAATTCCCACTGCTTAGAATAGATTGTCATTGAGTTGAGGTTTTAACAAAAAACGTCAATTATAAAGTTTGATGAACCAAAAATAAAATTAATACAGAAGACAAGTTCAAAGAAATGCGTCTAAAACGACATAGTGACTTGTATTTTTATTATTATTATTATTATTTTTATAATTTATGTATGCAAATATTAAATGTATCAAAACAAAGATACATATTTGATTATATTGTAGCTACATATGCTAATATACGAGATATATGCTTAAGTGACAACTAAATGATTTAACCGCAAAGCCGGTAAATCACAGCAACTGTTTCTCTTTAAACAATGCGATGAGTTGTATCTCTTCGGATAACTCGTTTACTCTCTTAAAAATTAAAAAGACAAAGTAAAATATAAATTTTTTACAGCGTGCGCGAGCGACTTTAAAGAAATAAATTCTTATTGAACGCGCTTCTCCAACGAGTTAATCAGCAACTATATAAGAGGCGCGCTAAGTCCAGCGAGAATTCAGTTATATTTTAAAAGTTCACGCGTTCGATTGGTCTGAATATTTAAGTTTATTCAAATAGACAAGCATATTGAAATAAAATCACTAATTTAATTTAGACTATTTACGAAAATTTAAACAAAAGATAAGCGCGCGCTTAAGTAATTAAAAATTCTTTGAACCGTCGTCGTCGTCGTCAGTCAGTCAGAACTCAAGGCCGCCGCAAGTGTACATGTCGTCAAGTGTTAACTCGGTGTGAATGTCTGCTATATATATAACAGATAATTAAACTACATTTTAACTAAAAAAGAATTTGAAAAAACAACAAGGCAAAGCGGCTAATTCCAGCAATTGAATATGAAAGTTTCTTCGTTCTATTTCCAAGTGTTGCCGCTGTTATTTTTGTGTTTGTTACGCGCAAATTTTGCGGAAGCACAATGTAAGTTTTTTTGAAAATTAAAAAAAAAAATATTCAAGTTTAATTGTTTAATTGTTTACGTGCAGTACATGAAATTGTTTAAAAAAATAAATAAAAATAATTTAAAAAATATTTTATAAACGAAAGACTTAAGCAACAAACTTCTGCGGTTTTTTTTTCGTTACCGCCAAGGATTAGTTTTGGATTTTTCCGTTTTTGATATTTGATATATTTAAGAAAATAATACTTAAATCTGGAAAATACGCTGCTTGCACATAGTTTCCAATTCAAATTGCATATCAAGTAATTAGTTTACTAAATGGATTTTTTTAATTGAATTATAATAATTGTATTATAATAATATAGCTCATCTTCACTTAAGCATGCAATTTTATTGTAATAAATCAAGTTTAACAAGTTCTATAAATTATTATTAGTCAATACAAAGCTATTTTATATTGCGTTTTATTACAGTGTAAAGTTCAAATGGAAATTTCTTAATGCAAGTTTAATTTGAGTATAAGTGACATTAAGAGAAACATAGAGCTCCAGAGCTCCTATTAGCGCCTATTTTTCTTTTTTCATTTCAAGAAGTAGCCTCATATAAACCTATACCAAATTTTTATGTTGTTGTTAGAAAACATTTTCCACTTTGAAATACCAAATGTGGAATTAATTCAATTATTGGATCCAAATTTGACTCAATTTTGAATATTATTATTTGTATCTATAAATTCCGGAACAGCATTGAAAGGAAAGTCGATATTGACATATCTGTTAGTATATCAACCGTCCAGACAAATTTTCCACTTTTATTATTCCTAAACTAATTAATGAATTCCTTTAAAAAAGTTGACTAATAAATTAAAATGAAAACCCAAATAAAATTTCACAATTTCGCATTCTATTTAAATGTTAAGCTTCAAACCACATTTTTTTTTTTATAAGTGGACACATGTGTGATTTTTTTCTAAAAAAAAAAAAAAATCAAACAATTAAGTGCCTCTTTTACTTAGTAACATGTCATGTCACGCAGCTTTAAAATGAAAACCACAAAAAATGTCATCGTTCTTTAAAAATGAATAAGACGCAGGCGCGTGTGCCAGGGATTCCCCACAGTGAATATTTTATGAATACAACTTAACATTCTTCGTTTTTTTTCTTTTTCTTTTTTATAAATAGATGCACGCTGCAACAATCCAAATCAAAAAGCCGGTCTCTGTGTACAGATTAATGAGTGCCAAACGCTTTATGCTGTATTGCAGCAAGCCAATTTACAGCAGAGTGTAAAGAACTTCATTCGTGCCTCATCATGTGCGCCAAGTTCAGGGTATAGTAGCAGCCCATTTGTCTGTTGCACCAGCGATACCGACTTTACACGAAATCGACGTCTGACGCCTGTCTTCAATGATTATGATGATGGCTCCAATTCTTTTGATGGTTGGGATGCACCGCCACGCGCAATGATTTTTCCATCTTCACAATTTGGAGGTGGCAATGGGAATGGTGCAGGCAGATCGTCATGGAGCTTTAATGGACCATCTGTCGGTGGTGGTGGTACACGATCACGAGCAACTGGCAACTTTGGTCGTGGCGGACTAAATGGTGGCATTGGTGGTAGTCGAAATAATATGCAAAATGCCGCTTCAAGTGGCGTCTCATCCATGCTGCCACAACCGCCGAGTTGTGGTGGTGTCACCATTGGCAATAAAATCTATGGTGGTGATGATGCCGAACTCAATGAATTTCCTTGGATGGTGCTAATGGAGTACAGAAGACGTAATGGCGGTATTTCGACAAACTGTGCTGGTTCCCTTATTAATCAACGTTATGTAATAACGGCGGCACACTGTGTCACAGGGCGTATTGAGCGCGAAATTGGAACACTGTAAGTAAGATTATGGAAAATTTTAACTCGAATTGATTTCTTAAAAATTATGCGTAATCCGATTGCTGTGGTGTTTGTTATGAAATTTCTTTTAAGTAGCTTCTAAATGCTCGCGCAATAATTAAACCAATTCGCATACTCATCAAATGCTTAAGCAGAGATTTTTCTAAGATAAGCTTGGGATCCCCAATTAGTTAACGCTACTCAAAGACCTAACGAACTTTTATTTATATATTTTGGAGAATACTAATTAATTTGCTAAACACTTCAAGTCTCGAACAAGATTCGTTTTGTTTGACTTGAAACCAGTTTCCTTAAAACACGCTTTAAGTCGTTAAATTTGTTTATGAATCAGTATTAAGCCACTTAGTAACGCATTTTTTTTATTAATTTAATAATCAAAACAAATAACAAACAATAACAACTGACTTTCCCTCTTTTCCTTTGTAGCATCTCGGTGCGTCTGGGTGAACATGATACAACACGTCAGATTGATTGCAATGGACGCATCTGTGCCGCTGAAGCATTACGTCTCAGCATTGAAGAAACACGCCCCCACGAATTGTATAAAGAAAAGTCTCCGAATCAGGTGCACGACATTGCGCTATTGCGACTGGAACGTAATGTACGCTTCTCCGATAGTGTGCGTCCCATTTGTTTGCCGGCAGTGATGCCCAAAGAACAGTTGAATGCAGGACAACAACTCACTGTCGCCGGTTGGGGTCGCACACTGCAAGCCGCACGTAGTCCGATCAAACAAAAATTGAATGTTGCAATTATTGAACCGGAACAATGTAAAACTAAATTTAACGAGCGAAAGATCAGCATTGTTCCAACGCAACTCTGCGCCGGTGGCAAATATGCACAAGATAGCTGCGATGGTGATTCGGGTGGTCCATTGATGCGTTATCGGAATGGTGCTTGGGTCTTGGAGGGTATTGTGTCCTTCGGTTTCAAATGTGGCCTTAAAGATTGGCCTGGAGTTTACACAAGTGTTGCTGCCTATGACGATTGGATACGACGCAATGTTAGAGCTTAAAAATAATTTAGTTTAATTAATTCGAATTTTTATTATTTATAGAATTACTAATGAAATTGTGATCTTGCCACTTCATTTGCTATCTTATCCAACTGTTTTTATTAAGAAGATATCATTTCTAATCATTTAGTTTTAAGCATTTATTTATACTAAATAAAAATAATAATAATAAAAAATATAGAAAAAATTAACTAAAAGATTAAATCTATTTATTAATTCAGCAGTACTGGTTTGGGTTAATGGACCGGTATGATTTTTCTTGGCTAGTCCGCTCGACCCAATGAACCTTTATTGAAAAAATTATACAGATTGCCTAGCTCGTATGGGTCAGTCAATGACTATTCAGGTCTGTTGCAGAATGCACCGCCTGACCCATGACGAGTGAGCCGTAGTTATTTCCAACTGACTTAAAAGCTAACCATTTGTAGTCATTTTCCATACAAATTTTTATTAGCAATGTCCTTCAAATATTTGTAAAATGTACTGAAGTAGATCCAAAATCTCCAATATCACATTCTTTTTTACACAAATGGAATGTGGATTTTTTGAATAATTTCAAGAGGAATTTTGTAGAATATGTATCTTCTCAGAAAAAATTTTAGCTACAGGTAAGTTCACTAATAAGAAGCACCCCATTCAAAAATAGGTCCCAAAAGAAACGTTCTTTATATGTCTCGCTTCAGTGTGCCTAAGATTGGGCAAAAAAATGCTTTAGTTTCAAATTTTAGTTTGAAATCTTTTAAACTGAGCGAATAAAGTGAAAATAGCAGCAGACAGACAGACAAGCGGACATTATTGAATCGTAACGTGTCTCGTCGTGCTGATCAAGAAAGTGTTTTATAGAATCTAACATATCTCGTTCAATACGTTACAAGCTTTTTATCAGATTTTACAGACGTTTATGTAAATTAAAGGTCCAAATATAATTAATAACTATGTCTTTGGTATATTTTATAATGAATACATGTCTTTCCTCATTCCATATATATGAGAGTTAGTTAATTTTCAAACTAAAAAAAAATTTAATTTCAATGGAACCACATTTTCATATATATTTATGCATCATAAAGACCCATGTGTGATACTTGAAGTATAATGAGATATGGGAAAATCTACGAAGTATTCGAGACAAGTAAGTAGATTACCTACATATTTATATGCACATAAATCGCTTTAATTGGATTTTTGCTTGGAATTTTTTTTTTTCAATAAATTTTCTGCATTCGAGTTATGACAATATTGATGCATCAGATTGTTAAGCATTTTATTTATCCCGAATATTTAATTTTTGGGTTTTTTTTTTAAACTTTTGAATGAATTTTACGCATTCCCGAAATAAAATTGAATTTTAAATCGAAATCAATTATAAACGAAATCTTCGGGTTTTGTTTAAAAAAATTTTCAATTATGTGTCATCTTAAGCTTGTGCTAAAAACAGGATTTTTTTAAAAATAATAAAATGTTGTGAAATTAATCGTTTTTTTTTTTCTAATAATTTATTGTTTTATTGTTTAAAGTTGGTTGATTAGAATTTTTTTGTTGATGTTGCTCATACATATGTTTTTAAAGAACCTGACCAAATGTTGAATTTCTTGTTTAAAGGCTTTTATGTGCTTTAGTGCAAATAGCTAAAAATCTCCACTTGAAATATATTTTGCCTAGCTTGACTTAAAGAATCTTAAGACTTTAAAAGATCAAATCACTTTCTCTAATTTCACAATTAATCAAATTAAATAATAATTAAAAACCATGTGGATATTTTATATTATTAATAAAAACAAGAGTTCATTGCACTTAAAAGATTTCAACGCCAAACGATAAATAAAAAAACTCATATATTACGGTTTTTCCCTATAGTCAAAAACAACAACAAAACCACAGAAAATTAGAAATATTATTATTAAAATAAAATAACAAAAACAATAAAATCAAATGCGCCAATCAACTTAGACCATGTATTGACCATGCATCTAAATCTAATTGATTTGCCGATTATAAAGCCAAAACCACAAAAGCGACTTCCGCCATTTATGAAATGAAATAATTTAAAAAAAAAAAAAAATAACAAAAATGCTACTGTTTTCTTTAAATAATTATAAAGCTTAAATGAAGCCTAAAAGTATGCAAAATAATAATTGTGAGTCTGTTTGCGACCTCCAAATGAAACGAAAGTGAAAACAGCAGCAGCAAAACAGTAAACACAAAACACAGCTGAGCTGAGCTGAGCTGAGCGTGCGACATATTGCATAATCAGCTGACCAGTTTATTTTTTTTTTTGCTGAAACGTAGGCGCGGTAAATGACCGGCTGCAAACCGAGTAACAAATACGAGAGACGAGACGGCTGCGGTTAGGCGGCAACTTGATCTCGTTTCGTGTGCAGTTTTGAACTCGTTAAAGCGTCACGTCACGGAAAAAAAAGGTGTCACGATCGCTGCTGCTGCCGCTGCGGCTGCCGACGACGCTTTTGTTGGCATAGGTTTGAGTGTGTTTCATGCTTTATTTTTGACACTTGCAAAGCTGTTGCTGTTGCTGTTGACGCTGGCAGCGATTTTGTTGTCGTCATAATGTCTTCTTCCGTCCGAGACACTCTCTGTGACTGTGACTGCCGACTGCTTCGTCTGATTAACGTTTTCAATTTAATTCAGAGTTAAGCGTTCACGCGACGCGTTGTGAGTTAAGCGGTGCGCGTTGCTGCAGCTTCTTTGTATTTTTCTTTCGTTTGAAATTGCGTATACGACGCGTTTGCAATTTTTTATTATTATTTTTATTATTATTAGTTCAAATATTGTTCGTCGATTGAGTCAATATTATTATTCAATAACGCTTACAAACAGCTGAACTGAACTGAATTGAGGTGAATTGAATGAAGTTAAGCACACGCGCTGCACATTCACATTAATAATAAAATGTATCTGTCCGTCTGCACGTTGTCGTCGCCATCGTCGCTGTTGCCGTCATCGTTTTCGTCGTGTACAAAATATTTTGTCTGTTTATTACTTTTAGCATTCGCAGTACTCAGCGGTGTACACACCGAACAAGACGTCGTCGCTGATATTTTAGTAAAACAAAATCATTTAACGCGTCAAAGCTGTGAAATACCAAATGAAACAAAGCGTGGCATTTGCCTCGAAGTGGGCCAATGCAAGGCATATCTGCAAGTGCGAAATGTTACGAATTTACCCGCGGAAAAGGTTAATTTCCTGAAAAAAGTCCAGTGTGATATGGAAGTGGGCATGCCGAGTGAAGATGATTATGTGCCGCTTGTCTGTTGTCCTGCAAATGGACAAGATTATTTGCATCCTGTAATAGAATTCTCGAAATTTGAATATCGTCGTTTTCTCGATGTCACTGCACGTTTTAAGCGTAAAAAGCTTAAGCGACGCATACAGACTGTGGAACCGACGCCCGGTTTTAATTTATCCAATGAGTGCGGTAAACAGGCTACAAATCGTATTTATGGTGGCGAAATTGCCGAACTGGATGAATATCCATGGCTGGCATTGCTAATCTATCATACAAGTGTGTTTTTGCATTTTCAATTTTCCGGTGTAAATAATATCCGAAATCTGTGCATTTCCATTTTAGATGATTACGGCTGCAGTGGCGCTTTGATCGATGATCGACACATTTTAACGGCAGCGCATTGTGTGCGGGGTGAGGGCGTGCGTGCAAAACATGGACTGTAAGTTATTTTTATTTTTGCTAAATATTTTCAAAAATAATTGAAAATGTTTAATTTTGTCACAGTAAACATATACGCCTTGGTGAATTCAATGTTAAAACTGAACCGGATTGCATTGAAGAACCAAATTATTTAAATTGTGCCGATGCTGCTTTGGATATTGCCTACGATATGATCTATGTGCATCCCTAATTATTCGGAGACATCTTTGCATAAATTGCATGATATTGCGATTATACGTCTGAAGCATGCTGTTTCTTTTACGCATTTCGTAATGCCAATTTGTCTGCCAAATAAAACGGAAACGCTGCCATTTAAAGCGGGTCAAATGTTTTCCGTTTCTGGCTGGGGACGCACAGATTTATGTAAGACTTTTGTGTTTTTTTTTAAAGTTTTAGTTTTAATAATAAATTCCTTTTAGTTGACAAATACTTTATCAATATACACAGCCCAATTAAGCTAAAACTACGCATACCCTATGTGCCACGTGAGAATTGTACACGCATTTTGGATATGTTTGGCGTTAAATTGGGTCCGAAGCAAATTTGTGCCGGTGGCGAATATGCAAAGGATACATGTGCCGGTGACAGTGGTGGTCCACTTATGTACTTCGATCGTCGCCATTCACGTTGGGTCGCTTACGGTGTAGTGAGTTATGGCTTTACACAGTGTGGCATGGCAGGGCATCCGGCTGTCTATACAAATGTTGCAGAGTATAGCGATTGGATAGAAAGCATTTTGAACCCAACAAAGTCAAGTACATAGCGACAAGTGTTGTTAGATTTATTTATTATTTATTATTTTTTAACCAAATTTCGTCTTGTGAAACAAATATGCTCAGCTTTTTTGTGTCTTTCAATTAGAAAAAAATATATTTTAATTCAAATATTTGTACATATTTTACTAATTATCAAATATTTAGCTTAATATAAATATGTATCTATATACTGGAACGTATATATGGCTGTGTGCGTGTGTTCGTGTGTGTGTGTGTGTGTGTATTTGCCAAACGTGTCTGTGCAACAAAGAAAATAAAATATAAAAAAATTCTGAAATGAATGAAACAGTCATTTTTGTTTAAATTAATTAAAGAAATATTTGCAAATAAAACAAAAAAGCAAAACAATTTAAAAGAATTTTTTTACTTAAAATTTTAATATTAGAAATACCAATTTAAAAACAATAATCTTATTTTACGTCTTTCAGATTTCGCAGCTGGTTTCTTAATTAAAATAGTTTGTATTAATAAATTTTTTTTCAGGCTGCTGACGTGCCTGCTTTGCTAGGACGCTTTATTTTTTTTTTTTTTTATACCCGTTACACATAGTGTGAACGGGTATATTCAGTTTGTAAAAAAGTTTGTAACGCATTGAAGGAGGCATCGGAGACCCCATAAAGTATATATATTCTTGATCAGCTCGATGAGACGAATCGATCTAGCCATGTCCGTCTGTCTGTCCGTCTGTCCGTCTGTTTGTTGCTATGCGATCTTTTCGATGAAGATATAAAGATATTGGGCTGAAATTTTAAACTTAAGCTTTTCTCGGCAACGACTAGGTTAAGTTCGAAAATGAGGGTGCCACGCCCATTTTTAGGTATAGCCCCCATACAAACTTATCGATTTCTTTCGATTTTTTTTTTAAATAGTAATTATTTATGAATGTACTCGCTCCCAATTGGGTAAAAACATTTTTGGTCATCCAGGGTCAAAACCAAGACGACACGCCCATGTAACGGGTATTTCAGCTTCGGTTCCACCGAAGTTAACGTTTTTCCTTGTTTCTTTTTTAATTTGTATAAAAATGTCAGAACTTCATGATTCAGCTTTTGTAACCGCAAAACTACTTGTGTACGCTTCGTTGCCATTCTTATGAAATGCAATCTGCATATTTATTTCAACTAAATACATTTGTATTGATCGTAATGGATTAAGAGTCCATTGAGTTCATCGTTGAAGCCTACTCCGAATACAAAAGCTGAAGAAACTTTATTGTTTTAGTTATTACTCATTTCAGAAGTTTTTATTTTATTCAAAAAAAAGGTATTTAATCAACAAAAAATAAAAAATTTTCATTGAATACCACACTGTACAGTTGTGGTATTGTCATAAAATGAGAATTCTTTACATAAATTACACATAACGTTACAATTCTTAAATTATATAGATCAATATTTTAATCTGAATCACTTAGGCTATAAGCGATGCGATAGTCGATGCGATTAGCGATGGTACATACTGGGTTGTTTCAAAAGAGCTTTCACATCGAAATTTTACAACCCTGAGCCATTCGTATCGCTTTTAGCTATTACTCTGATATAAGACTTAGATTGCCTTTCTATCGAGAATGTTCAACAGGGGGCTGTTCATAATAGATTTATATTAGAGAGGCTACTAAGTTTTTTGCTTAGTTTTTTTTTTTTTTCAAGTGATCACTTACAAAATGTTTTTCTCTAGTCCAAGGTAACACCCATACAACCCTATCCTAAACATTTTTGTTTTTTCATAAATACTTCTGTGATATATAATCTTCAAACTCTTAATTTAGTACGGATTATGCTTACAATAGTCCAAATTAAATATCGCCTCATGGCTATAGCCACTATATAAATTTACCCAATTTTTTGACTTTTAACTTAAAATTAAATATCTTCAAATTCTTAAAAAAGAAATCAGTTATGTGACTAGAATAAAGCTTGTCCAAAAATTTAAAGTTTCTTAAAATTATTTTGTATAAAAAGTATTGATTAACCGCATAGACATTCGCCATATTAATCAGCTGTTTTGAACTTACTTGGATTATTGTATTATCTCATTTTCTTGAATTGTATCCCGTATAATCATATTATACAAATATATATGTTCATATTTAAGTATACCCACTTGCTCATTCACTTTTTTGTATATTTATATGTATATATATATATATTTACATATATATTGCATTTACAGCTGGTCTAACTTGATACTGCAGTTTTTATTGGCATCGTTGAGTTGTTTTATTCGATTAATGATAATTCATACATGCATATGGAGATGGTCTTGCAACTGATGTCGTCATTGATTGCCACACTTTGCTTTCACTTAACATTCGCGCGAACTTAAAAACGTGTAAAGCCAATAAAAATAAAAATAACGAAAAAAAACAATAATAAATAAATGAATACATTTAACTAAAGCCGAAGTTTAAATACTTTATTTAACACAAAGCGATTTACACGAATTAAAACAATTACAAAAACACTTTTGTACTGATTTTTGTAAAATAAATAATAAAAATTTTGAGAAACAAAAGCATCAAATAAAACCGATATCCAAGTCAAAAAACCCAAACATCTGCTACTATCTGCTATCCGTTCTTTGGTTATGCTGAAGCCTTACTTAAAAAGTCGAATCAACTCAGAAACAATATACATGAGAGTGTGCTTTTAAATCGCCGTATGCAACCGCAAGTCTTACCACAAAATCGTTTATAGAAAGATAAAATATGGCAACAACCTTTTACAAAATAATAAATGATGCAATAAAAACTATCAACAAACTCGATTTGATTGCCAACTAAAAAATAAAAAAAACGTTTAAAACGATCGAACCAAATCGTTTCGATTAATGAATGAATTGTTCATTTAACTTTATTTTCGACATAAGTGATTCATATCGATCGTGATAGAGTAAACCCACACGAGCAGTGTCCGAAAATAGTAGTAAAAAATTTATTTATTTTTTTTTAGTTTAGTTGGCAACTCAATTGCCGATTGCTCTACTGACCAAAATTAGGCAGTAAATTTAGACTAAATGTCGGTCGAAAGCTACGTCATTAATTTTGTAAAAAAAAAAAATTAAATCAAACAATATAGAAAATGAAAGAGATAGAAAGAGATAGAGAAAGCAATAGCAGCAGTAAAAAAGTGAAAGTGAACTTGACTTACATATGGAAAAATTATTCAATATATTATCGCCTCTCTGACAGCTCTACCTAAATTATATTTATTTGTATAGCGATATAATGAACTTCATTTATAAAAAAAGAGCTTAACAGTTCATTTCATTGTGACGTTTGTATCTCTCTTTCTTTCCTTCTTTCTGTCTTGCATTTTATGATTCGAAGACCGACTCCAGCGCTCTGTTAATTAAATATCAGGTTTGCTCTATGCCAATATTTGTGTTACTTATTATTGTATTGAACTTTATGGTTTATTAACTTTGTCGAAATGGTCTTTATATCTCTCTTTTTCTTTCTTTCTTACTCCCTCCTTCCAAGTCGCATGACCTTGAGACACATTCAATTTTTTGAAATTTGCAACTGCAAAGTTATAAACAAATTTGACATTGAAAATTTTATTTCAAATGAATTTCTTTTATTTTTTTTAACGCTTTTCGATTATATTGCACCCGTACTAGGCTTACTAAGTTTGGTGTATATATCTTTTAGGGAGTACCTTTCAAACAAGACGGCTAGATCGATTTGTCTTTTGAAAACAAATCTGCCACACAAGGTTTTACAAAAAAAAAAAAAAAATGTATAGAAAACATTGAATTTAAAATGTTCCCATAATCTATTATTAATAATCGCATACTTTGAACATCTGTCGAAATTTTGTTTGTCAATAATAGAAAAAAATGAAACGTTTGCCAACAATAGCGACCACAACAAAAAAGAACTCTAAAAAAATTAAATTATTTTTGACAAATACGCCTAATTTTTGTTATTGTTGTTGTTCTTGTAGTGCATTATAAGCATCATTACGAGTTTCCAGTGTTCAACGCCTCAATTACATTTATAAAGCCAATTTGAAAAATTTCTTTGATCATCCAGAACAAAAAGAATTTAAAGTGGAAGCCTAATCAATTTACATTAAAATGCAATGAAGCGGAGGGTTGATTATTTTATTTTTGATTTTTTTATTGTTTATTTTGTGGGAGGACAGGTTAATTGGTGGTTTTTGGTGCAATCATGAATTAAATCATATGAATATAATTTTTCTTTTTAATAAAACTTCATATATCTCGGAATAAATAAATAAATTACAGTTCACTTCTTTGTATATTCTAATGCGTGGTTGATCAGTTTACCAATAAATATTTTAACCTACCTCTTATGGCCCATCGTTCGAAGCGAATACGCAGACAACAGGTCTGACAGGTCTACAGATTTTTCGAAGGGTTTTTTCCTTAAATGCCACAAATGCAAACTTATCCAATGTTTTCATGGTCCATTTTTGCCTTTTAGAGATGGGTAACTGTATTCTTGGGAAAATGCTTCTATTTTTTTAGGGGTAAACGCTTATGATGCCACAAATGACAAATACATTATATTCGAACATTTTAAATATTTTTAATCATTAAAAGTCAGGCTCAGTCTTATAATTCTCAAACAGTTTTAGCCTGAGTGATACAACAGTTTTTACCGACACACGTCATTAACAAACATTGTACATCATTTTTGATAGCCCATTTTGAAAATCTTAAAAAAAAAGAAGTAATTGTAACTATAAATTTTTACAACTGTTGCGCCTATTTCGCTATTCGATTTATTTGCAAATAAACCTTGCGCTCAGCAACAAAAACAACTCAAAATGGCAACTCATAAAATGTGTCAACAAACGCAAAAAGGAATACGTTGACATTTGGGTTAAATTATACCAAAAAAAAAGGGCAAACAATATAAATGCAATGAAATTAGAATGTTTCAATAAAGAAAAATCGCAAATGTGCAGCGGTGTGCGAGCATTAAAGCGTTATAAAATCAAAAAGGATGTCAAAGGATAACACAGGCCTCAAGTTTTAACCCAGAGACAAGACCTATAAAATGTACGTCTGTTTTTGAGATATCCTACCTAGTGCAAAAACGTGTTTTTTGCAGTTTTGAGGTTACGCGACAGACCGAAAAAATTATTATCAAAAAACGTTTTAATAAATATCTTTTTTCAAATATATTTTTTTCACCGAAATATCGCTATTTGAAATTTTACAATTAAGCTATTTTTGTAAAATTTCAAATAGCGTATTTCGGGAAAAAAAAAAAAAAAAAGGGTGATACTTCATTGCCATAAAACGTTTTTTGATAATAAGTTTTTTTCCTTCCGTCAAAAAGGATGTCAAAGGATAATCGAAACCTGTTAAATTTTGTCGGCCTGTTTGAAGGGTTGTGTGCAATTGCTGTGCGACATTTGTATACATGGATGTGTGGATGGATTTCATTAGTTAATGGATTGAATAAAAAGAAATTATTTGTGTTATAAAAAGTAAATTATAAGTGAAAATACAGTTAAAACTTTAGTATCTAAAATAAAAATGAAAAGTAACACAGCTCAGCTTCGTTAGAATACAATTTGATATTTGTTTTTATTTAATGAAATTGTACGAATGAATGAAATTAAACTTGATAGTTAAGTGCAATTATCTTTGCACATTGACACTCTGAATATACCCTACAACTCTATTGACATGTCGCATCAGCTTATATGTATGTATATGTGCAATACTTACTCTGTTTAGTTTTATAAATCAGAAAAAAAAAATTGTATAAAAGAAAATTTCTATTATCAATAATGAAAAGCAAAATGAGAAATCCATTTCTGCGCTTTAGACTTTCTAGTTGCTTATCAGTTATTGTTGTGCAGTGAAACTTAACGCATCATATACATATTTTCTTTAATATAAATATTATACAAATAATATGAATATTAAATGCTGGAAATTCATAATAATTTTCTTATTAAATCTAAAATTCGTGTTTTGTGCAAAAGTGGTTCAAAAAATCTTACAACAAAAATGCAACAATGAACAAAAATGTATTAAAATTTTGTTTTTAACCATAAATATTGAATATTATTTTAAAATACCTATATTAATCATCATTCTAGTTAGTGGAGTTCGATACTAGCGCTTCTGCTGCAGTTTGTGCCGAATATATAATTCGTGGTCGAAACAGATTTAGTGATCATCGCGGCAATCCAATAGCAATCCATCGACGCATATCTCAAAAACGCAAACATCAGAGAAATTATGTGCATAAGAAGTGAAAAGAATATTTAATTATTATAATATCATTAATTAGCCGCTACTGTTAGATTTATATGAATTTCATTAATTAAGCTTAAAAGTATGCAATAAAATTTATACATTGCAATTATTTGCCTATTGATTTATGCTGCATAAATGTATAAATTTTTATATATACATACTTAACGTAGCTATTGAATTAGTAAAGTCTCAACATTAACCAAGGAGATAAGCTAGAGCCTGAGTTCCGTATCTTAAGTCACTTGCTTCATTTTTTACGCACAAAAGATCTAATTACTCTCCTTTACCACATTCAAACGTTAAAAGGCAATATACTCGCTAATCTAAAGCAAATCGGTTTTTAAAACTGTTAAGCTTTCAACTATTTATGGCTGCTTATTTCTTTATGTACAGCGCAACTGTACTTGCAAAAAGTACTCGCTAAGAAAACATCCCTAAAATTATGCTGTACTAAAGTGAAGAACATAACAAAAGTATAATTAACTCGCCCTCTCACACATATTCACTTCATACAATTGCAAACACTACACACACACGCATACATTTACACACACGTGTCAATAAAGCAACAAAAACAAAACTTAAATCAACAATTTGCAAAAATTCAACCAAAATTCAAAGAAGCATAGAAATTATTTTTTAATATTTGAAAACATTGAAACAATCACTGCAAAATAACAACAACAACATACGTTGAAGAACTTAATGATAATAATCATAATAATCATTACAATAATAA
Source organism: Leucophenga varia (assembly GCA_018903435.1). Lineage (NCBI taxonomy): Eukaryota > Metazoa > Arthropoda > Insecta > Diptera > Drosophilidae > Leucophenga > Leucophenga varia. Next base: position 392,925 of record JAEIFJ010002813.1, read on the forward strand.
TAACAATAATCATCAACATTACAACAACATGCCACATACAAAACGTATGCAAAATGCGTGTGACTCAGGGGCGGAGTCGTTGACGTTGGCTTCACGTTTTTTTTTTGCGAAATTATTAAAATTATGAACAAATTTGCATATTGGCCAACGTTATCAACTTCAAATTTTAACCCCGACTTTGTTTCTTTCTTTCAATATTTATTAAAAATTAGCAACAACGAGCTGCAAAAAAAATATTAAGTTTTTTTTTTTTTTGTTTTTGAAATTGCGTACAGGCGCGTGTATGTCCCATTTGAAGTGAAAATATAGAAAGGATCATGGCGCCTCGATACACGTTACATGCAAGCGAACGTCACTTCCGTTTATTGCATCGTTTCTCCACACTTCCGTTTATCTCATTTGGCATAAGTGTGCGAAATTATTATTTTTTTTTCGATTATCTATATTTTTTTTTAATATGAATTCGATTTCACGAATTAATTTTGTTTTTAATTTTTTCTATACACTTTCTCGGTACATTTTAGATGGGTATTATTTGTTTATGCAAAATTTACTAATGGGGTGAAATGGTCCGTAAGGCAGGACGATCTAACCATATCGATCTTTCTCTTATCTGACACGAGCTGTACATACATAGTCCACCTCACGTTTTAATAAAAAAAATCTTTTACTGTTATTAATAAAACATAAAGCCTGTTTATAATTTAAATAGGGTATTCCATGGTTTACAATATCAATAATTTGCGAAAATAATTTCGTAATCTCATTGATTGTTCAAGCGTTTGGAATAAATTGAAGTGGAAGAAATATTTAAATTTTCACTTTTCTACTGGTTTCAATATGAACGGAAGCGAAGCGTTATTAATTGAATAATGTGAGCATTTGTTAGCGATAGACGCAACAATCAAATTTATCTGATTATAAATTTTAAATATAATATAAAATTATTGATACCGTAAGTGGTATTTGATTTACAGAGTAAACAGTTGAAGAAGCATAAAAATTATTATAAATAATATTAATGGAATTTAATGAAAATGAAACCAGAATGTTTGTTAAGCTTTAAAGGACGCATCGTAGACCCTATAATGTATACACATGTTAGGCGCTCACTCCCTATCATTGTTCGGTATAAAAATAAGAAGATTTTCCGGGTTTTTTCTTTTTTAATCGGATAAGTATTTATTGGTACCGTAAAATGCCCCTGAAGTTTCCCATATACTCTATATGGGCACCAATAACACTTATTTGTAGATTTAATGTAGAAACCTAAAAAAGAGGAAGTTGATGTTGGAAGAATATTGTCACCCATTTTTGTAGGTGTCCTCAATACAAATTTTCTGCCTTCCATTTTCGAGTATTTAAAATGAACGATCCCAAAAACCACACCAGGCTCGTATACACAAAACCTTCAAATCATAAGCAGCGTCCTTATGAAAATGTCTCCCACAAAATTTAAAAAAAATGTATACAATGTGTTGGCACACATTTTATTTTGACTCAATTTTAAATTATACACAAAAAAAATACAGCAATGGGTCACACATAGCCTTAGGTAAAACCAAAATTTCAAAAGAATATAAAATACCAAAAAAAAAAAAAAAACAACAACAACAACACAAAAAACAGGAACAATACATGTAATGAAAAAAAAATTAATTTACATAAACGAATCTAATTAGAAAACATTTGTAAAATTTTTAATTGAAATTTTCAAACTGCTGAGCAAATATTGACAGCTTGCGTTTTCTAGCTTAGAGCAGGAAAATTTCGTGTGGGTAAATAAATAAATAAAAGAAAAGAAATTGTAGATAGTTGTAATGCTTTAAGTAGCAAATACAGATGCATATGTGTCACAAATCACATAAAATTATGTATTTCAATTGTTACAATTCTAATTGTTCAAATTTAAGTACACTCAACGCACTCACTTGCGGCTGTCAAACTGAAGTGCCACAAATGTGATCTTAAAACTACAAAAAGCAAATAAGTTGTACACTTTTAATGTAATAAAAATAAGTATAAAGTTGAGGCGAAAAAGAAAACTTTGTGAAAATTGTTTTGAAGACACTTGCGCATTTTGGCAATTTTCCCAAACTCAAGTGGCAAGCGACATGTTACAAAAAAAAAAAACGCTTTAAGAGAGACTTTTTAAGTATTTCACGATTGTGATGACAACATTTTTTTGCACATTAACACGTACAAATTGAAGTACATACAAGGACAGGATATATTTGGTATGTATGTGTGTAAATGTATCTGACAAAATGTATCTGAGTAAATGTATCTGACAGTATGACAAAACATTTCTTAAATTCGCACAGAAAGAAATCGTTAAATATGCAATAAATTTACAAAATGCTGCTGCTGTCGTTGTTGTTGTCTTTGTTGCTGCCACTGATAATGCGCAACATTTTTTTATTTTTTTGAAGCACACTCAACACAAAGCGAAGTAAATTTCAACTTAAGTGCCAACTGGAAATATTTACAAAGTCAAATTCAATTCAAATCAACTCGCTCCAATTTAGTTTTTAGATTATATAGCCTCGGGTAGCGATTTGATTTTTCGCAAACAATCAAATTGGACCACATGCGGCAGCATTCGTCCAAAATATAAAAGAGTATTCTGCTGTACCGGATGTTATTATTTGCTATGTATAAGAGCGGCAAGAGTAAACAGAATTAATTGTTTTTCAAAACAATGAAACAAAAACAAGGAAATGCGAGCAACAACAACAACAAAACACGGAAATAGGAAAATCTATTGTAAAAATTTTTAAGGGAAAGCCTAAATAGTTTTGTATAGTTTTGCAATTATTTTAAATGTTTATGAACCACCACTACCACCACCACCCCCCAATAAGGACAAAAAAGTCATTTGAATGCGTAAATATGAGAGACCGATATTTATTTTTGTTACAATTTACTTTCAAGTATCTAACAACAATCTAACCCTAAATCTATAAAAGCCTTAAGAGCCATACAGCGGCATACTACATTAACAATTTTCTATAAACGCCACATGAAGTCCCAAAGGACAATGCAGCGGCAATCATTTAAATTTGATATGGGATACTTCACAAAACGAAAACGCGAAATCGTAAAGCAAATTTAAGCATATGAAATGAAAATGAAATAAATAAATAAATTTAAGGCGAAAAAGTACAGTCAGACCTACATATATAAACCAAAGTGAATGTCCTTTGCATGTTTTTCATTGAAATTTTCTGGTTACAAGGTGAAAAGCCGCATCGCGATTTGGTAGAACTCATTCCTTCGTTCCATTCCATAAGATGCTTTGTTATAAAAAATTTTAATCGCTTGCAGCAAACGAGCCGTCAATAAGACGAAACGAAACGAACCGAAGAGAACAAAGCAAAAAGGCATCATATTCCTGCTTCTTTCAAATTCTTTATTGTTGTTGTTGCTGTTTGTGAGTTGTAAAAGGACATTCATTCACAAGTCGAAAGCAATAAGGCTCAATGACTTTTGTTTAATTTTTGGTGGTAGACTCTTTATGATGTGTGTGTGTGTAATAGTTAAATTTGCATCTGAATGAAACGCTTTAAATTTCTTCTTTGAATTTCCATAACAAAAAAAGGGAAAAAGGAAAATAAAACTCATATGAATTGGCGCGAAGTTTGCTTTAATGAAAAATTCCAACAACTTAAATTAATAGCTGCGATTTTTCTTTTCTTCTCTTTTTATATGAGATGTACGAATGTGTACCAATTTTCGGAAACTGCAAGAAGCATTTAATTGTGCGGAAAATAAATGTAGTAAAACCAAAATAAACGGGGTGTCATATCATCTATAAAGAACTTCAGTGAAATATGCTTCTGAGTTAATAAGTAATCATGAGAATAAAATCAAAAGTATTAGATATTGAAGTCTATCTTTTATAGGTACTTACCATTGTCGCAGAAAGCATAATATTTTTAAATTTTTTGATCTGGATCTTTCATCTTATCTAGGTCCAACCAACGACTTTCATTCAAGGAGCATCACGATAAACATGATAATGAATTAAATACAAACAAGAAAGAACGTTGAATTCGAGTATGCTCGACTGCAAGATCCCTTGTTCCCAATCTTTATGTACCTTAAGTAAGTGTCCTATCTTAGTACCATGCCTCATTGTATTGGATTTACATACAAAAACTAAAAAAATGGACAATATTTGTATGAGGGCTATACCTAAAATTTGTTTTGGTCCTACCCATATTGGAATATTTCATTGGGACTATCATAGGCATAATTTATAATAAATTTAGACATCCTAGAATATGTTTTTGCCTATGTTCCTCTAAAGTAATTAAATTTATGAGGACACCAAATTCTCTGTTACAGATTATAGAGAATATTTCATCCTTAATACAATTAACAAAACAAATTTTAACGAAGAAACTTGCTGATAGTGTACAATTTCTTACCCACTCCTAGTAAAGTTTTTTTTCATTACTCAAACCAACGCACGCATGACAACTGCTTTTGCTGCAAGATCCGATATAAACTCCCAATGCACTGATTAATCCAAACTAATCATCAACTTCATTTCGCTCCATTCGACCTGCTTTCAACTATTAATGACTGCGAAATGGTAAAATGGTGTCCAATACGCGCTCAAGGCGCACTCTCAACTAAAAGCCGTTTTGCGGTTACATTTGCTCGTCCTTTGCGGTTAGTATGAAGTATGAACTCTCATACTTTGGGTAGATACATATACTATAAAGGAACATTGCTTCTGGGCGTATGTGAACGTTGGCTTGTTGAAGTTAATCCGCTTGACCAAATCAACCCATGCACTTGAAGACGTTTAGCGCTCAGGGCGCCCAAAAGCAAATGAATGGGTAACCTTCTGCAATGGGTTTTGAGTAACAGCAAAAGGGCGGTGGCAACGTGGCTATGGCTTATTGATATAATAGCAACGCAACACCCTTCCATTTAGATTGTCCGTCCGTCCGGATATCTAACTGATGGATAGATTACAGAAAAAGGGCGTTTGGACATGAATGGTTCAAGTAGTTACAGTAAACAGTCATCCGTTCTTTACATCGATGGCAGCAGTTGCTGTCGTCGTCGTGATTGACTGCCAACTTAGTCCAATTCGCCTTGACTCTTAATTTACTTAGTTATGAACCATTTTGAGAAAATTAATAACCATGGCAATGCTTAAATCGAATGAGATGAAATGAATTTCGCGACAAAATTGCGCCAAATTGTGCAAATAATTCATTCTAATTGGTTTTCGGCAAATGTGTGCGCCACATTGGCTCTTAATTTGATTTTTCATTGAAAACTAAGTGAAATATTTAATCAGACGAAATGTGTCAGCTTGAATTTTCTTTTAATTTATGAGTGAACTTAAAAAAAGCGAACTTTCCTTTGAAAGTTTTTATTATGCGCAAATATCCACATTTAAGGGCGTTCAAGCACTAAAAGGAAAACTGTCATAATTCCATAACTTTGCATTACACCAGTCAAACACTTCATAATACATAAAAATAATAATGAAATTATTGTTATTATTTGTGCAAAATAATCGAAATTGTTGCTATTCCCTTGCCACATTAACCCCTTTTTTCAACGCTTTCATCCGAAATTTAACCACACATGTGACCGATACGTTACGAAATGTTCTGATTTCCATTTGATAGTTTTGAATGGTCGTTCAAATGGTCGTTGGATTACTTAGTCCCAGTCCACTCTGAGCTATACGCATGTGGCAAACAAATGTAGCAAGTGTGAATTTCTTTGTTATCCTTTTACAGACGCAATGCGTCGTCGTCGTCGTCGTCATCGCGTCTTTGTCATCATCATCATCATCTGAAGAAATTCATTTCCGATATTAGGTGATAAAATTTTATGAATGCAATTTGCAATGCGATTTGTTGCCATTGCGAAAATTGTTATTGACGATATTGACTCAGTTTGTACAAGATTTGCACTTATGTAAATTGTTACAGCAATGGGAAATTTTTTACCCAAAAAAAAAAAGATAAATAAATAAGTAAAGGGTTCGTATGTGCTTTTGATTGGAAAACTACATTAGATTTAAGTGTTTTTTCGTAGAACTATGACAGTATGGAATGCATTAAATATTTGCGTAAATAGAGAATGCTTCCATTAAGACGCGGAAATGTGAACAGAATTTATAAGCATACTAAATGTTGTGTATGTTGAAAAAATCGCCCTGCATAGTTTCATGTCACAATTTTAATCTTAAATATTTGCGTAAAATATGAAATAATTGAGTTGGCAGTTAGTGATGGAAAACTAATGATAGTTTAAGCTATCGATAGTCGACGATAACATTGATCGATTATTAGTACATTTCCACTGTTTGTTGATATCCCACCTTAGTTCTAGCCTTAGTTATTTAAAACTGAACTACTAGATGGTACTATTGATGCAGAACCCAGGTTCCAGATGACCTACATATATTCACCAGACAGCTTTAAGTTAAATTTACCAGCAGTGAAAAACCATTTATTATATTTTCTTTATTTTGTTAACAAAACTAACAACTAATCAAAACGAAACCATAGATTAAATGTCATTCATGGAAATCCAATCAAATTGCAACAAAAGCATCCTTCCACTTGCAGAATTTCTCATTGTTATCGAAAAAAAAAACTTAATAACATCAATAATAACTGAACAATGGTCAACGGATGGTCCATATACGAGTATGTATGAAACTATTCAAGTTCAGACACATGTAATAATGCGAACAATTTAGTTTGTACAAAGGACAAATTGTGATGACAACAAGAACGACAGACCTAAAAATGTAATACACAACTCAAAGCATTGTTAGAAAAGTGACCAGAACACAAAACGTGAAAAATTTATCTTTACAAGGTTTCACAGCATGGAAAATTACAATTTTCATAGATTTGATTTTGATTTGGTTAAAGTGGTTGAAAAAAAATTGTTGCTGTTTGACTTTAATCAATTAATTTGACTGCTTAACTCGATACAATTTTCAATTTTTTTCTATTTGGACCACTTTCACCCACAATGAATGTCTGACCACTTCAATATGTCAAAGAAATCAAATACAACAACCGCAACAACAAACAATTTGACATTTTGCAAACATTGAAAAGTGGAAATTATATGTTTTCTTTTGGTTTGATTTACTTTTCCTTTCTGTAAAGATTTATGCTGCAAAATTTTGATAATTTATTATTGCGGAAAAATCTAAAATCAACTTTGTGGTCCACTTACAGCGTACAAGAAGAGGGTCAGTCTAGAGCGGAAACAGTCTCTGAGTGCTGTTTATGGTTTTGATAGATTTTTTTTTACTTTTGTAAATTGAAGAAGCAGTTTGCAATTTGTTAAAATTTTTTTATATTTTAAGTGTTTACAAAGTGGTTGAATTATGGTGAGTGTGTGTGTAAAATTTTTAGTTCAAACAAAATGAATAAGATTTGTGCAAATACAAATAAGAAAAGTCTTATTGAAAAGAATATTAAAAAGCTAATTGAAGAAGGCTTAAGAAATGTGTGCGATTTGTTATAAGATTATAAGCCATACCGACAAGATACAAATCGAACTCACTGAGAAAAATTAATTAAGTAGCTCTATCTGTTTACTGAGCATCAGTAATTCTAATTACCCCCGTCACATAGAAATTTAAAAAAATTAGATAATAAATATTTTTAGGGTCCTAGGTTTAAATTTCGAAATTCCCCTTTGAACATATCAAACACTATTTGAATCATTTCAAAGAACATCTAATGTCATGTCTCTAGCTCTACTCATTCCAAAGTTATGGCTTTTCCGGTTTTAAGACCCCATTAGGCGCAAAGTCAACATTTTCAAAAATCGAGCATAAGTACTCACCAATATAGTAAAAAGATCCTAAATTATAATTTTACAAACATTTAATAAACCTTTAAAAATCTATTTCGAACCCCCCTTGTCCTCAAGATTTTTTAAAAATCTTTCTACTGTTTTAAATTTTGTTTTAGCAAGCGTTTGGGTGGGCATCATTTATTCCCTACGGGGTCCCAGGTGCAGAAGTCTGGGTTCCTAAGGAGTACAAACATACATTCAAACACACTTTAATTTTTATGTATATAGAAGGTAAATATTTTCAGGTTGCTGAATTCGAGTCCAATTTCAGAATTTAAAAATTCAAAATGGCGGATTCAAGACTTTAAATTCGTAATTAGCGATACCAGAACCCTCAAGTGACGTGTTTTAGGTGAAACCGAGGGGTTTAAAAAATTCGTATGTAGCTTTGTTTAGTGTGGTTTTTATTAATATTAAAAGTTTTAGTACTGCCAAATATGGAATAAACTTAGGGTCGCTCCTTTAAAAGTCGCATATTTAAGATTTCACAAAAAAAAAAAATTGTGAGCAAATCAGGCAAAAAGATTTCTATGGTTCTACATCTAATAAAAATATTACGCTCTTCAGATACATATGCATGTATTTCCTTTGACACTGATATAAGCACTTAAAGCCGAAAATAAATTTATGATTTTAATAAGCAACATGACACTGTCTGAAATATGTCGAAATGCCATTCAAATGAAGCAAAATAAGCTAAAATAAGAGCGTTGAAGTAGCGTATGACTGTCACACTAACCAACTTTTAGCATTCATCCACTCTTTGAGTAAAGCAAGAATATATAGGACGACCAAAGGATATGAACTGGCAAACTAACGAACGTACGTACGCAGGATGTGCTTGATTACTTGACATTTTGCATGGTATTTCCGTGTATTAATGAACGAAATAAATTTAATTTTGGCAATTAATGCACATACACTGTATACAGCCATCCACTTTAGGCGCTTAGATGATGATGACGATTATGACGAGCCATCAATGCAGCAGCAGACGAGGACGACGAGGACGATGTTGATGATGAGTTGAGATGAGATGTTGTTTGTCTGATGCCCTTAAGCCAGCCTCGGAAAAAAGGACATGCAGAGGGCGGCATTTTATACGCCCTGTCAATCTGTAACTTTATGTTTATCATTATTGACTCTTGAATGGGTGCTGCTGCGATAATCAAATATAATATTGAATGCCCTTTCACTTTCACTAAAACTTTCGCAAATTGCAATAAAAAGAAAGTCAAGCAACAAACTAAATATTACTCGATGCAAAAGGACGTTGAAGAAACGTTTTACTTAGAGTTTTATTGAAACAATTGCTGCTGTCATTGTTGTGCGGATGTTGTGGGTGTGTATCTCTTACGTTTCGTTTCGTCATCATTTGGGGCACAAATGCTTTGTCATCGTCATCGTCATCATCATATCAACTTATGTTCTGTAACATGTTGTATCTATAAGCGAGGGTAGTGTAATAAATATTTTAGTATATCAAGAAAATATAGACAAATATTACAAAACAAAATATCTCTCTCTACAAAGGTGTGAAAATTATCTTAATATTCTACACCTCAACTTCATATAGCATACCTAGTCTTTTTCTTATTCTTATTTTATGCAATTACCATTCATTTACTCAAAATCATTTTACAATTCGCAACCAGTTTATGCGCAATATTTACTAAGACGCTTCCGTAAGGGTGTGTTTCTTTACTCTGGCTTCTCTTCAATTGTCGAATAAATCTTTCGCCTTTTACTAAAGATTTCCGTGGAGAGGAGCACTCTAATGAGTCTAAACTAATTTTTGTGGTGCCCGGCGACCCTTTTGGGTTGCTGGGCCTAGAAATAATACATTTAAAAACTATATTTAAAAAAATGAAAGAACAATACCTACGAAAAGTGCATCCTCAAATCTGATCTATTGAAAATGCCGACAGATACGACCAGTTTCGAAGTGAAAGTATTTTTAAAAATTGAAGGACTGTATTTTGAGTGGCCCAAATTAAAAATAAGGAATATAAGGATCCGAATTGGCAAAGCTTTAATATGATATCTCCATAAAAAAAGACTTCAAATTTGTTTGGAATAAAAATTGAGTCTAGAGAATTTTATCAGCTCTTTAGCCTTTAGTTTTCCTAAAACCATTTGTAGCGGCCTACACACCTTTTAAAAACAACCCTCGTACTTATAGTTGTTACACACTTATAAAGGGTCTCATTCAGCACTATCAGCTTATTGGATTTTTCTAGTTCCATTTTTTCGCTATTTATGAGACATTTTTATGCAAGTTTTGATGATTTTGTACACAAACAGAGCGACTCTTCGTCCCTTCGCTTCGCTTCTTCTCTAAATGATGACAAGTGGCATTTTTGTATTCATTTGGGAAATTTTGACAAAAAAGTAGAAATTTATTGAAAATCTCAAAACGCAGCTGTTGTATGTGTTAATATATTCTTTCGATATCTTTTTAGGTAAATACGCAATTTAGTTATTTACACATAATGCGTCCGTCCGTCCGTTTGCCTGTCGAATATATCACGCAATAAAATCAAATATTTTCCAGCGTAATAACTTCGAATGAACGACCTTTCGTATGAATGAATTCAGCAACTATTCATACTTCACGCTACGAAGGTACTTGAAACCTGTCAAACCTGACAACTTCACAAAAAATGAATACTACAAAAGGTGTGAAAAAACTACTTTGTTGAGTTCTTTTGTTCCAAAGCACGAACAAACGCAATTAGCGACAAAATCTGAAAGCCTCAGAATGAAAAAAAAAAAAAACTCTATCAAAGTTCTTGATTGAAGTGAAGAGGCACAGCGTGGCGAAGCGTAGAGTAAATCCTCTAACAACTTGATTAGAGATTAAATGCGTTGCTAGGAAAAAACGAGTCAGAACTGACTTAATTAAATTTTCCCCAAAAAAAAAATAAAGAAGCCCAACCAAAACTCAAAGCCGCAACACTCTAAATAATCATGTGTGTGTGTGTGTGTGGCATATTTATTCTGGCTCTCTGTGCGGATAGACTCATAAATGTATCTCATACGTAGCTATTAAAAAAAACAGACTTTCCCTGTATGCCTTTTTTCCAAGTTTCCGCGCAGTTAATCGTTTTTGGGGTTTGCTTTTCAAAGAGCGCAAAAGAAAGCAAAAAAAAAGGATAATATTACAATTTCCGTTGTCCATGCAAGGCAAGTCGCCGTTGGTATTTTACACTCGAATTGCTGCTGACCGAAAGCTGTCCTATTCATATGCGTAGAGAGGGAGTGTCTTCGCGAAAGGAACCAAAAAAAAAAAAAAAAAAAAAAACCGGACGGATCACTGTCTTCAGCTTGAACGCACAATACAACACACATCAACAACGCATCAAACTTTTCACAGAATGCCAAAATACAATGGAAGCATTCAATCAGCGGAGCGAGCGGGTAGTTGAAAACATAAAGAGATTTTAATTTTTTGATTATGCTGTTGTCCTTGTCCAGGCACATGTGTCTGTCTGTGTGTGTGTGTGGTTGTATTTGCCAAAAAAAAAATAATCATGAAAACGATGAACGATAATTATGTTGTCGATTTTCCCGAGGGATCGTATCGTATCGTATCGTTTTCTTATTCATGTTCAATCGGTAATCAATGAAGTCGCATTTGGTCCACTAACCCTCGAGTTGTTTTCATATGCGTCCCTTGGTCACTTCATTTGCTATTTATGCAGTTTAGCATAATAAAAAAAAAAATAAAATTACGTAAAAAAACCATGCAAAAAAAAAAAGCAGAAAAAACTGAAATTTTCCGAAGGAGAATTTCAATGCTGTCGGATGCGACATAATAAGTCTTTAGTCTGATTAACTTTTTTTGTTACTATGCGTTCTGATTTACTAATGCGTCGTAATTTTTTTTTTTTTTTATGTATTGTATAAGGATATTTCCGCTTTTTATTATGTTCAGCCGAAGGTTGACAGTAATCAGTTAATTCATCATTAATGAAATGGCCAAGGGAATGCTGTAGCAATTCGATAATTGAAGTTAATCATGCATGGGAAAAGTTATGTTAAAGAGTAAACTAACTAAATTTTTATAACTTAAAGTCAGATATAAGTCTCCATAGGGAGGTTCATAGCATTTTTTCTCTATACTATCTCCGCAGCTAAAACTTGCCAAAACAAAAAAGCGCATAGCAACCTGAGAAATACAATTTCCGAAAAATTAAAATATTAAAATATTAAAATAAAAAAAAAAAAAAAAAAAAAAATTAAAAATCGCATGTTAAACTTAATTTATTTTACGCATAAACTGCTTGCGAATTGTAAAATGAATTGTTTTGATTAAATATGAATGGTAAATGAGTAAACGTTATCGTCGGTAGAACCGAAGCTTACATACCCGTCACACGAATCTTTAAAGAGTTTATGTGTGATCATTAAGTGGCTTAGATATAATATTCAGATGGAATGGGTGGGGATCAATGGTCTGATACAAACCAAGTGTAGACACAATATTTATATCAAATTTGAAGCTAAAAATAATATATATACAACAATAATTTTTCTTTTTAAATATCAGAAAATGGGAGATGAGATGAATGGGGCTATATGTTAAAATGGCCTGATCCTTAACATATTGGCCGTGTATTCATAGAATGACAATAGCAGTGAATTGATACAATTTGGAGTGCATAAATTCATAAATAAATACAAATTTTGTAAAAAAAAATCGTAAATGTGTGGTAAGATTGTATGGGGGCTAACCCTAACAATGGGCGTGGCACTTTTTTATTATTTTCGAGAAAAGCTTAAGTTCAAATTTCAGCTTAATATCTTTATATCTTGACCAGATAAAATGCATAGAAATTTGCAGACAGATGGGCTGATAGATCGACGTCTCGATGATAGAATTCGTCTCGTCGAACTGATCAAGAATATATATACTTTATGGGATCTACGACGTCGTCTTCAATGCGTCTTTCAGTCAAACTGAATATACCCTTCACGCTATGTGTGACGGGTATATGCATATATAAGTCTGCATACAAATTTTACACATTATGCGAAGAACAAAAAAATAAAACCACAAAAATGATATACAGCAACACCTTTTGTCTTGAGTTTTTGAACTACTTTAAATCGAGATGCTAAAATTTGCATAGAAATGATATAAAATCACTAACAGAATAGAACCATAACGACATAAATTACCAAAGAAAAAAAAAAGGAAAAACTTTAAAGCATTTCAAACGCAGCCAGCAAATAGTGTAAATGTGTAAATTATGCGTAAAGAAAATTCAAAATTACAACAAATGCAAACATTTTCAAAACGAAACACATTTAATTTAAACAATAAACTACGTGCGCGATATATGCATGATTTATGCTTGTATAAAATTGATATATTATGGCGCTGAGCCCGAAGGATATTCAATAGAGTACAAGAATAAGATACATGCTACATGTAAGTAAGTAAAAGATACAAAAGTATCTGTGGCAACATTTTAGACGCATATGCGCATAATTTGTGCCAAAATCAAAGTAAATGCAAAAAATAATTTGATTTATTAGACGACTTAACATGAAAAAACGTGCGCCGACGCACATTGAAATTGATTCACTTTGATTTTGCATTTTAAATTGAACGAGATTAGCTCTTGTTTTTCTGAGGGTTGCCAGCATTAAGGACTTTCGCGTTGATATTGATGAACTCAGCTGCCTATTTCTGTGAGATTGTGTAAATATTTTTACTGGTATTACCTTACTTTATCAAAAAGAAAAGTGAAAGAAAAGAAAGGGGTTCATTGTTTTTGTTTACAAAATACAGATTTGCAAATTTTTTTAATGTTTTTTTTTTTTTTTTGTAACATATATCGATGTCAATTGGTCGCATGTTCAACCACAAGCATAATAAGGACATTCTTTTTTTTTCTGTTGACGCTTTTGTTTTGCTGTCATTGCAATTTATTTTCGATATTTTAACGCATCTATAATTCCCAACCAATGAGGGATTGCAAACATTTTCAAAAAGACAGACACACACACACGCGACAGTACGCAATTTTAAATGGATTTATTGTCACGCTCGTTGGTGCACCATAGAACTTGCCATAGATCCTGTTTACAATAAATCCTGCCGCTGTTTTTGTTTGCAAACAAGCCAGCTTAGTGCTTTCACAACTAATACTCGGCGATTTTTCAATTGTCACAGAAATTTTGATGCGCTGTATGCGAATTAACTCATCAAGTGGCTGCTGCCGCTTTTACCTTTTTTTGCAAAGAGTCCTTAAGTCCTGTTGGGCCTGTTGTTTTTTTGTTGCGCTTCGTTGCATGAGAAATTGGCGACCTTACGTCGAGTTTATTACGCGCATCATTTGCGAATTTTGATTTTAATGATTTCGCGCCGTTTTTTTTTTTTTTCGTTCTGTCAAATTGAATTTTGATTAGTTTTGGAAAATGTGCTTCCGCGTTCTACTTCATTTTTTGTGTCATTTTGTATTCATTTTGGGGTGACATCCTCGTTTTCTGTTTTGATTGATTTCAATTATTTGTCAACGCTGTCAGTTTGCCACTCGGTTCGTTTGTGGTTTATGCATTTTATATTAATTTTTTTTTCTAAAATCAGGTAAACGGTAGCCTCTCTGAACAGTTAATTTATCGTTAGAGTACATGTTTTGCATTTTTAAGTTCTGCACAATTTATTGTAATTGAAAAATATGCAAATTGTGCCGTAATTACTGGTAAAGTAAATGCATCAATTATGCGAAATGAGAAAAAAATTAAAAAATTTAAACATTAAAAAAAAAAAAATATTTTGTAAGTCATTAGAATTTATATAAACATTAAAATCATGAACGTTTTCGAATCGTTGATACTTTTCATTTTAATTCGATTGTTATTAAATTATTTTCCAATCGATATTCAGCTAAGCAATATCATTGCTTGGAAACAGAGGCTCGTAGAGGTGGTGTGGTCTAGTGGCAACTGTCAACTGCTCTCAAGCAAAGCTTTTCGGGTTCAAACACTACTAAACCAAACTTACTTTTTTTTAATAATTGATTTAGTTCAAAGAGCTGATCTTATGCAAAATACTATAATGGCATCCATATAATTAGCATTTATATTTAATTCAAAAAATTAAATTTTTTTTTTTTTGGGTCTATACCTAAATTCCATTAATTTTAACATTCAAAGTACACACGATCCATGATAGACAGACAGACGGACAGATGGATAGATTGATTCGTCTCCTTGAAATAATAAAAACGACAAGGGTGACCCAAAAATGTATATTGTTTTTAGTCCTATTAGAAACTATTGGAAATAGAGCCATCATACTTAAAACTTTGATTCTTCTTAGCTTTACATTACACAGTAGGTTTTATCTTATCTCTAAAGCACATATGAACTCCCAAATAATCTATAAATTACGATTTTTTTAAAAAGTTACCCAAAAAAATTTTTACTTTTTGTATTAAATATTTTTAAAGATGAAAGCTCCAATCTATAGAAAAGAAGGCACCGTAGAACAACACAATTTAAGAAAGATTATATATGTATGACTTCTTTAAGCTATCTAATTGCCTCTTTATTTATTGTTTACATTGAAAATGAAAAGTGTTGTAAAAAACACTGTTTTATTTTTATAGAAAATTTCAAAACTTGTTTAAAGCTGAAAACTATTCACGACATTCTCCAAAATCCATGGCACATAGCTGCGCACGCGCGTATAAATTGCCGGAGTATCTTCTAGGCCGCATTTAAAACCGAATGAAACGACACCCTCCAAAGCCCAGCTAAAGTTATTGTTATTGTTTAAATACATTAATGGGCCACCAGAATCGCCATTGCAGCTGTCCTCATAAAAGTTGCCACCGGCGCAGAATTGCTCATTACCCAAAGTAAATTTATTTGCATAAGTTTCACTGCACTGCTCCTGGCTGACCAGCGGCACAACAACTTTAAGCAATTCAGCGCTGCGTGATGCTATAAAATAAATAAATTTATAATTTATAAATAATTAAATACAAAAACGAGTTTAATATTAAAAAAAAAAAAAAAAAACGCACCATAACCCACATGACCCCAACCGGCAACGGTAAGGTTTGTGCCGGGTTCCAGTTCTGGCGCTGTGATATCTGGCAAACAAATTGGCTGTAAAAATTCCGTAAAGTCTACGGTGCGCTCCATGCGTATCAGCGCAATATCATGACGTTCGTGTGGCTTTTCATTTGATGCAACTACTTCATTATTACGATAATTTGGATGCACTATGACGTGCTCTATGCCCATGCGCTGATGACGTGGTCTGCAGCCAGTTGCATCACAATCATCCAGAGTTTCAGTATTATATTCACCAAGACGCAGTGATTCTCTAGAATTTTTTTATTTATTTTTTTTTTAATAGAAATATAATTTTTTTTTGGTACTTACAATTTAAGACCCTTCAACTGAATATCGCCTGTAATGCAATGCGCTGCTGTGAGCACATAGCGTGCATTGATTAGCGAACCAGCACATTCCATTACAAATTCTTCTTCACTTTTTGACATGAACGACCGATTGCATTCTCGTATTGCAAATTCGGGCAAACTCTGACAGTTTGCACGATTTCGATGATATTCCAATATAACCGTCCAGGGAAATTCATTAATGCCGCTTGCAACACCGCCATAAATGCGATTATCGATCATATTCGAATGACCACAAACCTTTGGAAATTCATTTTGTTCAGGTACAGCTGTTGTTTCTACCGAGACCTCTTTTTCTGGTTCCTTTGTGGTAATTCCGTTTCTTTCTGTATGACTAAAGATCAATGCATCGGATATAGTGGGTTTTCTGGTGACAAATGTTGGTGTTTTTTGATTATTCGGAAATATGATGCGATAGCGTTGTTTTGCTTGAACCGTTCTACTAACAGCGCTGTCCGAGATTTTCATTTCATCTGAATTATCAAGACTATCTCTTGCTGTGACACTTGCCAAATGACTCAAATTGAGCAAGAGCAAAATATTCAATGTGAACAGCGTAAAAGTTAACATTTTTCCCATAAATTTAAGTTAATATACAGAAACTTATTCACACGATCTCATGCAATGTCGTTCGATTTTCTTAAAGATCCGCGAACTTAGCTAAAACGCGCTAACAGCTCGTAAGCAACTAAAGTTTGCAAACGTTTTACAAACTTATTTAATGCTTTTTTTTTTAAATTATTTATTTTTAATTAAACTTTCCCCACTGCTTTTTATGTAAAATATTAAACTTTTATTATTATTATTAAGTTAGGCCTAATTGGTTTAAGCGCAAGTGGGAGCTTGTAATCTTCTTTATAGGGCAACTAAGATAAATAATTTGATCTCTCTCTGCGATCTGGAAACAAGAATTTCGAAATTTGCTTATACCAGATTATATCGTAGATTACTATTTACTTAAATCTAGCTGAGACAGTTAAAATTTATACGCTACCTTTTTTTAAATATTGGAATATATTACACATTTATTGATTTATTTGCGTGTTTAATTTGAACATAAATCCTAAACAATTTTTTATTCACTTCACACGAATATTATTAGTTTTTCGAAAAGTTTGTAACGCAATAAAGTTATTGAGTTTAAATTTTTTGATATAGCCCCATACAAACCTTACACCCACTTTCGAGAATGAAACTTTTCTTAGAGATTTGATTTAGACCAAATTCCACTTTCTGGCTCTGAAATTGCTTCTTATATGAACCCCAAAATAGTATCCTAACTTGAGTTCTATCAAACCATTTATAACTAACTCACTTTACGAAATACTATTTATTCAAAGGGTATCTAAGCTTCGTTTCTACCAAAGCCAAAATTGTTCAATATTTTTTGTTTAATTTTTTTTAAACTAGAATGCAAATGTATGCATTTGTTGAATATTTAACAAGTAGTGACGTTTTAATAAAATACCAAGTTCAGTGCTAGTCCATCTATAATATTAATTTAATTCAAAATAGAAAAACGCTATCAATAATAACAACAAAAGCATTTCTCATTGAATTCATCTCTCTGAAAAAATTGATCGTGTAAGAAAACAAGTTTTTTATTAGCTTTGTTCTCAATTTCGCTTTCTAAAAAATTGATCGAAAATGAAAATAATGAAATCTGTATTGACAAGAAGTGCTTTTATTTTACGAAATTATACTACTCTCTTAAAAATTGCTTTATTTTCTATGGAGTTTTCACTGTTATTTTGTATTTTTCGAATTATTATTTTTATTTTCGAACCAATTTTTTGAAAGTGAATTTGGGAACAGGTTAACTATTTAAAAAGATAGAAATATTATCGTTTATATGAGATGTTATAACTTTTTAACATCTGAATTTATTGTATTACAGTACAACCCTTTACAACAAAATACAAACCACAATACGACGAATACAAATGATAACAATTGAAATCTGCTTGAAATTTGATACTTTTTTAACTTTTCTTGTTAAATAAGATGCCGCAAATCAAAAACAATGCTGGATGCTCTACTAGAATAGAATATTTGATATTTTCATTAGAATTCACGAAATTTCGTATTTCCATTTAATTGACAAAGGCCTAAATTGAAGATTATTTGAGGTTTCAAAAACGAAAAGGGTTGTGTGTCAAATTAGCAGAACGCGGTTTTAATTTCCTGCAATTTCCGTTTAAATTTTCACTGCGGGAGTGCAATAAATGAGTGTTTTTTTTTTTTCCTTGGTCCATTAAAAGACAAGATTTCATTTAATAAGATCAACTTATAGCCACATTAACTACGTAACAAGCTTAAGGGTTAATTTAGACGCTGTAAGGTCAAAGTTAAATATCAATGACAGATAGACTGTTCCTGAGGAGTAAGGAATTTATGAAAAAAAAAAATAGAATCCTTTAATAATCCAAAGATTTACCAAGATTCTAGTTACTGGAAAAATGTTGAACACGCCCAAATTGCTGAATTTCTATTTATATATTTGAACCAATAAATTTTTTTTTGATATTTACAAAATAGTTATATTTTTGCATCAATAAATAAGTTAATACTACATTACATAAGTCTAAAAATAATTCTAATTATTCAAATTTTTGAAAATATTTTTCATTTCATCCTCTCAAAGTCGCTGCTACATTTGCAGCCTGTTGTGCTACAGCAATGGTTTGTATGGTTGCATCTCGTGTATGTTGACCAATGCGTTCCTAAAAATAGTTTTAAGAATTTTTTTTATTTCAAAAAAGTTAAAAAATTTGAATATGTATTTCCCTAAACTTACAATTTTCTTGCCAATTTTTTTAAGCCAACCAGCTTCGGATTGTCCTGCAAGGACAGCTAGTATCACAGCGACAAAAACGAAAATTTTGTTGAAGTTCATATTGATATGATAATTTTTATATGATTAATTTTTTAAATTTTTAATAGGAATAATATTCAATTTGCTTGCTGAATTGCAACTGTTGCTGAGTTTTTGTGTTGTTGACGGTTTTTATACAAGAAAGCTTATCGTGCAGCTTCATTGTCGCAACATGTCTGTAGTTCCCCTTAAGAGAAAGATTTCTGACATTTAAACACGAAATACATCTTTTATCAATTTATGGTAAGTCTTTTCGCTCAAACATTCTTTCTGTGATTTTGTTTCTTAGAACGAAGCATTGATTCAGCAAAATTGTAGTTTATTATTTTTTTAATTAAAAATCACCAGCTGAAATGTTTTTAAGTCATTGCCTTAACAAGCAGCTTTCAAATACTTTCCAAGAATATTTCGTGTGATTTTTTTTTTTTTTAATTTCAACAAATTTTTTATCTATGATTAAATAAAAAAACAAAACAAAATAGAATAAAATTAAAATTTAATAAATATAAATAATGAAAAAGAAAACGTAAAATTTGAATATCAGCGAACCCAAAACCCATGGGGTGAGCACCCTCAATCATTTTCAATAAGCTTTTGAATTTTAGCCACGATTTGGGGTGTCTGGCCATAGGCTGCCTAGTTTAGGTGGTGACTGGTTTCCCAGGTCCATATTTCGAAAATCCCTTGAACACGCCTAAATTATTTTCTAACCATCTTTCAAATGTTTCAGTTTGAAGCCTCTACATTCATTCCAAAGATATGTCTTTTCTGGCTTAAAGGCTCCAATTGGGCCCCAGGTCAAAATTTCGGAAAAAGCCTCTTCTACGAAATTTGTTTATTGATTTATTGTCTTGTTTTTTAATTGCCTAATCTGTGATATTTTTGTTGCCAAGTCAAAAATTTATAAAACACTTTCAAAATAAATCATCAAAACAGGTTTTAAAAAAATTTACTACAAATTTTACTATGTTTCGGTGACGCATGAATTTCAATTTTATGAATGAAATTGAAGGTGAAATATTTTTATTTATTTTATTTATACACACAAACTGAACCTACATAAGTACTTATTTAATTAAATAAAAAATATAAATATTTGCTTTGTTTTTTCAACGCAACAAGGTCATCTGAAACTCTCATTCTACACTATTTTTTTTGTTTGTTGAGAATGTTTTTGCTTATCAACAAAATATGAATTATCGGTACCTTATGCTGTGATTCCCGTGAGGAGCGTAAAGAAATTGCTTTAAAAGAGAAAAATCCCCTCATATGATTAAACTCTGTCTTTCTTTTATTTTTTTTTTTTTTTTTTGAGATCTTTCTTCTTTCAAATCGTATAAAAGTAGCAAGCCGCATTAAGATCAACAGAGTTCAAGTTAAGCTACAGCTTCAAACAAAACCTCGCTTTATCTTGCCGTTCTGAGTTGTAATTTATTCCACAAAAACTGCATCATGTCTACGAAAACTTTGTTCTTGGGTCTGGCTTTGTGTCTTGTGCTTGTCTTTATGTTGGGATTCACACAAGCCGATTGGTTGGACGATCTTAATGAAGGCACCGTAAGTCAAACAAAAATGATTTGTTTCTCATAAAGAAATGAAATCTTAAATAATTTTTTACGCACTTACAGAGTCGCTTATTGTCAACTGTGAATGAGAATGCTGCAAAAGTTGATGCCATTTCAAATAACGTTTATAAAATTGGACATATACTCAGAAATTTGGATCCAGATAGTAATGAAGATGATTAAATAAATAAAATTTTTAAATCACAGAACACTCTTTTTCTTTACTTTTATAATCGTCGGAGAGATTTATGAAATAAAATATTTTTTTGTATCGGAAGAGCCACACCGAAAAGGCTAATGACTAATGAAGTATTTAAGGCTCAATAAGGGCAATAAAACAGATAACACATTTTTCAAAATGTTCGAAAATTATAAATAGAAGTTATTCTTTTTGCCGTCCTTCTGTCCGACCGTCTGTATTCTGTATTAATCCCATTATCTGAGTTTTAGATTCTCCTGAACACTCCACAGATACCAGATACCAGTATAATCTCATTCAGAAAGGGAAACCTTCCATTAAGTAGCATATACTATTGTGGAAAGGGTGTTTTTTGGGGTAACGACTGCAACTTAAAAATCGCAGTGACTGCAAACAGTGATAAAATCGCAGCTCGCGAAAATACAACCATCAATTAATGAACAGTTTACTGTACCCAAAATCGCCGCTCACTGAACTGTTTCGCTACGCCAACACAACAAACCGACTTTGTTTTATTTCAATGAAAAATAAAACACTGATTCTATTGTAAAAAATTAAATTGCACAATATGCCACACTTTCAGTGACTTACAAATGTACCAGCAAATTTGTACAGGCTCGCAAAGAATGATAAAAGCACCTTTCACTAATAAACGAACAGTTCCACTGTTCGCGAAGAACGATATACTAAATCGCCGATAACTGAACATATTCACTGGGGCACAAGAAAATCGCAAATCACTACTTTCCGTAGCAATGCGACATTGTCATTTATAAATCACTTTGAAAAAATCACCGAAAGTGATTTTTTTGCCAACACAAGCATATACTAGTCGCAGTCACTAATCACACTGCGTCTCAAAAATCACTCTTTCCAAAATTATTAGTCAATTTGGCCGTTTATCTATCTGTGAGACTTCTACTTGAATATACACATTGCAAATTTAAGCTGCCCGTTATCTGTCTGCCTTATCCTTGACATAAGATTTTAGATGTTGAAATCAAAATATCACTTTTCTAAATAATGTGATAAAAATCAAACAAAATGCTATCGCAATGAAACACTTTAAAATCATTTCTCAAATGTCACAAACACAACATGGCACAACAATAAAAAACGAGACTTACATTAACGATACTTCTTGAACATCTAGGATACATGACAGTAACATATTGACGGAATCTTTATTGAAATGTTTAAATAGAAATTTGCATTCATTTAGGAAGTTTTTTTTTTTTTTTTTTGCAATTTCTAAAAAGCGTGAAAATGTGCGCGCCTTGTTTACGGCATCAAACTTCCGACGAATCTTGATTGACTTGGAAAAACTCCCCTGAGTTGAGTGAACAACATAAAACATATGTGTGTGTGTATGTGTGTGTGTGTGTGCATATCTGTCAGTGAAAGCGTTTACTTTGCAAATTTTAAAATCGCAAATTTTTGATAAGTGAAAGTACTGCAAAAATAACAACAACAACGACGACAGAAGCAACAATAGAAAAACGACAACTGTTGACAGTTTGCTTCCATTTGACTGCTGAAATGTCATCAACAACATCATCATCATCATCTTCCTCCACAGGATTAAAAAAAAAAATTGATACCACCACCGCCCACTTCCATTTAAATTAATGATGTTGCTTCAATTTTGAATTGAGAAATAGTTGAGAAAATTCGCGCATCACGGGAAAAAATGCACATGTGTCACTTCATTCATATCCCTTTCAAAGAAAAAATGTATTTCTTTATTGAAAATTTTCAAAAATAAAATTGAAGTTAACGATGTCGCGATTTACAATCTTTGCAAGATTTTTAAGCTGTCTTAAGTTTTCTTTTTTTAACTTAAAAAATTCAGAACATTAGCATCAAAAGTAAAGAGTTTTGATTAATGATCTCAAATGCATGAATGTCAGCTTACATTGACATTTTTTTTAAGTTTTGAGAAATTTAATATTTGAAAAATTATGCAAAAACCTGTGCGTAACTGAATATTCTAAAAAAGACCCCAAATTTATTGAAGCTAACTCTCGAATCCAGTTTCTACCTTTACGCAGGATTCATATTACGCCACTTTTCTCTTTCAATATTGAATCAATTTCGAAAAGTTGAAAACAAACAAACAAACGAAAGAAGGAACCAGCTTAATCAAAAACTCAAACAATTGACATTCAATATGGTCTAATTTTTTTTTTTTTTATTTTGTGCTGCCATTATACAAATTATTATGATAGACCAATCGAAACTAAACAAAGAATATTTTTTTTTTTTTGTTTTGCGTGACTAGCAAGGATATGCGTTTTAGTATATGTTTTCTCGACTCGAACAAATATAATGACGGCAACGAAAACGACTGCTTTCCCCGGAGATTTCATCAAAATGTCAGAAATGAAAGTGAAGGCAATGAAGGCTGCTGCTGGTATTTGAAATTTTAGAACTGTCAAAGAGAAAGCAAACTCATTGAGAAAATTGTTCAAAAATAAAAAAAATTTGTTGCGCCAGACGATAAACAATATCGATTCTTTATGAATATTGACAATAGCCACGTTGAGGGGTTGTCCAATTGGCTGTCGTTAGTGGCTTTCAGTTGAATATTATAAAATTATTTCAATTAGATTGACTGCAAGATATAATTCCAAGAAAAACTTCTTGTCGAATAGTATTTAGCATATAGAACAAAAAAGTATCTAAAACAAGTAAAAATCCTAACTTCGGTAGATCTGAAGCTTTAATTCGCAGACAGACAGTCATGGATACATCGAATCGTCTCATTGAGCTGATCAAGAATATATATAGTTTATGGGGTCTACAGCGTCTCCTACTATACCCTTTTGCATTATGTGTGCCGTGTAAAAAAATGAAACGGCCGAATAATTCAGAATTTTAAAGCAGTGTTCCGGTTCTCAAAAATAAAGTTTTCAATAGTTTTATTTTTTTTTTTTTTTTTTGTATTCGATTAAAGTTGATCATTTTCCAAGCAGAGTACTTGAGTTACTTAAGTCGGTTTCAATTCGAATATCCTATTTAACCGCTTAAGTATTACCGGACGTGTTCCTATTTGCAAAATCACAAATATTTTTCATCCAAACAAAAGTCTGTCCTTTAGATGAGGTTACTAAATGGAAGCTTCCAATAAAAATAAAAGTAGCGGGCGAACTTATGGTATTATTTCTTATAGATCTTTAAAACATTTCCCAATAAAATAGGCTGAATTCATATATATAGGAAAAATGTTACTGGATATTTTGATATTGTTTCCCCAAGAACAGACGGACATATTTGTGCAGAATCTCATAAGCGTTCGGTATTTTATTTTAAAATCACAGTGTCACGGTGTTTGCTTTAAAACCGTTTAGCTATGTTAAAGATACAAACATTATTTCTGTTGTTCTTCGATTCGAAGTATTTTTTACATTATTTAAGACTTTTCAAGAACTTTACGTCATACAGATGAAAATAGAGGCACAAATTGAAATTTTTTTGTTGTCTTTGACACTAATCAGCAACAGACAAGCTCGAATATCAATGAAAAATAAGCAAGAAATAAGGCAAAAAAAAAATGAAAAGCCTCGGTTGAATTAGGAAAAATTTCCGCATAATTAAGTGCACTCCAAGCCAAGACCGAAAAGCCAAAAACCACTCAAAAAAGGACATTTACATAATGCATACTAATCAGTTCCAAAAATGCAAAGCAAAAGAGACAATGTGTGAGCATAACAAAGTAAATTATACGCTGCACTTGAGCGCTGCAAATTACTGTGAAGAGTTCAGAACAAAGGACAACAACAAAAATTAGGGAAGAAAATCTATGGAAAATGTGAATAATTCACACAAATCGAGTAGCGTTAAGCCTGATGGACGTACGCATTTACAGATTTATTAGAATTCTTTTCTTTTTTTTTTTTTTTTTTTGTGTGTATTTTTTGCGTAATTTCACCTTTTATCTGCGCTAATCGGTATAGCTGGGAATGGATGAGAATGGAGAAACTTCATTTCATTTCCTTTCGCATAGCTCTTAATCACAAAATACATCATGTGTTTTTTTTTTTTTTGGTTTCGTTTCGTCCTTTTGGAGAAGAGAACGCATTCAGTGCTCAGCTGCCGCTGGTGTTGATTGTACGTAATTTCTTACAGCAAACGAAATTGTCCTTTGTTCTTCATTAAGTTTGCTTCGATTTTGACAACAGCAACAGGCGCGCACGCTGCCAAATTTGGAAAAACTAATTTCCCATTAATGAGGGTTGTCTCACTGGTGCGTTCTTTTTTTTTTTTTTTTTTTTCTTCCATTTTTTTTACGAGGTGTCGACCATGGCACACATGCGTTCATTAATATTTTCTTTTCATTTCATTTTTTTGGCTTCGACGTTTGCTGTTGAGATTAATTTCTGTCTTACTAAAATCTGACATTCGATGTCATTTTTGTGAATATTTTCTGTGAAGTTGAAGTCTTTTATCTTAATTTGTGGCTTGCACGCGCGGAATGAATGCATTGATGGGGATGGAGAGTATGGAAGTGTGAGTGAAATTAAAGTTAAAATGCGGAAAATTATTATTAATTGAGTTTGTATTTTTTGAAAATTATTTTAATTGGTTTGTAATGAAATTTTGCTTTTCGATGGTATTAAGTTGCTTAATTTCATGAAATAGAACGTTTTTAGGTATAATCGCACGATTTTAATATCTTAATTTAGTATCTAAAAAAATTATAAATTTAATGACGAACTCATTTGACCTTAAATTTAATCTTTATGCTAAAAAATAAAATAAAATTTTCTTAGAGGAGTGCAATTCTTTTTATAAGAACGAACGTTCTTGAAATTAGAACAAATGTTCTAACACAAACAAAAAATCATGCATGAAATTCATTAAATGAATGTTCGCTACGATTGTACTGTACCTACAATTGTTCCAATAAAATATCCCAGATCGAACAATATTTAGTTAACTCCCATACAAATAATCTTCAAATTTTAGGCCTTTTTGTACTGGTTTATTATCGCCTATCTTCTTTAAGCTATAAAAGAAATCTAATCTAGATAGCTTCCTTTAAATTTTGTAGTATTTTGTATATTTTATATTAATTTTTTTAAATAAATAAAAATTACTATTTCCCACAATATCTCTGCAAGAAATAAAAACCCGCCAACTGACATATTCATTCATAAACAAAAAAGAATATAGTAAATTTTATTATAATACAATTTTTTTTTTCCTAAACCAGTTTTGGTTTTAAGTTTCAAACGTGCTTATAAATCCATTCGGCAGCAAAACAATACACCATCGAAAGGTGATTTTATAAATTCATGATTAATTGTTAAGATTAATGACGACAAACGAATGCGTGTCATGATTGAATCATGAACAGCTAAAACGGGGAGATAAATTTTTTTGAAAGAAACACCTTAAATGTTCTTTAATGGTAAAACAGAACTATCACTTAAAAATTCTTGCAATTCAAAGTCTTAGCAGTATTGCTTAAATTGAGGTTTATATAATATCGCCGATAATATTAGGAATAAAATCCAAAAAAAAGAACAAAAACATTTCTTTTATTTATTAATTTTTTTCTTACTGTTAACTAATTTTTTTTTTTTTTTTGTATTTTTTTTGTTTTAAAACCTAAATTAATTCAGTGAAAAAAATTTTTTTAAAATACCACAAAATTCACCGAAAAAAGTAAGCACAAAATGAGCGTAAGAAATCTTTAGTTTGGGGAACTACAAGCAATCGCTTGAAGAAACTGTGAGTAGAAACGAATAATATAAATACCAAATCAGCTCGAATAAAAACATCAGTTACAATTTGTCAGTCATAATATAAAGAAATCCAACAGATTTTCAAAAAATTTTATATTCAAAATCATAACAAAATGAACTTTTACAAAATCTTCGTATTTATCGCTTTGATGCTGGCAGTCTTTGCTGGACAATCTGAAGCTGGTTGGCTTAAGAAGATTGGCAAAAAAAAATTGTAAATAAAAGAGCAAATAGTACTATTAAATTACTTCAATACATATTAATTTATGTCTAAAATCTTTCTTAGGAACGCGTTGGTCAGCACACGCGAGATGCCACAATTCAAACCATTGCAGTTGCACAACAAGCGGCAAATGTGGCAGCGACACTAAAAGGATGAGAATTTAAAATCCTCCGAAGTTTTCTAATCTAATTCATATAACAGTTTTTAAGCTATTTGCTAAGTTATTTATTGATATAAAATAAACAAAAATATATTTAATTAAAATTCAAATTAAGCAATTATTTATCCTAAACTTAAAAATTTGTTCTTGGTAAATCCTGAAAAGGGTGAAATTTGTTTCCTGGAATTAAATATCAGCATGAAATTCCAGAAATGTGACAACCATAAAAATGTTGAATGTTGCTCTGTGGGTCCTAAACTAAGGGAACAAAAAATGGATTTACAGGATATTTTCAGATTTGTCAAGCAGGCAGAGGATATCTTCTGGGACGAATATAAAATCAGTTATTTAAAAAAAAATATCGAGTAGCGAACTTACAGAGTCAGTTAAAAACAACGTCTGCACTATGAGCCAAAAGCGGCACCAGGACCACGTGTGCTCTCTTAGATGTGTACTTTCCAGGCGGCATGGAGGTTTCAGGGCTTGTTTATAATTTAATCATTTAACTTTTTTTAATGTTATGGTTCGCAGAAGAAGAAAATTAAAAGTTCGGCGAAAAACATAATGGTTTTGAAAATTATTTTTAGTTTTAATTTGTTATTACCTAAAACTGATTTTCGGGTCGCAAATAGGTTTAAGATCTTAAGGCATCGTTTTAGAATTTTTCGTCGTTCGAGAGATATATTTTTTCAATTTTAAATGTATCTCGTAAAGCTTTCAAAAATATTTTCTACTCAATTTGCCCATTCAAGGCAAATCAATGTTAAGAAAATTATTGGAAATTCCTTATTGAACAACAGACTCATATCACTATTAAAAACGGTTTATGGGTGTTTCTGGAGTTTCATGCTGAAACCTAAATCCATTGTGAAAAAACAAAGAGACATAATAAAATTCCTGTACTCTCTCACTCTCTTGCGTTTTGCGCTCAGAGAGCCGCAATGTGCCCTCTGATAGTCATTCCACCATGCCCAAATATGTATTGATGATCAAACTACGATCTCTCCAGTATTTATCATGTTTAGGATAAATTCATACAAAATAAAAATTAAATAAATTTTAGTTAAATATATTTTGTTTATTTTATTTTAATAAATAACTTAGCTAATAGCTTAATAACTGTTATGTGTATATAATTCTATTAGAAGGCTTAAGAGTTCTTCGAACTTTTATCCTTTAAGTGTCGCTGCCACATTTGCCGCTTGTTGTGCAACTGCAATGGTTTGAATTGTGGCATCTCGTGTGTGTTGACCAACGCGTTCCTAAGAATGATTTTAGACAAAAATTATATATATAAAAATAATTTAATAAAACTATTTGCATTCTTTTACTTACAATTTTTTTGCCAATCTTTTTAAGCCAACCCGCTTCAGATTGTCCAGCGAAGACAGCCAGCACCAAGGCAACGAATACAAAAATGTTGTAAAAATTCATTTTTGAATAAATTTAATTGTGCAGTTTTTAATGCTACGAGTATGATTGACGATTTGCGAATGTTGTTCATATTTGCGCTGCTTTGCTGTTTTTATACAACTCTTTAGTTGGGATTATCGTTGTTTTGTCTTTGAAGCTGCTTTCGCTTGTGATTCCCCAATAAAATAGATACCCAAACTTACTCATTTCGGTAAATTTTGTGGTACTTTTTGAATTTTATATTATTCATTTATGTTTTTATATTATTTAATTTGTAATAATTTTGTTTATTTTTTTATCTTAGGATAGCTAATAAAAATATTGTTTTAGTTCCAACTTTATTTGACTTCAATTGCTAAAATATTTAGTTTTAATTAAAGTCAATAGGTTTTTGCACCCTGGTGTGCCCCTTAACCTAAACAAAGCCAGCACAAAATAGAAAGAAGAAAGTGTAAAAAACGAAATGTGCCACACCACAACAAACAAGTTTAAGCTGCAATGTCAAAGTTCCTTCTGGCTGGCTGGGGTCAGCTACGTAAAAATGTTTAGCATCTTTTTATCTGGTTCACGCGATCTGTGCTGCTGCTGCTGTGATATATCACACGATTCTACATAACTCTCACATCAGTGAGTTCATAGCTATTCACTTAAAATTTAAGCTACTCAACTGGAAATGTATGCGATTTCAATATGTTTTATAGCTCAACGAAATTTATATTATTCTTTTATTTATTTATTTTATTATTATATTCTAAAGCAGCCCAAAAAATATAATAAAATCTGCCCTAAAACGCATTAAGCAAAAAAAATATATATAACCGAAATTATGCGCGATTAATATAGAAAAAAAAAGAATCTGAACTTATTTTTTTTTTTCGTTAAAAAACAGCATTAAATGTTTTTATTAAATTGTTGGCTGCGTTGCATGGCATCGATGACATTATCCTTTGACAGGACACATGCCGAGCGTGCGAAAGAGACAAGACAAATGGAAAGGGGTGTGAGCACCCAAGCGGGTTAAACAGTCGTCATTGTCGTTATCCTTGTTGTCGTTACCTGTCTCCCCGTCGTTCAGCGTCACCTTTATTAATTTTGACAGCGCGTAATGCGTTGTTGTCTTTCATGGTAATAAATCTCAGTAAAAACATTGTCAGAGTATAAAAAAAAAAATAAAAACAGTAAAAAATGAGACTATATCCTCTATAAATGTACTCGTATGAATACTATTCGAAATGAAATCAAAATGAATTGTGAATTGAATGCGCAAGTTACAACAACTGAAAGGACTTGAAATGAAATTGAATTGTACAAATTGTGTACAGTACAACATTGTATTTGAAGTCAGCTCGTAAAGGATGCTCGTACTTACATTCACATATACATGTGTGCATTCATTTGTACATTTTTTTTTTTTTTTTACTTTCAAGCATTTTTGGGTAAAATATTTCGTAAATTGAATTGTTGGGCTTTGTTGCTGCGACTGGTAAAATTTGTTTTTATTCTTGCATTCAGTATCCTTCTTTTTTTATTATTATTTTTTTTTGTTTTTCTGATTCGTTAGTCTGTGAAAGCCTATCTCAGGAATATGTTTGATATATGAGCATCCTTGTTGTGATTTATATGTGGAAATTTTCTTTTGCTTTTTATTTTTTCTACAAATAAAATTTAGTTAGTTATTTCTTTTGTTACAATTTTACAAATCGACCATTTGATATGTTAGGAATGCAATGCCAGTGGAAGTAAAAAAAAATAGAATTAAGGCTTAGAATTTTATTTTTGTATAGAATATTGGGTTGCACGAATGAGTTTGACACGATTTTATGTATCATTTTGGTGCCTAAATTCGGATTGATGACCTGAATGGATTTTGATACTCTCCTGTACAAGCATAATCTCAGAATAAGGTTCTTTCCAAACGCATATAAAAATGTATTTAAAGTACTTTGTAATAAACTGGAACCATAAATAAAAAATGTGGTTTGATAGTACCTGTGGTTTAAGAACAATAAAGTCGACTATCGAACAAATATTTATAGTACGCAAAAATCCTGGAAAAAATTTAAGAAAAATAAATCTCAAACCTTCGAAATTAAGCGAGGTTTTAGGCTGGACGATGAGTTTGCCTAACGGCTTCTTCAATCTCCTGACTACGTTAAAGCCCAAGCGTTAACCGTTCGGACTAGACTTTTTATAAAGAAAACCTCGACGAAATCCGCTTTTGGGCAGATTAAGAAAGAATAGGACTAACGGAGAGGAGACATTACTAAAAATAAAGCTTTATGAAATTATCGATTGAACAGTTACACAACATTTTTCAGATCTCTTCACATTGTTGTGGTTAAACTACCTTAAACGATCATAACTGTGTGGTCGAATATCAAGTCAAAAATCCCAGCAAAAACCGCAAACTCAGGAAGTCTTGAAATTTACTTAGTACGTTTGCTGTACGTTTGCAGTTATTGGCGTCACAATTTATGCTTCTTAAATCGTTTTTTATTCCAGTCCATATCAAGTCAAAGAAATTTTGTTTAAAGGTTATCGAACCGTTGATTTCTCGGGTGCGGACAAAAGACATTCAGTGGATCCACCGAATCATAAAATTTACCACATACATAACTCCTCAACATTTTTAACACTCTTGCTTTTATCAAACCTTCATTAATTTCAGAAGTAACTCAAATTTCAGATTAATGATATCAAAGCATCGAAAACAAAATGAATTACAATCGAATGAATAATTTTTCCCAATTGAAAAAAAAAGACACAGCACAGAACTGCAATTTTCCATTTAAAAAATTATGATTGCGTGCGTTGACGGCATTAAAAATTCCGAAAACAAATCATTAATCAACAAAATGTTGCTATTTCGCGGTTAAAATTAATTTTCTAGAAAATACAAAACGCTTTTTCTTCCACTGAAAATGCAAGCCTCAGGGAACAAAACAACATTAAAAACTACTAAAGACTTTTTGAGAGCAATGATTGCAAACTGAGCGAATGTTGCTGACACATGCAGAGCAAAGGAGCGAGCGACTTGTGGCATGGAAGCCTAAACGCATAAAAAATGAATGAATCAAAAAAATAAAGAAACTTTCACACATTGTTTGTGATGTGCGAGAAACGCTGCAGGATACAAACAGTGGCAAACACACAAACACATGTGCCAACCCCCAAACTCTCAAAGGACACAGAAGACAAAGTAGTACAGCCAACAAGCCGCGTAAAAATACACATTAGTGACAAACTGAGTTAAGAAATTGGTACATACACCCAAACACTACACCCATCCAAGCAGAATAGAAGAAAACTAGACAGTAAAAAACGATTTGCAACGATTTGTGTCATGGGATGGAATGGAAGGCTGTGGCTGTGGATTCGCCCGAACGACGCCGACGCCGTCGCCTGCCAGCAGACACTCGACTTGCCTTGTGCCACACAACAATTCCCCTGTCATAAAAATCGCCTAAACAAGGGCGACACTACACACATCATCGTCATCGTCATCGTCATTCATCGATATCATTGATACTTTGTCAACGTGTAAATTACATGGAATTCCGCTTTTCAAACTGACATAAAATGCGATTTATTTACAAAACATTGACAACATGCAAATATGTACGAAATGAAAGAGTTTTCCGCGGAGAAATTTGCGAAAGCGACATCATTATTCGCGGCTTGCCAATCCCAAAGGATTTTGGCATGACGCGTGTTTAAAATTTTTTCTCGTTTTTTTTTCGGGGAAACTACTTTAAATTTTGAACAATTTTAATAAAGCTGCTGAAAGAAGTGCTGCAACA
Organism: Leucophenga varia; assembly: GCA_018903435.1. Taxonomy (NCBI): domain Eukaryota; kingdom Metazoa; phylum Arthropoda; class Insecta; order Diptera; family Drosophilidae; genus Leucophenga; species Leucophenga varia. The sequence goes on from JAEIFJ010002813.1 coordinate 425,217, forward strand.
TCGTTAGTCGATAATCACATCATCAGTTCGCGTTTTGATTGATAGACGAACGCAAAGTCAACCATGAATTCTTCAACGACAATTTACACATGGGAAATGTCAGACCTCTCTCTGAGTATTAGCCTCGTTGTCGTTTCAACTTTCAAAAGAGTATCATGTGGTTTAACTTCTTCACAAGCATTATGCATTGCAAAAAGGGGTTTGAGCTAACATTTTGACACCCTTTGCGATTTATTTTATTCTTTTTTCACAGTTTTTTTTTTTCACTAAAAATATTAAAATGATGTATTTCGTATGATTTATGATTTTGAAGTGTGTGTAAAATTTGACAGCTGAGTAATGTTCCTGAGAATGGGTGGGTGGTACAGGTTAAAGTGTGCCAAGTGGGTTCAACTAATCAGTTGACACATATTTGAGTTGAAAGTGGCAAAAAAAGAAATTTAAATATTTTTTCGAATTGCTTAGTCACGTGTAATAAATTAGGTTTAACCCATGCACATGGCTATGTTTCGTCCACTCGCTCTCTCACATCTGTTTAACTTGTGCTCACTTTTAATTGAAACTTCCTAAAAAAAAAAAAACAATTGCGCATTCATGCGCAACAATTGACCAGTTTGACCAATACGTTTTAGCTGGCAACATTCTACCATTTGTCACATTTGACAGTTATGCACACGTGCTGGCAACTCTGACACCATAAGCGCAGCTGTTTAACTTGTTTCGCTATCTTTTTTAGCTTAAAATTCCACTTACATTTACACTCAATGACTTTCAATTATACAAATAGAAAATAAATGAAAATAAAACGTGAAACATTTTTGGTCAAGTGTCGCCCTTTTTGTTTGTCACAGCATTCGAAGTGGGGTTGTTTGTTAATTGGCAGGCGAAGGGTTAAACTGACCAATCAGTTGACTGGTTACTGGTCAGCGTAATAGAAAATATCACTGTCATCATTATGACGCAGTTCTTTCTTTTACATTACAAACAAGATCAAAAAGTATTTTCCGCTTGTTAGTTTCATTTTAATTTTAAATTATTTTGACTGTTTTTTATGTTTACATTGGAGCATCTCAGCTTTTGTCAAAGGGATGTTACTTTATGTTCGGGGTACAGTTGGTGTCAGATTTTACTACTATGCAAGTAGTAGTACACATGTATTATGAAACCATTTGGTGCTCTTCTTTGCACAATTTTATCTTATATAACAACCAGTTTCTTTCAGAACACTAGGTCCCATCTTAATCGCATCCGAGAAATGGAAATTTGCAGGGCTGTGTAGCCGTTTTAGGGGGTTAAAAAGTTTTTTTTTTTTTTCTTTTTTTTTTTAAATGTATTTTGTAATTTTTTTTTTTTTATTTTACTTTTTTTTTTTTTTTTTAATTTATAAATGTATTTAAATTTTCAGAAAACTCTTTTATTTTGTTAACTTTATACAGCACATCCCCCCATCCATCGTTTTGCAAATTTACGTTTATTCAAATTTAGTGATGCGTGAGCGCCTCAATCATGTCACACACATGACAAACATGGCTAATGTGCAACCAGCAAACTGTCGCATGTTCCGCTCCGGCCACAATTACCCACAGCGACAACCAGCAAAAAAAAAGTTTAAAAAAAGCTCGAGTTCGAAATTTCAGCGAAATGCGTTTGACAAACTGACAAACTGATTGCCCAGAGTGAATGGTTTTGAATGAGACACTTTTTTTGTGGTCCATGGAATTGCGTGTATGCTTTACGGTTTATTGGTTCCATTTGGCATAAGGACGAAAACGACGCATGGTCCTTGGCTAATTTGCAAATAATATGCGTACAGTCTTGTCAATATTGTATGCAAAGGACAATGGGGTAGAAAGCAGCTTTTTGCTTTCTTTTTTTTTTTTTTTTGTGTGTTTCACGTATGCACACACATGCAAATTTCAAAAACCTTATAATATGGAAAAAGGGGTGCTATGTATGGCACAACTTCATATTCAACTCCTCCATCCGCAAATCATGTTTGTTGTTTGCTCGTTTGGCGGTTTTCTTTCTTTTTTTAAATTAGATTTTAAAATCCTTTCTGCTTGCAAAATTTTTTCTTTGAATTTCCGCTTTTCTTTTCTTTTTATTTACTTTTGCAAATTAAGGTCACAATTTTCCGTGTTTTGTTATTGGCTCGAGTGCGCTTTTCATTGACGTATCTGACGGATCTGCGTTGCGTTGGTTTGTCTATTTTTGTTTACCTTTGATGATTTTGAATAAAGTTCTATTTTTTTTTTTTTTTTTTGAAGTATTGAATGTGCATATGAAGTTGTGTCGCTTAGATTGCCTTTTCTACTCACGTGACTGGTAAAAGAAAAAAACAACTTCATTTTAATGCTTAATACAAATAGATTTCAAGATTTAAAGTTCTTCTTTTCAAACGAGACATATTTGTTTTAGCTTTTTTTCGGTTTGATTTTCAAGTGGTTTGCATTCGATTTGCTAATCTTAAACTTGGAAAATCATGAAGGCATGGAAGGAATGTATGGGGAAATTTTAATTTGTTTAAATTTATTTAGAGAACAACATTTGTTTAAAATAGGTTTTAAATAAACTATACCTAAAAACGAGAGCTTCCTTTCTGCTATTCATATACCATATGAAATGGATTATCTCAGAGACTATCAGGCAACCCAAACTTGGAATTTATATTCTTATGAACCAGAAATTTTTTTATCAAAATTATTATCTAATCCCATTTAAAGAATTTGTGAGGATGAGAATGATGGTCCAATAAAACCCAATTTTAGACTCTTTATTCAGATATACTTAATAAAAATTTTCTTTGAAATAATCATATAGGGATAGATGAGTTCAAATAAGAGCTATATGCTACAGTTTCCCGATTCTCATCAAATCTACATTATTATCTTCAAAGCTGACTCAATAAAACAAACAGACAGAGGACAGATATAGTGAAATGGCTTGATCGACTCGTCTCGACAAACTGATGAATTAATGAATTACAAAGTTTCCGAGAAACTAATAAGACCAAAATGGTTACTTTTTGTGACGGGTAACCAATTTTGGGTGTATTCATTGAAAGTAGAGATGCTCGCGGTACTAGATATTTTATCTCGATCTTGCCTATCTCGAAATTTTTTAAAACTCTTCCGTGGATCCCTACTTTTTCAATTCTTTTAACGTATTTATTTATTTTCATACACTGCCTCGATGGACAAAGCCTTGTAGAAGAGATAGAGCATATATATCATAATAAATACATTTTCTTGATCAGCATCGGAAACTGAGTCGAATACTTATCCAAATTATTTTATAAATTTTATTAAAATTATTTAAAAAAAATATAATAAAAAAAAAAAAAAGGGATCCAACTTGCATCCAACTTAAAATATTTCTTTCTGGCATGAACTTTGTCTCAAAGTAATCATGAAACCAGACGGACAGCGCGAATACGAGCTCATAAATGGTGATTTACTAGTAATTTTCCCATAGTACTTGATAATACAATGAAATGTTTAACCACAGAAACCACAATTGTAACATTTGAACAGAACTCTCATAAATACGATAACCACAATAAAAATAACAATATGCAATAAATAATATTTTTGTTATAAATAATTGTTTCCCTTTTTTTCTTCTTTTTTTTTCAAAAAGAACTTGCATTCATACACATATGAAATATGTTAACTAATCAGCATGGAAAAGGATTTTTATGGGTTTTCATTTCCGCACATAATCGACTTAGCCAAGCAGTGTACGCCAAGACGAGCATTCAACAGGAAAAACCGAAAGCGGAAATGTGGAACGTTAAGTTCAGTTATGGAACAATTTCTTCAACTTGAAACTACATTTTAGCTTAGCTTAGGTGATAAACAACATAACACATACATACATACATGCTATATAGTATATATGAAAGGGAACTTTCTCAAAAAAGAAATGTAATAGGAAAAAAATGCCATTTCCTTTATGAGTGACGGAAATGGGCATTGACTTGGTTAGAAGTAGCATATGAGCGTTTACGAGTTTGTATGATGGACAATTCTTGCCTGAAAGTTTTGACACAAGCAAATTAAGTTGAGCAATAAAAATTTCGCAGAGGGTTACATTTCTTTTTTTTTTTTTTTAATATTTATGTTTATTGACTGTGATAGCGCATTTTTGGCAAATTCCAAAGCAGCTAGTAAAAGCAATTACAGCAGCTTAATGACTTGTAACACTATGAATCTCAGATTTGAGAAACGCCTACAAGTACAGTTGAGCTAATAAAAGACAATAAATATAAAAATCTATGAAGAAATGCTGAGGATATTATTATGACGACCAAGACTCGACGACGACGGGTGAGTAGTATGCTTGGCAACTTTCTACTTGACCTGCATACTTTCACTGACGGAAGTCGATGTGTCCGTCTGCTCTCTGTCTGTCTGTACGCAAAGAACGTCCACGTGACGTACGCGGATGTCATTCACAGTTTCCGTTTCCTGGATTTAAATTTGAATAAATTTGCGCGCACTGTTGAAAGTGTAATTAGATGCTGTCCTGGTATCGTCTGATAATAACACCGCGGTGGTCCACAAAGGACGCTGTGAAGCTGAAGACAAAAAAAAAAAAAAAAAAGTACTGACAATTGAAATGTCAATTGGAATTTCTACTTTATCAATTTACGCGCAAGACTGACATATCGCTTGGCAACGTTTCGTATCCCCCAAATTTGAATTTCTTGTTTTTTCTTATTTCTCGAAAAGTGCGCTGTCCTTAGCTAATTGTAAATTCAATATGCTTGACATATTCCGCGAGTTCTGTAGTCTTACTGCTTTGCATTGTTTTCTCGCTGTGTATGTGTGTGTGTGTGTGTGTGCGTGTGTTATCCTGCGTTTGATAATGACATAATATTTCACGCTTCGACAAGCATTTCCATTGCGCAGTAAGTTTTTTTTTTTTTTGATTCAAATATATGAATTTAATTTTTATTGTTCGCACACAATATCCATTAATTTTAAGTGCTGTTCTACTTCTGCCCAACATCATATTTCCCCTGGAGAGATTGCTTGTTGTCTGAAATAGCTACGACTTGGATTTGCTTGTTTTCGGTTTGTCTTCGATATTGACTTTTGCGCTGCACTGTTCTATTCTGTTCTGTTCTGTTTTTCCGATTTTTCCACGCTGCTTTCTTTTGCGGTTTTCAATCATAATTGTTATTGTTATTCTTGTTGTTTTTGTTGTTGCTTGCTACTACCTGCGGTTATCGCTCGAAAACAGTTTTCTAATTTTTGTGAATAATGCATGAAGTCTCTTTGTTTGCATTTGATATTATTTTCCTGACGTAACAGATACCCACTGCAAGCGTATCCATTGTAGCCGGATTTTTGTTTTGTTAAACATAAAAATTATTGACAGTTGTTCTTAAAAGCAAGACGTAGTCTTTTTTGAGTATATCTAATGTAAATATTATTAAATTTATTTTTACACTCTTGAACAGTGCCAGCGAGGCTATATGATATTGCATACATCATACATTTCGTGATATCTGAATAAACAGTAATCTAGAGTTTTAGTCTATATCGCCTATTTATATTTTATAAAGCTATTAACTTTAGTTTACTTACTGTTTCTAAAATAAATATATAGAAGATATGTGTGCCACCCATACCAACGTAAAAGTTATTTGTCCCGATTCCGCTCATCACAGGTTTTCTCAAAATTGTCCCGTGGGTCCAATGAATTTTAAAACATGTTTTTCGTATAGATTTTGTAAACCTTTGCTCTCAAAAGATTTTAGGGTATGTATATTAAGTTTGTAGAAATGTATCATGTGAACAGGTACATATAAATGAGTAGGGATTTCTTTGATGACGGAGTCACTAATGACCGATTGGTGACTGGTTATGTTACCATTGACGAATTTATCATACAAGTTCGTTTGTAAAATCATAGACGACTTATTTTCGAAAATAAAAAAAAAACTATTTTTATATTTATAATTTTTATCTATAAAATTATAAAAAAAAATTAATTGAAAAATTTGCGATATTTTAATAGAATAGCGATAGAAGATACACCCATGACAAATATATAAGGCGTCTTGCAAGACATGTTATGCAAGACAACTGCGACATTTGTATGACAATGTCATTAACGACTTGTATGAGGCTGTCATCGGTATGTCATCGAGAAAAGAGACTAGACATTAACGCAGCATTGATGCCGCGTTGATAACTTTTCCGCTGGGTATACTATTCCGCCTGCTGTATAAAATCCATCTGCTTAGGTTCTGTAGAGCCCCACGGAGATTTTGAATTTTAAACATTTATTCCATCCTAATTTTAACCACCAACACGTAACAAAGCCTTTTGGGGTTTCGTATAAAATCTTTAAGCTAGAAACAACAAATTTGGTATTGATTAATCCTATAATAATCTAAAGAACATATTCCAATCTGACTTTAATCATACGATTGTTATACTCCAATTTTTTTAATTTTTATAGACCTTTTTACAACTTATCTTAGCAAACTGAACCATTATACCGTTCCCTCCGCCGCTTATTTTGAGTTAACTTTGTATCTTAATTCTTTAAATTTACTAAAAATATATTGACGTATTTAAACTGTATCTCACGTTGTAAAAAAGTATCTGAACATATTTTATAACATCTATAAATCTATTTTTAACGACAATTTACTTTAATTGTTCTAAAAAAAAAAACCATCAAATTGTTCGACCATCCGTTTAGAAATTTTATTACCCATGCGCAAATAGTCTTTTAAAAATAAAAACATAAATCGCTGATTAAATAATGATAAATCGTTTGTAAAGATTACTCAAACCAAATTTGCAAAATCAAAAATTAAAATGTGCAAATTTTGAATGCCGCAAGGCATAAGTAAAAGGACCATTACAACACAGTATATAAAAAATGCAAAGGCTACAATAATAAACTTCTAAAAAAGGACTTAAGTACTTGGCACTAAATTTGTAACAGACAATGTTACTGACACTTTCACTTTTGAAAAACTGCATAAATATAAAAGCTAAGCAGCAGAACAAGTTAATATTGTAAAAAAAAAAAGAAAAGGACGCGCGAAAAATTCGAATTGAATTTAAATTTGCTCATTACAGGCGTACCGCGTCTATGGTGAAAGTAAAAGTGAAAGTAGTGTACATAATGTTCATTCTAATGCGGATCATAAAAGAAATTAAGCCAAATATTATTTGGAAATTATGCACCCCAACAAACAACGAGAACAATAACGATGCGTTGCATTGCGATGAGTCTGGCAGTTTAAAAAATCATAACTTTCACCACCTTTGAACCGAAACATAAAAAAATTAAAGTGTGTGTTTCCGAACAGAATAAAGTAATTTTATTGTTACGCCTGTTTCCAATAGATTTCGAACACTGAAACACTCGAACACTCGCTATTCTAAGCCCGAGGCGAGGCGTGGCAGCGTGAATCTTGAAATGTTATTAAACTCCTACTGGGTCGTTCGTTGTGAGTTCGGCGTTATTCTGCAGCGCAACAGGGTGCCACACATCCACACGCTTTTGAGAATGTTCTATAACTCACTTGGCGCCATGAAAACGCATATTAAAATTTTTGACATATTTTCGAGTGTTTTTCAATGTGATTCTAACTCCAACTCCAACCCTGCTTAGCTACTGAATATAAAAAAAAAATAAATAAAAGATTACAAATGATTTTTCTAGTATTAGCGCGCGTAGCTTGCGATTTAATTCAGATTTTTTTTTAAATTTTATCAATGCAACGGAAATAAAAAAATTCCGCTCAGCGGAAGTTGTAAAATTAGATTCTTTTTTCATGTTCATGTGACATTTAAAAAAAATCTCTAATAAAGTCTTTCTTTCTTTATTTTCTAGTCAATGCATAAATTACAAAAGTTTATCTTTATTATTATTTAAATTTTTGAATTTTGTTGTTGTTTCGCATTTAATCCGATGCCTTCAGGCATGAAACATTGATGTTGCTGTCAGAATTGTGGCATGAAGGGACTTCAAATCGAATATTTTTTTTTATATAAATCTTTCATTTGTAGCTGCTGCTGCTATACGTCATTGATTGCGTAAGATTTTTATTCATTTGTTACTTTCAACTTAAGCTGTCAATAATGCGCGGAATATGTTTCGAAATCCTTCATGCTGCAGGCTTTATTTCAATGTCGCCATCAAATTGGAAACAAGTCGACAACCTGTTAATTTCCCAGGAGCTTCCATTTTGTGTTGCTTTGTGTAATTTAAATACTTATGCGTTTTTATTTTCATTTTTCACTGAGCATCAAATGACAAATGAAAATGAAAACCAAGCAAGTGTCTAAAGCTGATTTATAAAGACAGATTATCAATAATGAGGCGTGTCTCCTAAAGTTTTGATCAAAGCGAAAGATACAATTTTGATGTTATAAATTTTTAAAAATTCAAGTTTCTGTTTTGAAAACCTTTACTTCCAAATTTTGAATTACCATCATAAACATACATGTTATAAATGGTAACATAGTTTAGTCTTAATATCTAACTTAATAGCTAACTATTAGTATCAAACGCAAACGACCTCATAAGCTGAATCAAGATGACGCACCTACTCAATAACCAGTAAAAATAATGATCCTCACCACCCATATTTGGCAGACATGGACCCTTACTATTATTATCTGTTTCCGAACCTAAAGAAATAGATCGAGGGTAAATGATTTAGAACGAATAAAGAGATTATTGAAGTAAACGCCTATTTTGAGGCTTTGAGAAAGCCTATTGAAAATAAAACACCGAAAAAAAAAAAAAGATGTTTTACATTACAAAACACTCTACCCTCTCCTTAAGTTAAGTCCTATTTTACTAAGTCCTTCATAAAAAAACCTATAACATGGGGAATATTTGTATGGTGGCTATACCTACAATTTTTTTGATCCTACCCATATTGGTCTATTTCATTGGGACTATCATAGGCATAATTTATACTAAATTCAGACTTCCTAGAATAAGAAACAATGACGTTTTAATGCAAAAACCAATGGAGGTACCATTTAAATGGGGTTAAAGTGGGATTAAAGTCCACACTTGACGGCTTAGGAGAGTCTAAGTTTCAAATATGGAAGCTCTATTTCTTATAGTCTCCGAGATAATCGTTTTTATAAGGCAGACATCATGACAGACGGACAGTAGGACGGACAGACGGACAGTGGGACGGACAGACGGACGTGCGGGCGGACGGACAGACCGATATAGCTAGACCGACTTCCCTTCCAATGCTGATCAAGAATATATATACTTTATAGAATCTATCTTGCCTGCTTCTTTCTGTTACATACATTCGCACCTTTGGGTACAAGGTATATTTTTATTATTCAAATAACACACCACATGGGTTAGGTTTCTATGAATCCTCTATTTTATAAGCCTATCTCTTATAGTCTCAGAGATCAGTCAGGTTGGCTAAACATTCCATAAATGATAAATCTATCTTGTAAGTATGAAAACTAAATGAAATTAATATAGAAAAGTTATTTTTTTAATAAATTAAATTAGAAGAAAATGATACACGTATATTTAGATGGAATAAAGAACACATTAGTTTCTCATTACTTTTTTCCCACAAAATTTTATGGTTTTTTTGTTTTTTTTTTTTTTTTTTTTTTTTTTTTGTAAATCTGTTTAGAAAACAAAAATTATAAATTAATGTAAACTTGTGGACACGTGTCAAAAGTTTGCAAAGGGCAAGTAACGCTAGTTTCCAAATTACACACACACACACACACACATGATGTAACTACGAATTTATAAATTTCTTTGTATTGTATGTAATGAAACAAGTTTACAAGTGTTTTGACATTTTCAAGCACATTTTCATATGAAAATGACCAGTTTGGCAATTATCAAGGGAATCACTTACACTTGTATCAAAAACTGAGAAGCGCAATGCAAAGGGTATAAACGGGAATCTGTGGGAAAATGTAACGCAAACACCCCTATACTATATATGGCGATTTAATGTGAAATGGAAACAAATCTAAACATATAAATAGATGCTCAGATACATATGTGGAAATCGTTATAAACAAATCGAGAATATATACTGGGAAAATTGCAAATATGAAAAGGTTTAAACATTTATGGACATTGTTAACGTTTATAGTTGTACTTAGATATTTGAATAATAATGAGAAAGTTAATAATAATATATAATAATGTGACAATATGTAAAAATAATAAAATGTTTAGAATTAAGATTGGCTCGATACCACCACATTTTGGCTTGATTATTGGGAAAAAAAAACGAATCACACAATTGAGATCTGCCAATATTTCGTTCTAATTATAGACATTGGCTTTGTTTAGGTTAACGTAATACGTAAGTATTTTTTGCTTTAAGCCTTTCTTTCCAAGTTTATCGGTCTTGTGTATGTAGTATTCGAAAGCCATTAAAGCATCGAAATGAAGTATGGAACATGGCTTTTTATTGGACCTTCTTGGTTTAGTAAAAACTTTCAAGTCCTACTAGCGAAAAGAGTTTCCTGATGGAAGAATGTAAGACTTATTCCATTACCATTGTGGTCCCTAGACCCAAGGCTCAAATTATCGTATTGAAAATTTTTATCTTCAATGATAATAATATTCGATTCTTCGCTTTATCCATTCTAAATTCCGATAGAGTTCATTTACAAATCCTTTTTCACACAAAAACCCCAACATTGGGGATTGTTTCATTTCAAATTCCAAATCTTTGATTAGCGGCAGATGGCAGAGAAGCTGAACTTAGCTAGTTCGACTCTACGCTTACGAGAATACATAAATTATGGTGTCTGCCTGAGCAATACCGGGTATTTTTATCATGTTTACTATATATGTAATTGGTCACTGCCTACTAATAATCCACATTCATGTTGTAAAACAAGAGCTTCACATTACAAATATAGCTTGTATTTTTGTATTCAACCCTAAATCCGAAGCACTCCATTCTCACTACTCACTCTTCTTGAACGTAAAGCACAGAACTTGTTTAGCTTTTTAATTTCACTACTTCGCATTTTTGTAATTGTTAATAGATACACTCGACTCAACCGCTGAGTGACAGTTTGCGTTTGTTAAATTAGAAAGGATGTGCAGCAGAATTTGCATAAATCAAACCAAGAAATAAAATAAAGTCAAACTGTACGTAAAGTTTAGGAATTTTGAGTATTACGCCATTATATATAAAACTAAATAAATTAATTTAATATTTCAAATATTTATTTATACTTCTTCATTTAAATGTCGATGTCTTCGTTCTTTAACAAAACATAATCCTTTAGTTTTTGACTTACTGACTTCAAACAAAATACGTCCTTGAAAAGTTCAGAATTTTTACTTACAGTGTCCTCGCTTAAGTCAGCCAACCAATTCCCCTTTGTAAATTCCAGCATTAAACCAATCAAAGGACGCAAAGCCGGACCAACGAACCAAGAAGTTTGCGTAGACTTAATGCAGTTTTTTTCATTCTTTTTTTTTTTTTGTGGAATAAATTACAATTCACATTGATACGATAATGGCTAAGTAAGTATCGAGTAGTTATTGTTCTTAAACTCAAACAATAAAAAAGGGAAAGATCGGACAAAAACTAAAGGAAAGACATTTCTGTATTCATAAGTGGGGGATTTTTTGTACAAAAATTAGGTTTTGAGTACATCAACGGGAATCACAGCTCAAGCAAAAGTTGCTGATAAGCAAGCCATGGAATGTTGAGATAAGAAAATGCAATACAGCAATTGAAGCGTGAGAATTTTATATGACCTTAGATAGGTACATTATCTATAATAATTATAAAAATCAAAGTAAATATTTCCATGTAGACCATCTTAGTAACTACTTCAGCTGTTTATAAATGAGATACTACTCTGAGTAAACAGAAGTGCAATCACCTTTAATTTCATTCATAAATCCCAGTTTCATGCGTCAAGCAGCGGCATAGTAAATTTGTAGTAAAGAAATCTTGAAACCTGTTTTCATTTGGAGGCTTGGTAGCAAATAGCGTGCCGTAATTTAGGGTACATCCACTTTTGACTATTTCTACTACGGCTTTAGTCGTTTTCTATATTATTACTATTGATATGTTTTGACAAAAATTTATATACTGTGTATATGTAGCACAGTCTTTAAGACTTGTGGCTCGATGTAATCAGACGGACATAAGTAAGTACCTATATATGTTTGTTGGACAAATTTTTACAAACTATTCAAAAATAAGAAAAATTATTATCATTATTTTTTTTTTTTTGGAGTCCCCCAAACATATATTCGCATGATACATACTTTTTATACATTTATAAAGCATAAAATATGCACACACAAATCAGCTTTATTAATTTTTTAATAAACAAAGAAAAGTACCCCAACAAAAAGTACACAAAATTCCGCATTCAATTAAGTCGATCAGCAAATTCATCAAAAACTTTTGTCAAAGAAAGAAATTTTTCTCTTGTGGGGAACTACACGCATTTTGCTCTTTTGTAATCTGAGACTGAGGCAGCGCGATAACCTTTTGTGGTGTGCCTGCAAAATATTCGCTTATAAAAGGCAAAAGCAGCGCAAAACTCAGCAACAGTTGCAATTCAACAAGCAAATTCAACACTATTTCTGCTTAATAAATTAATTTATTAAAATTAAAATAAATATTACACTATGAACTTCTACAATATTTTCGTCTTGGTCGCTTTGGTGTTGGCCGTCTTCGCAGGACAATCTGAAGCTGGTTGGCTTAAAAAAATCGGCAAGAAAATTGTAAGTAAACTAAAAGTAAATCTTTAAATTTGAAACCATTCCAATAACATATTTTATTCTCAGGAACGCGTTGGCCAACACACCAGAGATGCAACCATTCAAACCATTGCTGTGGCACAACAGGCTGCAAATGTGGCAGCGACAGCAAGAGGCTGAGCTGAATAATAAAAATATTCCAGTTATTAAATTAAATTAAATAGAGATAAATTGTTTCAACTAATGTATATTAACGTTAAAATATTTATTAATTCAAATATATTTATTAATACAAAATAAACAAAAAATTATATATTTTAATAATATTCGAAGATTTAAAAATTATTTATTATCTGCGAAAAGGTTTCTAAGAATTAGAATAGACAAAAGATCGATCATATCTATTGATCAAATATATAGATTAGAGTTTAAAAAAAGCTTGTTAATAACTATAAAACCCTGTTCGAATGAAAAAAAACTGAGGAATAACTACAAAAAATTAAAGGTTGATTTTATTGTTTTTTTTAAATATATCATAAATTATGAAAATAATTTAAACCGTTGCAACATCCATGGTACTAAAAGGTGTTAACTACTCTTTTCAATTTTATACCCAATACCCAATAGGTAAAAGGTTATATCAAATTTTTGCAGTTTTAAATACACAGAAGATGGAATGACAGACCCCACAAACTGTATAAACCCATGATCAGCATCGATAGCTGACTATAACCTAAATTTAATATGTATAATATAAAATTATCATTGTAAAATAATTACTTTGTAAGACCCCATTACTATATAAGACCCTACGAAGCCTCACTCCAAGCTTTGGGTTTTCGAAGGCCAAATGTTGTGTGGATATTCAAATAGTTTTGAAAGCCGAGAGTTATTTTGAAGCTTTTTTTAGTGAATTGTTTTACACAAGCGTTGTCGATCAGTTCGCATATTTTTACTGTGTGTGTGGGTGTGGGACTGTTGTAAACTTTTTCGATGTGGCTAGTTCAAAAAAGGTTCTTTACATGCAATTCACTGTTATAATTATTTCCTTTTTACATTTGAGCGTAAGAGGACTCTGATTGAATCTGACCATTGACATTTATATCGAGATGCATTTAAAAATTCTGTGCTGTAGATTTTATTAGGATCATCGTAGATGTAATCCATTCTAGAAAAAAAAACACATTGTTACCAAAACTCAAAAATTTGAAAGAGTTTTAAATGCAAGCTACCCCTAAATATACGGTTAGAAAAAAAAGAAAGAGATAAGTGGCTTCAGAACAAGTTCAGTTTCAAGTTTGGTGAATTCACTTATTATAATCTCCAAGATAGACAGACAGATATTTTATTTGAGCTTAATAACTATTGAGAAAGAAAGAGAAGCAAATAGAAGTGCAATCGTTTCAATCGTAGATTCATTCGAGACAAGTAGGTATATTAACACAATAAGAAGAACCTTTCCGATCTTCAAAGACCACTTCTGCATTATACCAGTATTATCCTTGGCCTTATATTGTAGTACAAAGCATAAAGTATGCAAACAAAATTACATTTTTAATTTGCAAAAAAAAAAAAAAGTACCACCATAAAAAGTACACAAAATTCCACATTCAGTTATGTCGATCAGCTCATTCATCAAAATCTTTTTAAGAAACAAAGAAATAAAATTTTCTCTTGAGGGGAACTACAAACATTCTGCTGCTCTATCAAAAACCGTAACCGAGACAGCGCGATAACCTTTTCTGTTCTGCCTGCAAAATGTTTGCCTATAAAAGTCCACAGCAGCGTTAAAATCAGCAACAGTTGCAATTTAACAAGCAAATTAAACACTATTTCTGCTTAATAAATTAATTTATTTAAAATTAAAATAAATTTTTCATAATGAACTTCTACAAAATTTTCGTCTTTGTTGCTTTGGTGTTGGCCGTCTTCGCAGGACAATCGGAAGCTGGTTGGCTTAAAAAAATTGGCAAAAAAATTGTAAGTTAAAGAAAAAAAAAATTAAAATTTCAAACCATTCCAATAATATATTTTATCCTCAGGAACGCATTGGACAACACACCAGAGATGCAACAATTCAAACGATTGCTGTGGCACAACAGGCAGCAAATGTGGCAGCAACAGCAAGAGGCTGAGCTGAAGAATAAAATATACCTAGGAGTTTATATTTATAAGTAAAAAAAAATTAGTTTTGTAACTTTATACATATATTATAGCATTAGCGTTAAAAAATTTATCAATGCCTTAAATATTTATTCATCAAAAATAAAGAAAATTATATTATATTTTAATAATTTTAACTTTATTTTATTGTTCTTAAATTTATAAAATTTAATAGTTTTGCAAGCCGTTCAACCAAATTTTAAAGCTTTTGGGCCAATACGACGAATGGACTACCAAAATAGGCATTTTAAATAGGGATAGCTGAAAAAAAAAAAACATAGTTATCCGATTAATCAATTAAACCGATTAATACCAATTTTATGATTAATTTCATCTTAAAATGCAAAGAAAAATCGACAGCTTGAAAACAACGAAGGACATAAATCCTTAGGTACATAATTCGTTTCTTTTAATTCACAATAAAAAAGGTAACTCGCTTACTTGCACCTCCCTCAATTTAAGACTCTTCCTTCCATGTGATTGTCAAAGTGAATGACACATTGACTCCTGAACTTCTACTGGATTCAATTTATTTTAAATTTTAAACAAGTTTTTGTTTTCATTTTTATTTTTGCTAGTTATTTGATTTTGATCAATTTATTGAATTGAGCAATACGAGTATAGCTTTCTAAAATTTCTCAACATTTAAGAGCTGACTGAGCCACGCCTTGTTTTCAGTTTTTGTAGGCCTAATCTTAGTAAATCATTTTAATATTTGATATATCTCATATAGCCCAATGACAAGTCTCTTTTAAGGATGATAAGATTATTCAGCCCCTAGCCGAACAACAGGGTACTTAGTTATTTCTCGATAGGTAATACTAGGGAAGGTCGAATTATTGGAACTTATTCAATTGAGTCAACGGTCGAAACGGTTTCTAAAAAAAAAAGTTATTGATTTTTTTTTTTTATCAACCTTTTCTCCATCAATCAAAAAAAAAACTTTTCTTTTTATATTACAAAATATATTAACGAAAGAATTACTTTTTTGCTTTAATATTTAAGTCTACAACAATCACTCAAGAGAACATTTAATATTTTATAAAAAAACGCAAAAAAAAAATAGAAAAAAAAAAATATAGAAACAAAAAAGCTAAGTTTTTTAGATTAGCTTTTTCTTATGAAAGTAAGAACAATTTGTGAATTATAAAAGTTTTTTTGAAAGCCAATAGAAGGACTCAAACACATAAAATCTTGTGTTTGTTATAAGCGCAATAAAATATGAATCATCGACTTAAGAAATAAAAAAAACTACATATTTTCTGAATCATTTCAACTTTCGAAGAATCAAACAGTTCATCAGTTTAGAAGAAAGTACTTAAATGACGCTTATATTTGAATATATTGTAATAAAAACTTCAAGAAGTGACTAACTACACCGTAATTAAATAATAGATTTGGATTAACATGATATTTAGAACATTCCAGATTTATAATTACCTCTAAGTATCCAAAATGTTTTGAGCTTGAGACTATTTACAAAATTACAAACAGGTCAAAAACTCCGCTCAAAATAAAATTTAAAGATAATTTTAAAAAACCTTATCTGTCTTTGGCCCAGTAGAATCTAAATTTCAAGTTTGGTGACTTTGAGATCGAAGTTACTACGGTAGAAAGCAGATGGAATCAACTTTACTCTCTGAAAAAGATAATCATATTTTATTGGATATGGCAAACATTTACATTCTGTCTATTATATTTGCACGAAATTAAATGAAGAATCTGTACACTTTTGCCCCGTAATCTGTATCTGCTTTAATATTTGCATGCATAAAAGAAAAAAATTCAATAAAAACATAAAATATGCAAATAAAAATATTTAGTTTATAAAATTTTAAACAAACAAAAAAAAGTACCACAATAAAAAGTACACAAAATATCATATTTAGTTCAACAGAAACAATTCAACAAAGACAAAAACAATAAATGTGTTTTCTTTCTTGAGGGGAACTACAAATATGCTGCTGCTGCTCTATCAAAACTGTAACTAAAGTCGCGCGCGATAACCTTTTCTGTTGTGCCTATATAAAGCAATAGCAGCTGCTAAAATCATCATCAGTTGCAATTCAACAAGCAAATTCAACACTATTTCTTCCTAATAAATTAATTTATTAAAATCGAAATAAATATTTCATAATGAACTTCTACAAAATCTTCGTCTTTGTTGCTTTGGTGTTGGCTGTCTTCGCTGGACAATCGGAAGCTGGTTGGCTTAAAAAAATCGGCAAAAAAATTGTAAGTTAAAAAAGCAAAAAAATTAAAATTTGAAACCATTCCAATAATATATTTTATACTCAGGAACGCATTGGACAACACACCAGAGATGCAACCATTCAAACCATTGCTGTGGCACAACAGGCTGCAAATGTGGCAGCAACGGCAAGAGGTTGAGCTGTAGAAAAAAAGTTTAAGTTTATAAAACTAAATTAAACCCTGTAGAATTCGTTTTTATTTATAACTAAATTAAAATTAAATTATTTATTTATGTAAAAAAAAAAGTTCGTTGTTATCTTTATTTGAATTCTAATCTTTAAGGAAAAAAAAAATTATGAACTACAAATGATATATGGAAGTGAGAACTAACAAATTAGCGCTGCAGCCTACACCAGACCTATGGTTACTAACGGGGTACCTATGTTAACATTACCTTTTAAGCAAACTGGGTTTACCTGGAAGACAATAAAAATAGCATACATGTTGTAGTTTAATTAAATAAATGAACCCATACAAACAGACGGAATTACTATACATACAAGTGTGTATATATACAAAACCAAAGTTGTTTAATTTTTTTTTTTTTTTAATATTAGAAAATAATGTAAATCAGTTTAACAAAGACTACAAAGCTGTAAAAGCTGTATCAACTGCAAACAGTTACGAAGAATTTTTTCCAAAATTTTTTTAGAAACAAATGTGGCAAAGACGTAACTCGAACTCGACCACAAGTTAAAAACAAAATATTGAATAGTTATACTAGATATATATGAGTATGAATGTTGTTAAATAAAAGTACAAATAAAGTATAAAAGCTTAAAAATATATATATATTCTTTTTTTTTTCTTTTTTCTATATTAGTTAAATAATAGTTTTAATTAAAAGTTATTCAACTTTTTACAAAAATTTTAATTTAAAAGAGAAATTACAATCATTACAATCATTCACAATGATTTCGTCAATAGACTAGTCTATATCCGGTGCAGCTTTTTGTTTATTTTGAATGACACAAAATATTATTGTGAATTATTTTTGTACATAACAACTTTTAGCTCGTTACCAGTAAGTGCAAGTGAGATAGCACATATATACAAATAGCGCAGCATTGCTTTGAAAATAACAACGACAGCTGTTGTCAAATTACAGTTCAGTGTCGCTGCTCGACTTCCTTTTCTGTCAAAATAGTCGACAAAGGTTGGTGTAAATTTTTTTAATGCTTTCGAAAATCAACAAAAACGCATACAAATGTATACAAATAAAAACAAATTTAAGTGAAAGAACAAAATGTATTGCCTGAGTGTGTGTTTTACATTATTAAAATGGCGTAAACAAATGAAATCGTACAGATGTATGCGGATTAATTTTATTGACAGTGAAATTGACTGAAAATAAAGCCGACAATAAATAAAAAAAATGCATTTGTGTTGTGATTATTATTAATTAATTTGCTGTCCTTTTCACAGATGGCTATTGGCTCCAAAATTATTAAGCCAGGCGGCGCTGAGCCCGATGATTTCGAGAAATCCATTGCCCAGGCACTCATTGAGCTGGAGGCCAACAGCGATCTGAAGCCTTATCTGCGTGATTTGCATATTACACGCGCGCGTGAGATTGAATTCGGCAGCAAGAAGGTAAGTTGTTATTTGACATTTAAAGAAACATAACCTTAGCAATTTTGTTTACTAAAATTATGTTTCCCCCTCTCTCTCGCTCCCTTCTTTGGCGTACGCGAACACAGGCTGTCATCATCTACGTGCCCATTCCACAGCAGAAAGTTTTCCAGAAGATCCAAATCATTCTGGTACGTGAACTCGAGAAGAAATTCTCTGGCAAGCACGTCGTTGTTGTTGGTGAACGTAAAATTTTACCCAAGCCAACACGTAAGGCACGCAATCCATTGAAACAGAAGCGTCCACGTTCGCGTACATTGACCGCGGTCTACGATGCCATTCTTGAGGATGTTGTCTTCCCCGCTGAAATTGTTGGCAAGCGTATCCGCGTCAAGTTGGATGGCTCACAGCTGATTAAGGTGCATCTGGATAAGAATCAACAGACCACCATTGAGCACAAAGTAAGTGTTGTAATATAAAAACAAAGAACTGCGCCGAGATATAGTACAGTAGTGAGTGTTCGTTATTAATGTCCCTGTGTTTTTTGCTATACCATAATTACCAGGTAAAGTAATTGTCAAAAGGGACAGACAGTATTGTCCAATAACTCGTTATTGCACACCATTTGGCGCATTTATAGCCGGTGTGCATTTCCATATATTGGCTACACTAGCATATTTCGAAACTTTTCTAAATAAAAAGATCGTTCTTGTGTTATTTGTTGTATATATCCAAATGTGATTCAACAGTCGTCAAAAAGAACGTACAATGGAATCCAAAACAACATTGAAATCTATATATCTGAAATCGAATGCTTTTGATTTTAGATAAGATTTGTTGCTTACACCAACACAAGTATTTATTGACACAAGGCTTTGTAATTTAAACAAATAGAATGCTAAATAAGCATAGCAAAAATATTGATACATCTTTTAAATTTTCTAAACAAACTGAGCTATGCTCAAAGACAACATGCTTCCATTGCTAAAGAACGTTTACAAATAAAATATCGGCGAAAATAATTTACACGTTTCAATATTTTTTCTATGAAACCTTAACCATTTCTACCCTCACCATTTTGCCTCCTGAACGCGTATTTTTTTCAAAGCATTTCGGGACTTTCCTTTGGTGACAAACTAAAAATTATTTTTGTTTGAGTTGCAATAGCTTCTAAAGTTACTGCAAATGACGAAAGTGATTTACATTTACAGAAATATTGACTTTTTATAGAACCTATATAATGTCCCTGTGTTATTCGCTGAACTATATTGCCAAGTACAGTGGTCGTCAAAAGGGACAAACATTAAAACTGTCAATAACTCGTTATTGCATAACATTTGGCACTACTTAAAGCCGTTGTGCACTTCCATATATTGACAACAATTAAACTTAAAATTAAATTTAATAAAGAACACTTTTCTCAACTCTATATTTTCGCCATTTTGCCTCCTGAACGCAATGTTTAAAGCGTGTTGGGACTTTCCTTTGGCGGTAAATTAAAAAACTCTTTTCGCTTGAGTTGCTTTAACTTTTACAGTTTTAGTAATTGGCGTAATTAGTTGACATAATTTTATGTAGTAATACTATTTTATTAATTTAAAGATTAACATTTTACTAATTACAAATTTTTACTCTTTTTTTTTTATTTCCATTTAGGTTGATACCTTCACATCGGTCTACAAGAAGCTCACCGGTCGCGATGTTACTTTTGAATTCCCCGATAACTACCTGAATGTTTAAATCTACGCAAACATATTCTGGGAGAATAATGAAAGTAGTGTAAAAAAGAATATTCTGTCGTACAGAAATTTTTTTTCTTACGTTGGAAAGTGTAAAACGTAAATTTAATAAAAAAAAAAAAGAAAAAAACAACAAATTATTTATTTGTGGCATTTATTGTGTTAAATTAATTTTGTTTATATTAAATGCGCATATTTGTGTAGTGCAATCTAATATATCTCATAGCGACAATTATTATTAGTGAAGAAAATAAGTTCTTTGGAAGCATTCTTCAAGATCAAATCAAACTATAATAAGGATTTCTAATCTAAGTAAATTCTAATTTACTTAAAAATATAAGTAAATTATTTTTAGTTTTACAAAATTTTATTTTTAATTAAAAAAAAAAATTTTAAAAAAAAAAAGAATATTGCACAATTGTGGGTTTAAATGATTTGAAGATCTTTAATTACCTATATTAAATGGCGAATTCATGAAATTTTTGTTTGACTTCTTACAAACTATCGACACATTTTTACATATTTCTTTAAAAGATGTTTACCTGTTTTTAACCAGATATCTGGCAAAAACATGAGAAATTTTGAACCAACCCAGAGATTTTTTTAAGAATGTCGACCATTATAGCATTTAGCTTAATCGAAAATTGAGCTTCTGTTGTGTCTGAATGGGGGTTAGCTCGGTGAACCTAAACACAAATAAGAAAGAACATATAGCCGTGGTTCTATTTTAATAATTTATAGAAATGTCAGCCATTCCACGTCAAGTGGACCACCCCCCCAAGAGCAAAAGTCCCATTTTGGGTTATTTAAAACTCCCCAGTTTTTCCTGAAAGTTTTTACTCGAGGGTTTTTGAGATCGCTTACTGGAAATAAGAGCTCCTAAATTATGTGAGTATAAAATCGTTCTAGAACCCAAATATGTATGTTCTTAGAGAACGTTGCATAGGACTACCACGTCGTTATCTTTATAAAATTGTCAGAACTGTTAACATTTTACAAAATAATAGAGAAATTTTTTTGTTTTCAATAATGGAATTTAACTTATTTAATGATGATGTTTATAATATTGTAGACATATAAGAAAATGATTAAATATTCTTAAAAAATACTTTTTTTTTATAAAACTGTTAACAATTTGTTCTTTATAATATTGAGGTGGAGTAGTCTTATTTGCAATACTCAGTTTCAAAGCAAGTATTTCTTTGAATACATATTTAATAAAAAACAAACAGAAATTAATACTACCTCAAAGTCAATAAATAACAAAGGAAACTTTTATGCAATTAATTAGGAAGACTTATTATACTTCTTTTAATTTCCCAAGATATTACGTGCATGTAAATATACATTGAAACAAGGTGTTCATGCATGCCATCTATGTTTGCCCATTCCATAATCCAGAACAATGTAAATTCGCTTTGATGAGCAACAAAGACTTTTTGATTAAATACGCGCATAAATAAATGCTTTAAGATGTGTTCTCTATATGTACACATGGTTATTCTGGGATTAGAAATCATAAGAAATACTCCTTCCTTTCCCAATTTTTTTATGCGTCTTCTTCGCTTGTTACGCACTTAATTAAAAAGCTTAAACTGCGTATTTATTGGATCACTTTGTCATGTTTGTATTACTTTGTATAATTTTACGTTTTTTTTTCTTTGCGGTAGCGAAGCATAAAATGATTTTAAAAAGTTTTCGTAGAAGGGTCACATCTGATTAACGTGTAAAAAGGGGTTAATCCGTATGTGTGGCTGCTGTATACTTTACATAAATGTGTTTTGTTGTTATGTTGTATGTGTTTTGTAATTAAGGCAAATGTAATACATTGAATGAAATAGGATTACCAATTTATTTTCTATGAAATATATTCAACGGGGGTGCGCAGTTTATTTAAATATTGTCATTAATTTGTTTTACAAATATCAAATATCTCGAGTGTAATTTTTCATACATCACAAAACAAAAAATTTAAGAACACAACTTTAAAACCCCGGATACACCATATATGTGTCAAAGCACCGAAAAGTTTTTAGAGAAAAGGATGTGCTTGCCAATCAATTATACCAAAAGATTTATGGGGAAACGCATGCCCCACCTGTTGATCCAATACGATACAGCAGCGAAGGCCTAAACTCTAAAAGTTTGCAGTATTTGAAAATATTATTCTTCTTTTTAGGCTACCAATTTAGCACATTTAACACAGCTAAAAACCATTAGCCGAAACGGCAGAGATCACAAAAATATCAGAAAAATTAAATTCGAAAACAAAAAAAAATTATATTATTCATTATCAAGATTTCTACAAAACTTAATTATAACAACTTTTAAATGTTTTGTGAATTATAATATAAGTAGCCGTCACCTATTACCAAGTCTTATAACTAGAATTGTCTATATTTGACTTCTTTTGATAATACTTGGGCCGCTAGTAAAGTTTTTGAAAAAAAGAGAATAAAAATATTTATTTCGCTGAAAATAATTTAATTGTTAATTTTTTAATTTGGGCATTCGTTTATTCTACTCTAACAATTTATTACTTATTTTCAAAAATAGGAATTTTTAGTTATTGGGTAGCAATTAAGCTTCCATTATGCCTAGGACAAGCCGTTCTGTCCGATGAGTTTTTCTCCTTTAAGTAAACTTAATGTCACCATTCTACAACTCTCTTATATAAACTTCGGTCAAAATTTTAATTGAATCCGAATTTAGTTTCTGAAATTTTGAATCCATACAACAATTGCAATAATGTTGACATTCCGATGATTACTTTAATACAAAAAAGAATAGTTCATACAAAATTCATCTTTAAAATAGAACTTAAAACATTTTACAAATTGTGACTCTCCTTCGTTATGCTTTAACGTTAATAAACAAATATTTGGTTTTTGCAAAATGAGATAATTCATTTCTTTATTTGCAAATAATTTAGCTGATGTGCTTATCACTTAAAACGTTTCAACTTAATTGCTACTTGTGATCGGCGAAAGTTCACTATTATCTCAGCCGATGTTAATCGCTAGAAAAAAAAAACAAAATAAATCTATGGAAGAATTGTATACAAATCAAAATACTCACTGTTGTGCACATGCACATGAACGGATGGTCTGGGTTGAACTTTTGGTTTAGGCTTTGGTTTCGGTTTTTCTTTTGCCGGCCATCACGAATGAATTGTCAATGCCCAGAATTAGTATTACAACAATTAAGAACCAAAAAAATTTTAAAAATTTCATTTTTAAAACATTTACTTTAAAATTATACAACCGACTTGGTTAAAGTTTCCTCTTAGACTGACTTAAAAAAATTCGCTTTCAGTTGAAAAAACATTGTTAAAGCTCTCTGCGCGTTGTTTGTTTTTTTAATGATTTTTGGAATTTCCTTTCTGATAAGCATTATTTTGGTTGCGACATAATAAAGTGAATCCCCAAAGTTTTAATT
The DNA here is from genome assembly GCA_018903435.1 of Leucophenga varia. Taxonomy (NCBI): domain Eukaryota; kingdom Metazoa; phylum Arthropoda; class Insecta; order Diptera; family Drosophilidae; genus Leucophenga; species Leucophenga varia. Next base: position 449,114 of record JAEIFJ010002813.1, read on the forward strand.
GTTGTATTGTGCTAAGCACAAAATTTTAAAAAATTGATCAAATTTCTCGTTTCAATAGTAACTAAAATTAAACTTTAAATTACAGGAATTCATTTGTATAAAATGCATAGATCGCAAAATCTGGCAACACTTTCATGTTGACTGCAAAATACCTGAAAGATCATTAAATTGTTCTGGTGAGACTCGATGGGTTAAAAAAAAATAATCAGATAATACCGCCCAAACAGATTAGTTTGTACAATTTACATACATATGTAAATGTATGTGCTTTATAGTTCTGCCATGCCTGTTTTTTTTGCCTATTAATTAATAATAAATCAATTTACCCTTTAAGTAAAGGTTATAGAAATTACGGCCGGGGCGTGGCACACCAAATACTTTACACATAATGGGTTAAAATTACAAATGTTTGCTTTGACAGTTCTTATCAAACTGTAAATAACCTTAAGGAACTCTTGCATTAGCACATGACCATATTTTCTTCTCGGTCATGTGATTGGCACTTATTTAATTTCATGTCTCTCAAACTTTCTTCTACACTGAGCACAATTATTTTGAAAAGACGAAGAAAATGCATATCTTTTGGTTCATTTGTAGCTTTTCTGATTAATTCCATTGAATACGCAATACTAATGTAAAATTTTTATGTAGAATCTAAAAATAAAACCTTTTTTTTGGACAGGTTTTGCAAATATTGCTGCCTAAAATTTCTGATTTAAAAGAAAAAGTTAAAAACTGATTTCTTTAGTTTTGATTGTTTAAAATTAAAAACGAATATGATTTTTTTTTTTTCATTAGCAAAAATTACCTCCTTCTTTGTCATCAAAACAATTAGATTAAATTTATTCAATCGGAAAATTTTCAAATTTAAAACGGATTTGTACATGTACAAAAAAAAAAGATTATAATAATAAAAATGTTCTTTAATCTATTTGAAGTCGTCTTTTATTATTGCGCACAATCAAAGCTTAAATTTTCAAATTCTTTAAATGCAATTCATTCCGTGTCTGTGTGTTTACTTCTAAATTTATTTATTTTATTCAGAAACGTGTCACCTTATCAAAGTACTTGGGTCTAAATGCTACACCAGAGAACGACTGATTACCGAGTTTACGAGCACTGCGTCGTGGTCTTTTTAAGCCCCATAAGACATTGTGGTTATCTATCTATGCTGGGCATAACAAAGTTTTGAGTTCGTTGCTTTGCAATTAGACAAAGCAAATGTTTAGACAATTTATGAAGGCAAGTCAGATGTCATTTTTGTTTTTTTTTTTTTCTTTATTGAATGCTACTAAAAATAAGCATTTAAAACAAAACAAAAAAATAATAATATTTATGTTTATATTTATTTATTTCATGTCTATGTCTATCTCTCTCTCTCTCTCTCGACAAGAGTCAAAATTTATTTTATTGCTAAAGAGTTTAAGTTTATTAAATGAATAATTGAGAATACTTTTCAATTGATATGAATCAAACAAATTATTTAAATTCGTTAAGAAAAAAAGCATGACGCCAGCTTAAATTAAATGTAGACTTTGTCGTCAGTGATGTATTTATGTTAATTTTGTACGAATGTGCGCGAAGTTGTTCAATTAAAAGCCATTTAACTCAACTGTTTTGTTTGCCATTCTCATTCGATATCATTTGCTTTAATTCCTCCGCTACTCCATTGCCCACTTCGGTGTCCTGCTGCTGATTCTTTGATTTTTTACCAAAGTTTTCACCATCCTCAATGGTCTCCGGCATTGGTTTGTTATGCGTCTCGGGCAGCAGCAGCGATAGTAAACCACCGGCAAATGCAAAAGCACCACAAATAATTAGCGGTAATGGACGCCAAACTTCACCAAGCAAATTGAGATATGGTGCAAGTATGCCACCGAGACGCGCCACCATTGAAGAGGCACCAAGTCCAACATTACGTACAACCGTTGGAAATTGCTCAGCTGAGAAAATGTATATGGTGCCATACGATGATGTAATGGCCATTTTGCCAAACATAGCACATGCAATTAGCAACCAATTCATATCATGCGGTACTATTATGGTAGCCAATAAACTTACACCAGCCAGCAACATGGAACCACATAGTATGGTGCGTCGTCCCCAGCGATTAAGTGTAAAAAGCAACAGTGTATAGCCAGGTATCTCTACAAGTCCGGAAATCATAAAATTAAATAGTATATTGCCACCAAGATTGTTCGTATTCCAGGAGAGTCCATAATAGACGCCGCTATTGACAAACCAATCGAAGAAAATGAGCAACGTTTTGCGTCTCAAATTCGGATAACGCATTAAATCCAATACACTTGGTGAGGGTTCCTTAGCTTTAAGTTCATCTTGTTTCTGCTTCTCGGCAACCTCTTCGACCAGTTGTGTGTAAACTTCTTCTGGTATTTTAACCTTATTGACACGTGCCGCTTTTTCAATGACAACAAACGCTTCCTCCTTGCGTCCCTTTAAGAGTAACCAACGTGCTGATTCCGGTATGAGCCAATAGTAACACATAAATAATAAACCGGGCAATGTCAAAGCAATCTGCAGCCAACGCCAATCGTGTATGAAATATGCAAATGCGGCAGTCAGCATAAAACCAACGGAGAAGAACATTTGCACCGCAACACCGGCAAAAAGTCGATATGAGGCACCAACCAATTCCATGGCAATGACATAGGCCACAAGAAACACGCCCGATGTTGTAGCACCAACAATCATACGCGATATTGTATACGTAAAATATTCTGGTGCAAGACCGGCAAAGATGCCAAAGACCACTTGTATAACAAGCGATGCAAAGAATATCGGTTTACGTCCATATTTATCCGAAAGTTGTCCAAATATAATGCTGCCCAATAGTACACCAACCATAAACAATGAATCACTGGTAGCGGCTAGCAAATTTTGATTACAGATCATATTCCATTCGGTCACAGCGCTATTCTTATATTTGGATTGATCATAAACGTAAGCATTACATTGTACCCTATTAGTATCTGCCGCAGGCGTTGAGTTGCTTCCCAGATAATCTGTGTCATATTTTAAATCATAATACTCGCAAGTCTGCCACTTTTGCGTTATACTGTCTACCGGATAGGCCAGATGGAATTGTTCTTGGGGAAATGACTCATAGCGTGTAATATTTTCCTGTTCAAAAGGCAGTACACATCGATAGTCGGGTCGTGCGAGTAAAAAGACGCCAGCTAGTTTATGAAAGGCACAGACGATGGCCGGCAGACAGAGCATAAAATAAATACGTTTCTGATAGCGTCCAAACTCGCCGAGATAGGTTATAACTTCGTCGTAGCCCATTTTGTTTTATTGTGTATGTTGTTTGAAATACTTCTTTAATAATCTGTAAACAAACAAAAAATAAAAACGAGTGATAATGTGCAAAAAGCAGGCTAGAGCAATACATTTGAATGCCCTAGATATATATTGTATAAACTAAATCATTATCAAAAATATAATTTATATGAGATAAATGTGCTACAACTTGAATATTTAGATACTAAGAATATATAATATGGCAGTTCCATTTTAAGCAAATGCAAAGCTATATTGGCCTTATTTGCTGAGGTGTTTACAGTTTTTATAAATGTTAAAAAGAAGAAGACATGAATGAATGAATAATTCAGAATGAATGAACGAATAAATTATTAAGAACCCTTTACAGATACCTTATTTAGGAGCTTCAAATTTGGTCTGGTTAATGCCTAGATGACCCCATAAAATTTGTGAATCGGACAACTATTAAGTGTGGCACCCATACAAATCCATTTAATATTGAAAACTGTTTTGGTTTTTTTTTTTTTTTTTTTTGTAAGGATAATTTTTATATCGAACTTCCATTACATATTAAATTTGTTTAATAATTTCAAAAACTTTTCAACTTGTTTTTATGAAAATCTCATATAATTATAGTAGATACTCCGGTGTATTTAAAACACAGAATGATTCCATGATAAAACATTATTTTTAAATTTCATATCGGACGGAATTTTGTTTATTTTACTTTTTTTAAATGCTCTCAATATCACATTTTGTCCAAAATGACTATACAAAGCCTCATAATATCTGATTAGATTATGGATGTCACATCTTGCACATAAATTCCAGATAAAATCGTATCCATCAATCTTTCTGCAATTCAAAAGAACTGAATTTATGGGACTTTTAAAATAATTTTTAAATTTGCTTGCGGACTGCTACAAGTTGCTATTGCTTCCAAAAAGATAGATGGTCTAACTATGTTAGATTTATCTTGTTCAAAAATGTTTAAATTAAATAGGTATAGCTAACTAAAAAAGAACGAATGCTTTTGTAAAAATTACTGCAATTATCCTACTCTGTTTGTATATTTACAATAAAATTTACGGGTGTCACAAAATCTCTTTTGGTTGGTTTCAAATTTCTTGTGTGTATATTATATTTATTTTTTAAATAATGTTTGAACTATTTGTAAATTATACTCACTAATTTAAAGAATTTTAGAAGAGATTTAAAACCAATCGAAAGGAGTTTTTTTTTAACTTCAGCCTTTAAACTATTCTTTTTTATATTAACACGCGTATAGTAATTTCTTTGAAAGATATCTAATTTTTTGTATCTTCTCTTTTGCTTTCGACCGGCGTTTTGTGAAAAAAAAAAACAACAACAAAAAAATTATTCGCAATGCGACGCTTGTCTAATTCGTTTTTTTTTTCTCTCTGTTTTTTTTTTTTTTGGTACCTACTTTTGGTAAATCGTATGATTTTGACTGTTTACCACGTCATAACCATTAGCTGGCAACAGCAGCAAAGGAAAACGTGTATTCAGAAACTACTTTGTTGTAGATACACAAACAAACGCAAACGGAGCGCAATTGCTAATTGAACGCTGTACTGAATACGTTATGACGTATACGCAACAAGTTTTTAGATTTGCGCGGCAGCAGTTGCGCATTCAAAACGCTTAAAATTTTTTATTTTATTTTAACAGCTGCTCTGATGTTTGTTTTCGAAATTAGTTTACAGTTATATTATTTTTGCATATATTTTGTTTGATGCATAATTTATCAACTTCATCCACTTTTTTTTTTGTTTGTTTGCTAAACACCCTTTTTACGTTTCGTAAGCGATTAGCTAAACTAAACTGCGCGAATAAGACAAGAACCGATCGCGTTCAATGCCGCAGAGCAACTGATTTTCATATATCGCATTTTGGCGCAAAGAAAATTCATTAGGCATAGCAATTTCTCTTTCTCTCTTTCGACAAAATTCTCACTATCGTTCTCACCGCTCTCATTATCGTTTTCAACGATGCGATGCGTGATCATTTAAGCGGTTCGTATTCGTAACCCACATTTCGCTCTGTGCAACCAACTTTCATGCGTTTCAAGTTTTTACTTCTTTTTGGTCGTAGTCCATAAATGCTTCGCAGGCTTTTAGCTTTCAACAATGCCCCCTGTATCTGCTTGACGAAATATTTTTTTAGTTGAGCTAAACACGAGACTTTTCGTAATCTTTTTGTTCAAAATAATTATAAAATATAATTCTATTCTAGACAAAAGCAGTTCAAGTTCAAATCATTTTGCTTTAGTTGTTTTTTTTTTCTTTGTCTGATTTTCATTCATATTTATAGGAATTTATATTATACATATTCGTCTGGCATCATTATATTAATATGTATGCTATTTATGTTTACGTACTGAAATTCTAATTCATTAATTAGTTTTTGTTCTTATCTTATCGCCAAATAGTAGGTATCAATTATATTGTCATGCTATAAATAAATGAATGAATAGAAAAAATTCTTGAAGTGATATACGGAAAGTACGGAATAGTTGAAAGTTAAAACGTGATCATCCAATGATAAGCTAAACAGTGCTGTCTTAAAAAAAAAAATTTAGATATTAAAATGCGAGAGAAAGATGATTATATTTATGAGTGCTTTACTAAGTGCTAATATTCCAAAAAAAAAAAAAATGGGGAAAAAAACAAAAATTTTTTGAAGTAAAGAAACAAATTTACTAGGTACGCCACTGCAATAGGCATAAACGTAATTGGTCATGTGTTCGGACAATCATGCAGGAAAGTCATGTGTTGCAAAAAAAACTAAAAATTCACCAGACTGTTAGCCTAAAATTGTGTTTAAAAAGTGGTGAAAAAATGCCGGAAACGAAGTTATAAAAATTATGTTTGATCATTTCATTTAATTGAAGAATTTAAAAAAAATGTATAATTACTTAAATAATGGCAAATTTGAATTCGACATGTTGTAAATTATATCATGGGTAGTAGGAGCTGTAAATTAGAAACTTAACATACCCATTTACTCTACGGCAGATAGAAAGATATACACGGCTAATTTACGAGTATCTTGGTTGTCAATGCTTCAATATCATTTAGAAAATTCTTGACACCGTGTGATTGTCACAATTAAGTCGAGCTATTGTACCTAATACTATGCGATTTAAAATTTCACGACAATATTAATGTGGCTCGAGCTGTCGAGACACCTACTATAATATTTTAAATACTTTAATTTAAGCTTTCAAACCTTATTTTCTATAGCCATTAATTATAAATATTTTTAAACTATAAATCAATGTTACATACCACATATTTACGAAATGTGCGATAATACCATAAGAAATAAATCGTTATCAAATGTTTGTACTTATAAAGAATTAAAAACAAATTCACAATGAATAATTTTACATATTTAAATGATAACGAAACTCTAGAACATGAGAAAAGTATTAAATATTGTTAGTCAATTTTATATATGACTATCAGATTACACTAAATATCTTTTTTTTTTTCGTACCTCATGATTTAAAAGTTTTCGGCCATCCATTGGATCCACCTAATTGGCATTTTAAAATCCTGACTTCAGTTAAAAAAAAAAAAACAAAATCCAATCACTTTTTAAAAATTCATACGAAATATTGGATCCGAAATTTTGAATTGTAAATCAGCGACCAAAAAAAAAAAATTTTTTTTTAAAATAATTTTGTCTTAACAATTCTTTTGGGCATGATGTGTTCGATTTAATATGGAATGACTCATACAGAAAAAGATAATGCAAAAAAATGAGAATCTAAGCTGAATATGCTTGTACTCTTTACGAATCCTCACATCTGATTAAAATTAAATATAGTTTATGAACTTCATAGTGTGTTGTGTATTAAGATCGCAAATAAGTTTATTATTTGAAATATATAATGAAAATATTCATTCATTGAGAATTTCCATATCAATAAAATATTGGCTTGTTTTGAGAATCCGGCTTCAAAGTTCGCGCGTTCCAATTATACAACAAAAATTTATAGTAATGAAAGTCTCGTGTTCAATTGAAGCAGATAAGAATTCAAAGTGTTTGCACTGCACTCTATTTGGAAAAAAATTGATATTGACAAAAGATTATATCTTGCAAAGTGTTTAGAGAATGGGAAGCAAAAAAATAAATAATTATACAAATGCATTTAGACTGTTGAAGTTGAATTAGGTTGAAATTGGTAAATACTATTAGAATGGGCATCACTTCATTAAGGGTTTTCAGGGATTATGTCTAAAACAACGTAGTATAGCGAATTAATAATAAAATAAGATCTGAAAATATATTTTACGAAATGAGAACAACATATTTATTTATAATTTTTGATAAAAGAGCTTTAATATATTGAAGCTAGCTAATGAGAATATCAAAATATAAATAAGATTTATTTTTTTCTTGCTTAATGTTTGTTTTGGTATACAAATGAGATTAATTGAAGCTACATAATAATACTTGGACAGATAAACTAAAAGTCTATAGCAAATGCATTGAATTAAATGATGAGATTAAGGTAATTCAATATTTTTTAGTTCCATTTCCATTGGCATTAAGCGGTACAGATGACTCCAATTCCTTGCCATTCTCCATGTACTCATCTGCTTTGGTTTGTCGCCCAAAACGTTCACCATCAGCAATAGTTTCTAGCATTGGTTTATTGTGCGTCTCGGGCAGCAGCAACGATAGTAGACCACCAGTAAATGCTAAAGCGCCAAATATAATCAACGGTAAGGGACGCCAAACATTTGCGAGCAAATTGAAGAATGGCGCCAAAATGCCGCCAATACGTGCAACCATGGAGGCCGCACCCAAACCGACATTACGTACCACCGTAGGAAATTGCTCAGCTGAGAATATGTAAACAGTGCCGTAGGATGCGGTGATGGCAAGTTTTCCAATCATTGCGCATGTGACAATAAGCCAGTTCATTTGTGAGGGAACAATAATTGTTAACAGCAGACTTGTGCCTGCGACCAGCATACAGCCACAGAGTATAGAGCGACGACCCCACCTGTTGAGTGTAAACAATAGAAATGTGTAGGCGGGTATCTCTACGGCGCCAGATATAACAAAGTTTAAGAGAACATTGTCGCCGAGATTATTTGTATTCCATGAGAGTCCATAATAAACGCCGCTGTTGACAAACCAATCGAAGAATATTAACAAGGTTTTACGTCTCAAATTTGGATAACGTAGTAAATCTAGCACGGATGGCGGTGGTGTGGGCTTTTCCTCTTTGTCAAGTGACTGTTTTTCACTTTGTGTTTGTTGCTGTTGTTGCTGTATTTCGGCACCCACATCGAGTAGCGTGCTGAGTGCATCATTCGTTATATCAATTTTATTAAAACGTGCAGCTTTTTGTATATTCTTTATGGCCAATTCTTTGCGTCCCTTCGAAAGTAACCAACGTGCCGATTCGGGTATTATCCAATAATAACACATAAAAATCAGTCCGGGTAATGTAAGCGCAATCTGTAAATTACGCCAATCATGTACAAAGTATGCAAATGCAGCGGTTAGCATAAAACCAATGGAGAAGAACATCATAACAAAAATGCCAGCAAAAAGACGTTTCGTTGGTCCAACCATTTCCATGGCAATAACATAGGCGACCAGAAACACGCCTGATGTAGTAGCACCGACAACAAAACGCGCTGCTGTATATGTAATATATTCCGGTGCAATGCCAGCGAGTACACCAAAAATAACTTGTATAACAAGCGATGCAAAGAAAATCGGCTTACGTCCATATTTATCAGAGAGTTGTCCAAATATAATGCTACCCAGCAGTACGCCCAGCATAAAAAGTGCATCACTGGTAGCGGTAAGAAAACCACGGCCACACACCATATTCCATTCGGTGACAGCACTATTCTCATACTTGGATTTATCATAGACATATCGCTCGCAGGCAATAGAACCATTTTCGAATGCTGGATGACTTCGGTTTAGATAAGCTTCGGTAAAGTTCACATTATAGTATTCACAGGTGTCATACTTATCGGTTAGTTTAACTTTTGGATATGATAGATACCATAAGTTCTCGGATAGCTCATATTTGCTGCTGGTATTATGCTGTGTCTCGAATGGCAGCACACAGCGAAAATCGGGTGTTGCGAGTAAAAAAACGCCAGCCAGCTTATGAAATGCGCACGGTATCGATGTTAGGCAAATGAGAAAATATATAATCTTCTGATAGCGTCCGAAATCACCGAGTTGCACAATGACTTCGTCGTAACCCATTGTTTTGTTGTTTTTGTTATTTTTGTTATTTTTGTTATTTTTGATAGCAGCACAGCAGCGAAACAGTAAAACGTGCTAAAACGGATTCGTAGTTATGTGTTGTATCTTTTACTTCTTGCAGCTGTTGCTTGACATTGACAATGATTTTCTTGTTTGATTATTTTGTTTTTTTTAGCTCTTCAAATGCTTTTCGTCGCTGTCGCCGTCACTATAACGCTCTCCCAATTCCGTCGATTTAAAATATGCAACAACAACAAAAAATATTCAAATATGCGTATCTCGTGATATTTATATGTACGATTTTTTTTATGTATGTGACAACCACATTTATTATGACGTGTACTTTGACCAAAAAAAAAAAATAAAGAAGAGCATTAAACATGACATAAAATAATAAGAAATGCCCGCGTGAGTCACTCCAATAAGTTTTCAGTGCAACCTTATTACTGTGTCTTATTGTATGCCTTTGGCCGGTCTCACTTTCTCACAATAAGCGTTTACAAAAAGCCGGCAAAACAATGCATAAATATTTAATGAGAACGAAAAGGCGAAAGAAGAAAAACGGATTGAATGTAAAAAAAAATGTATCTCTTCCTTTTCGCTTTACGCGATTTGAATTTTCACTACCGTGCGCGTTCCGAAGCAAATAACGACTAAAACTTTTTAAGTCTAAACATCAAAATTACTGCAAAAAAGAGCGCTGCTATGGTAGAACTAACACATATACAGAAATAAGTACCTACATATGTACATATGGAACAAAGAGACCGCATCCGCTCACACTGACATCCGTACGTACGCTCATGCGCCCCCAGTTAGGCACTCTCTTTTCGTCTTGCTCGGAACTCGTAGTATTCAGGTAAGCATATAAACGTTGACTTACATTGATGGATATCGTTCGATTGTTTGGTTAGAATTACTGCACTTCTACGTACATACTCGTATGTATGTATATGGGACATTCCATAGATGAAAGATGAAACCTTAGTACCCATGTAAAATGTGCAGTCCTCTTATTAATTTTATAATAACATATCATTTTTATTGTGGTCTTGTATAAAGAAAAAGTCAAACAAATTCGTTCTTATATTGAGAGCGAATTCGTTCTTGTATCGAGAACGATTTATTCTTCGTTAACCTATTTCAAATTATAATTTTTTAAATATAAATTTTGCATTGGATTTTTGGAAACCTGTGCTTAACATACTTTTGGCGATGAATTGAATTTCCTAGAAAACAAGGTTTATAATAATATAAAGTCTGGTTAATAGTATATAACTTGGCATGCAATAATTCTTTTCAACTCTCTGTTTAAGCTGACGAATCTTAAAATATGCCACATACTATATTGATATGGAATGTTTCATATTTCAAGCATGTCATATAAAAACAGTATCCTAAAACCATCCCCTTTTTTTCCAAGAGGCGACTCTCATCTCATCTTGGTGGTTGCGCTGGCAACAGCTGCCACTACCAACACATCAAGACGCTTTTTACGCTCTTTACATCTTAAAATGATGACTGATTCTTTTCTTATCACGCTCAATAATATTTTGCTGCCTACAGTTCTCCGCTTAATTGTTAGGGATGCTGGTACCCCATACAACATTTAAAAATAAAGTTACAAACGGTTCGCAATCAGACCAGCACACGTCACCTAACTGGTACATGCCACAGCAAATCAACCAATCACAAAACATCGTACGATTTTATTTAATTGAGACAAATTAGGATTTATTAAAATGATTTTTATTTTTAGATCGGTTTGTACATATCAGTTTGATCAAATTTAATTGAATCATTTGCTTGAACTGATTGATATTTTTGTTCATTTATTAAAAAAAATTGGATGGGGGTCAATAGGACGAGTCACATTATGGAACAGCTATAATCCAGTATAGTTTAAAGTGATATGAGATCGGACCAACAACTTTTGAGATTTTTAATAAAATATTTTTATTACTTAATCTTTGCTCCGCAGTATCATAGGTGCACCAACTTACGTCAGGAACTCCGTCATCCACAGAGACCTAGACGTAACATCTGTGGGAAATGAAATTCGTAAATTCTGAACCCGCTACATCTCCATTGGAGCAACATAATAATCAGTTGGTTATAAACTTTCTTGACAATAGCCAATATATAAGGCGGCTCAAAAGAACTCACCCCCTGGACCTACCTTTCAGTACTGAGTTGAACTGGTGAAAATAATGTTGTTTATGTTGATTACACAGGCCTACAAGTTTTTAACCCAGAGACAAGACCTATCATACCCGAAGGATTTTGATGCGCTGAATCCGAATCCGTGCTCGGAATTGCTCCTATACGTCTGGTTTTGAGATATCCAAACCTAAAAGTGCCAAAAACGCGTTTTTTGCAGTTTTTGAGGTTACGCGACAGACGGAAAAAAATTATTATCAAAAAACGTTTTATGGCAATTGAAAGTACCACCCTTCCCCTTTTAAACCTTTTTGGATTTTTTCAAATATCTTTTTTTCACCGAAAAATCTCTATTTGAAATTTTACAATTAAGCGTAAAAGCGTTAAAGGGTTAATACGCTTAATTGTAAAATTTCAAATAGCGATATTTCGGTGAAAAAATATATTTGAAAAATCCAAAAAGGTTTAGAAGGGGAAGGGTGATACTTTCAATTGCCATAAAACGTTTTTTGATAATAAGTTTTTCCTTCCGTCACGTAACTAAACAAAAACGTTTTTTGCACTTTTAGGTTAGGATATCTCGAAAACCAGACGTATAGAGTGATTACGGATTCGGATTCAGCGCATCAAAATCCTTCGGGTGTGTTTCCGGTCTCTGGGTCTAGACTTTTGTTAAATTTTGTCGGCCTGTGTTATCTTATTCAAAGATAATTGTTAAAATTGTAATCAATACCGTTTGTGCTAATAGGCAGGCACCAACCAGTGATGTTCCCTTTTCATGTTGTGTATTAGTGCTGAAATAATTTGCTTGAAAATGTAAAAAAATCTTTAAATTTTATAAATAATAATTTGCTTTAGATCAGTTCGTTAACCCCCATCCAGTCACTTTGAACAAAGATTCATGTATTATCCTGTATTGTAATATTAATTGTTTGGATTTGGATATTTAAGGATTTATTGAATATGTTCAAAGAGATTAATGATTGATTAACATATTTTTAAAATTTACTGCCACCAAAATCGCGCGCTTTTGCAAGAAAGTACATATTTCATTTACGCGAATAGATAAATTAAACAATAATATCGAATTTCTTACTCTTGCTTGTCTTGTGTAATGTTTGCTTTAGTATTAATGTGGAGATATGATAAAAAGTTTGCATTACAGATATTTGTATGAAATTTTATAAAGTCATTGAACTGAGCCATGTTAACTACTGTCTCAAGGTCTTTTGACACAGCTGACTATGCAGTGATTTCTGAAATTTAATTAAAAATGTTTGTACATTGATTTCACTGAATTTATTTTGAGATTTTTATTGCAACGAATTCAATAGCTCAAATTTAAGAAATTTTTATTATTATTATGGATGAATTATATTGTCTATATAACAGCTAAGATGCAAACTCTGATTATTCTATATGTCGCCCACCAGATTCTTGATTTCCTGTGCTTACGGGCTCTGGAACAGGTGACCTCTTTTCTCGTCTACTCGTGGGATAAAACTAATAAACACAAATCTTAATTAAAATGCGATTCAAATAGCATCAGAAACCCGGAAAGACTAAATTAGGTGTTTTCACCTCTCTATACTCAAGCCTTGGTGTCGGGCACAACTGAACATCAGCAGTAAAGTCCAATAAAGTCCACCGTACAATTGGAGCAGCCCCCAAGCCATTACCCCAGATGATAAAAAAACCCATCCAGAATTAAATTTTTCGGAAAGTCGACTCTCAGAAGCACACAAAGGTTGACATACATAGTTCTCAAACTGCTTAGGAGAATGATTTCCCTATGAAGCATAAGGTTCAGGAATTCTTTCCCTCAAAATGCAACACTTACAGCACCGTGTGTCATAAAGTGCTTAATGAAAAAGAGGGGGTCAGCGCATATCGCTTTAGAACCTTTTTTGTTCAATGTCCCCTTAGGGCTAGTATTCATATGTAATATGATAATATTTATAGAGTATATTGTAACATATTTAACGAAATGCTTCAAGTAATTTTACGCTTAATATATTTAAAGCATAAAATATCTTAGACAAGTGTTAAAATTAAAGTAAATTTTAATTTTAGTTATTTAATACGAACCATATGAAAATATTATGAAGTCTAACTATAGAATTTTTATTTTTTATAGTGTTAATGTATTCCAAATTGAAAGGAGTTCAGAATGTTATTACGTATTCATCAGTATCAAAACCAATAGAAAGAAATTATGCAGCTTCAACTGCTGGCATGATTACACTTCTTAAACTGGAAGAATTACTTATCGATAATTTTCGAAATTACGAAGCTGTTTTGAATGAAAAAATAATGAAAATTGAATTGTTAGTAGAAGTTGTATTCTATAAAAAAAATAAATATTTATTATTATTTTCAAACATTTTTTTATTATATTTAGAGAATTAAGCGAAATGATTGCGGGAACTGAGAATTACGGCGATAATGCCGAAGAGTATCTATCAAATCCATTAAATAGCTACTCGCTTATACGTCATATGTACACAGATTGGTGGAAGTTGGTAAATTATATTAAAAATAAAGATGAAGAAGGTTTGTATTACAATTACATATTATTTAAAATTTTATTATTATAACTTTATTAATTTATTTATAACTTAAGCGGATCAAATTAATTATTTGCAAAAAATTAAATCATTGCTACCAACTAAAAAAGATTTAAATGAATCTTTGACTGGAATGATGCGTATACAGACAGTTTATGATTTACAATCGAAAGATATGGCAAGCGGATTGCTAAATCATAAACAATATGAGTAAGTTGCTTAACCCGAACCTCAGCATATATGTTTAATAGACCCCATACAAAACGTATTCATACTACATATATTAATTATTATAATGCTTTTTTTTAGTGCTAAACTATCGGCACAAGACTGCTTTACAATGGGCATTGGTTATCTTAATAGTGGCAATATGAATCAAGCTGAAAATTGGTTTGATTTAGCACTCGAGCACTTTTCATCGAATTACTTAAGTGTTTACGAAGCACTCAATTTTGGAATTTCAGATATTTATGAAATGAAGGCGACGGTTTATGCAAAGCAAAGTATATATCTGAGAATTTTAGCAACAAAATTATTATAAAATATGTAAAATTTTATTTTGCAGATCATTATTTGAAGGCGGTAAAAAGTATAAATGCAGCATTAATTTATAGACCCGAAGACCCAAAACTATTGCAACAATTATCGAAGTATATGCACAAATATAAATCTATATCAATTCAAGAAACAAAAGATAAACAAGCCATAATTAACAATCGTACCGATTATTTCAAATATTTCGATTCTTGTACTTTTGATTATTTGCAGAAATCTAAAGATTCGAAACTTCATTGTCGCTACAATACAACAGCATCTCCCTTTTTACGTTTAGCACCTGTTAAAATGGAGGAAATATCTTTGGATCCATATATTGTACTCTATTATGATCTTATCTATGAACACGAAATACTGCAGTTAAAAAATGCTACATTTAATAGATTGAGACGCGTCCATGTTTTGGATGCTAATAAAAACAAAGTCATTGCACACAAAGAACGCATTGCTAAGGGCTACAATATGTTCAATAATATGTCAGCTGCAACGTTACGCATATATCAATTGATTGAAGATATTACTGGTCTCAACTGTACAAAATCGGAAAGATTAGAAATTATAAACTACGGCATTGGTGGTCACTATATGATACATCCGGATTATTTAAATACTTCGAAGGTAATTTGAGTTTCTAAATATAAGTGAAATCTTAACTTTTCTTTTTTAGTCAATTTTAGGTATGCATAAAAATGGCGATCGCATAGCAACGGTTTTGATATATGTAAGTTGAGAATTAAATCATAAATAATATCATTTCACAAACATTTTTATAGTTAAACGATGTGGAACAAGGCGGTGCTACTATTTTTCCATATATCGACATTAAAATAGAACCGAAAAAAGGTGCAGCACTTTTTGTGGTATAATCTAAAAAACTCTGGAGAACCAAATCGATATACAATGCATAGTTCTTGTCCCATACTTGTTGGTTCCAAATGGAGTAATTATAGAAAAATGCTTTAGTGTCATATTTAAAAATAGTTGATACAACTTCTTTATTTTATAGTATTAATCAAATGGATTAGAGAAAGAGATCAATTATTTCGGAAACCGTGTTACAAGGAATATTAAAAATGTATTGTTGTCGTAAGATTAACTTTTATTTATTAAACGGTTTTTACTTTAAAAACTTTTAAAAAATATCTTTATTATAAGAAATATATATGTATGCCATTGAGAAATTACACTGGTTTCAGGCTTTCTATGTACCCATTTCCATGTATTTTGGGGCGTAGATTCCAATATGCCCTAGGCATATCGTTTATGAAAAGACATTGAATTTGAAGTGCAACCATAAAGACACAAAATGTTTTTATTCCGATGAGCAATAAAAATATACTTTATTATTTCTTTTTAAAGAAACACAAAATTTCAATATCAAAAACAAAATACATATTCTCCTCTACAGCTGTTCAAATATTTTAAACGTTAGTATATAATGCTATATTGCCTTTATATATTAACATTTTTTTGAACTTCTTTAAGGGAATTCAACTGTGCATTGTTGTACAACAGCTAAAATTATTTTTTAAGGCATGGTTTTCGAAATGTTTGTGGTCTTTCACGAATCCACTTTGTTGCGACTTGAATACAAAAAATGAATATTAAAATATTAAACTTTTTTTTTTTTTTTTTTTTTTTTTTGGGGTATAAATAAACCAAAAATTCTTACTCCACTTGGAACCGACTAGCGTGGGGCAAGCGCCATGTACTGTGTTTATAATGCCATTTCCTTCGTTATCAAGATTATACCAAAAGAGAGCTGAACCTTTTTGTGGAAAATTGGCAATTTTAAGATTTGGAAATACAGTAGCACCACCTTGTTCCACATTGCTTAGCTGAAAGTTTGACAAAATTAATATAAAAGAAAATTATAATATTTTTTTCTTTATACTGAAGCTTACATAAAATAGTAAAGTTGCAATTCGATTACCATGCGCATCTGTATAGTTCTGTAGGTCAAAAATTTATGTAATTGTATAAAAAAAACAATAATTGTACTTACATTCGGTTCAAAATAATCATTATGTGGCACATAATGCCCACCGATGCCATAATTCATTACTTGCAATATATCCGACTTTCGCTCATCTAAGTTTGTCATCTCCATTATGCGTCGATTAATGCGGAAGCCAATTGGTGAAACATTCTCAGTAAAATCAAAATCTTTCGATGTACGACCCTTTATAACTGTAGCAGCATCCGCATCAATACTTCCTCCAACCATGCCACGTTGTAATTGTGGCAATAAAAGTGTTTTGAGTATATGCATTTCATGTTCGGAAATGAATTCATAAATTAAAATTATATACGGGTCTAGTGAAAGTTCCTCCATTTTGTATGGTGCTATTCTCAAAAATGGTGAAGCTGCTGTATATAAGCGGCAATGAAATTTAGAAAGTGTTTTGAATTCGCCACGACAACCTTGATTGAATGTCTCATAAAATTCCGAATAGTATGGATTTGGAGCCTGAAAATTTTTCTAATAAATTGATTTATATAAAAAAAATCGAAATTACTTACAACTGTAGGTCTAAACGAATTTCTTCTGGATGCAAATTCAATTTTTGATTTTAGATTTAATAAAAATGTATTATTTGGGTCATCGAGCAAAGCGTTCTCCAAAATGTTTAATGCCTGCGGAAAACGCTCTGAAAAAAATTGAAATTTTTTTTTTTTAAGTTTAGGCAATTTTAGATACTTACTATCCTTGTATAGAGCAATTAAATATAACTGTAATATTTGGAATCTTTTCAAACCCAATAGTTCATAGATACTTTTGTATTTGGATGCAAATTGTTCAAGTGCTAATCTTAGCCACTGCGCAGCATCGTAGAATTTTTCTTTCTTGTACAAATGTAGTCCAATTGCAAAGCATTCCAATGATTTTAATTTAGAGCTAAAATTTTGTAATTTACTGAAATAATTCAAATAATCTTATGTCATGCTCAAATCTTACTCATATTGCTTGCCATCAAGTAGTCCGGTTGCAATTTCGTTTGCATTTAATTCATAAGTCTTCTGTATGCGAATTATTGCAGCCGTTGACTCTTTCAGATCGATTTTTGTGGGCAGTGCAGTTTTAAAATTTCTCATAAATTTTAATTGAGCTATGAATTGATTTCTTGACAATTAGATACATACATCAATATTTCGGCAACTCTTACCTTTTCCAATTTTTTGTACTAAAAATGAAAATATTTTAGGCCAATCTTTAAGCAATAAATGCATTATTGAAAATTTTTTTTATTCGCTTTAAATCATTTTCATTGGCATCAGGCCAAAATTCTGTTTCATTCATAGACAATTTGATGCTGGAAATAATTTAAAAAAATTTAAATTGTTTATCCAAATTAAATATTAAACTTACGTTTGCAACATTGATAATCTTCTTTTTAATAGATTCGCATAATTTTGAAGATTTGTTAATAGTTTTTGCTCTACGTCTAATAGTTGAACCATACCCGCAATCGAAGCGGAATGACTTTTTTCTGCACGATGTTCGAAAGTACGTGGTACAAGTCTGCTGACGACACAATTGATAAAAACTATTGTCAAAAGACAGCGAATTTTTAAAAACATTTTTGAGTTGATTTACTTGGGAAGCTAAACAGAAAAATATGAGAACTAAATGAAAATTTTAATAACCATTTGCTACGCTTGATGCGTAATTTATTTAATTATAGCATAAAACAATAAACAGTGCTACAGTCAAGTAGGTTCGACTACAAGATGCCCTGTATTTTGTATAAAATTTTGTTGGTAAATAAAAAAGAAATAAATAATTAACATTTTGAAGACAAACACGAAAGCTCTCGGTCTAAGAAATATTTCTAAATACTTACTTTTCCGATATTGGTCTTATAAAGGAAAAATTACTCCACCTGAAATGCCACTTCTAAGTATTGGTGTGTTTCATTGTTCTTCGTTAAGTTATTATGTGCATTCCTTTCACGAAAAAAAAACCTTGAGAACAAGCCAATGCTTAAATAGTTTATAAAAGTCTGAATTCCAAGTGGAATATAAATACATTTATTTGTTATATCTCATTTCTACAAATTTTATAACATTTATTAAAAATAAAATATAATCTTTTTTTTATATTTATTACATACATAATTAATATTTTTATTTTATATTTTAAAACAAAAGTAAATAAATTTGAAATATGTAAGTTTTTTTCTATTATTTATATTAATCTTTTTTTTTTAATATATTTTATTGTTTTGTAATATTTTTTATCATATCATTATGATAATGATCGTCAAATTTTAACAATTAAAAACAGTTTAAAAATTTTCTTTTAATTTTTTTTTTTTTTTTTTTTTTTTATTTTTTATTTTGCATTTAGTGATCTACAATCTTTCTAAACAAAACGCAGTTTCTAAAAAAAAAAAAATAATAAAATAACCAACGAATTATTTACACAAAAATATTATGCGATCAAACAAAATCGTTTCTTATTGGCTCTGTCGGTGAATTTTTATTATTTTTTTTCGTTACATTTATATCGAAATTATAATTTTTTTCTATGCGCTACAAATAAAAACCCATCGGTACCAACTTTTATTACACACAAATATTTATAATAACTATTTTCTTTCGTTCGCATCTTATTTATAGTCTAATTTATTTTTCATGCAAATTTGCATTTTAAATAATATTGAACAAATTTAAATCTGTTTAATTAACGTATTCGTTTTTCTATTTTCGTTTTTTTTTCTTCTAAAAGTGATTTTTCTAAAATCTTCTTTCAAGCAGATTTATTTTTTTTTTCTTTATCATTTTGTCATACTGTAATTTAAACATAAAATTAAAATGCCACTATGTTTATTTTTTGTTTTAACTGTTTCATCATTCGTAAAATAAAATTTTCTACTCGCATTTGCTTTTAACTGTCAGCATAATTTGATTCGTTTGCCGTATTAGAAAAAGTGCACTTATGAATACTGCATTCGGCCTGAAAATGAAAGAAAACAAAAAATAATTAAATATAGGCAATATTATTTTGTATAAAAATTTGTTAGAATGTACAAGGTTTGCTTGGAAGATTTGAATTAGTGCCAAATATTTATACGAATTTTCATTTTTGCACTTCAGGTAGTTTTAAAAATATGATACATTTTGCATTATCGCTTACTATTCATCATAAAAATTTTATATCTGTAATTTAAATAATATATCTGTAAAGATATAATTGGCTTTACTACAGGATGCCATCTAAATTTTCTAAAAAAAAATGGGCTTCACCTGGAAAGCTAGTACCTCCAATATTTTTTTTAAAGATCAAAAATTCTTGTTTGATTAAACCAAAATAGGAAAGAACACTACAAGATACCATTAACCCTATTTTTATGTACTTTATAAATTATGTTCTATACTACTACCATTTTTTATTATGTATTATTGATTCGAGCTTCATCTTCACGAAAAATGTTCATACAAAAGTTATAGCTTGGTAAACATCATATAAAAATTCCAAAACTTGGGATAACTTTGTATCACTTAAATCACTTTTCCCTTCTGAAAGAACCATTTAATTTTTATGTAATTCTGAAAATGGGTTTAGTTCTATTTAAGAATATAAATTTCAACAGTGTTTTGTATAGCATTCTGTAGAAAAACAAATTCAATACATATTTCCAATTTGATTTATCGTGTTATCTGCAAAAACTTATGTAAACTCACAGAAAACTGTAAATAACACTAAATGATAAGCAAAAGAATTTGGTAGCATAATCAGAAAAACAATAGAATGACATCATATGATAAGCAAAATGAAAAACAAACAATGCAACTAAAAATTCACTTTTAATGTAATATAGAATCGTTAACTTACTGTCCCTCTTTAAAGTATTCCTTTAGCGTTGTACTGAATTTTTTGGAATATTTAACAAACTCTTTTTTACGCTGTTCCACGGCTTGTTTGCCTGTTACGCCCGGTATAAACGAACCGATCTCGTTAACCACATCAAGCAGTTTCTTTATGGCGCTAGCGATCTCTAAAAAAAAACAAGAAATAAAATAAATTAATTATAAAATAAATAAAAAAGCACAAAAATTCTTAATTCACTCACTTGATTGTTTCTAAAAAAGTCTTGCGATCGTTGATCTCATCCGGTATGCGACTGAGTATAACTTTCAACGCGACGGATTTACGATTAAGTTCTTGGAACGGTTCCTCTGTGCGTGTCAAACGATATTCGTTCACTACAACAAAAACGTTATTATTAAATGGAAAGATCAGCTTTAAGAGGTTTATGGTACTTACAATCGGCTTCAGTGATATTTCCCTGTAGACGGAGCACTGCCTCATTGAGATTGACATTGAGGTCAGCACGACGCACGATCGTCGCAACGAGGTCATAGCAGAAACCCGGATTATTCTGTTCCGATTTGAGTATAGCGGAGCGCAATGATTGTGCTGCGCCGACGTCTCGTCGTTCAAGCTAAAAAGTATTTAAGCGCATAAAATCTTTGCCGTTCTAGTTTCTATTGTTTTCTCTTATTCCTCTCTCTCTCTCTCCCTCTCTCCAATCTATCTCCCTCATTCTTTCTCTGCATTTCTATTGCCACTTACCTGTGTGAAAATTGGCCTCAGAATAACGGGCAAAACGAGAGACGAAGTTGGCTCGCGCTCGCCCATTGTCATGTTTTGCAGATGCGCGCACCTACTTCCGGGTTATTTATATACGTTACTTGATTTCTGCTCAGTGTTTTAAGCTGTCAATATATTCTTGAGGAGTACACAAAAACAATTCCACACAGTTCGTTTATTGGCATTGAAATTAAAATAAAAATTAAAAGAAAACACGAATCTCGTTCATAACAAATACAATGCTGCAATGTAACCGAAGTTGAAATGTGCAAAACGTAGTAAGTGCATATATAAAAATACTAAAAAATACCAAAAATATAGTATAAGTTGTTCATTACCCGCTACATTTTGAAAAATCTTTTTTAACTCAGAAACAATTGAAAGTTTTTCATTTTGGGACTCTTCTCTGGGCCATTGGTTCGTATAGTAGCAAATTTACATACTGTAGAGGTCGATATAGTAATAAATGAAACTAAGTGGAGAAAGCAATTAATTTAAACTTAGCAGATGCATTCAAAATTGAACATCTTCTTGTGCGTAGAATTATGTAAAATAATGAACGCGTGCTCACTACTGAACTTTTTAAGAAGTTTTGTACGTGTTGCAATTGGTAACTTGTTGCAATATTTTTCTCAGTCACTATGTCGAATGGTAGTATGTTCTTGCTAACAACAATGGTCATGAGCTCGAGACAAGTTGGCAGCTTTGTAAGCAAGCGTGTATTGTGTATAATAGTAATAAACGGGACGGTTCGAGCGGTAATAACCGCACGGTTGGAGCGGTTCGAGCACGATTCTATCGGGCCGAACCGTCCCGTTATGTATATCTGCCTCTTAAGTGAGACAGAGTTAGATATAATTATCTAGCGTCACTTTTACACTTACTTGGGTACTCAGCACCATACAGCTTAAGTTGAGCAGATACGTTCCCTATAAGTTCAAGCAGTGCTGCACTTAAGCCTCTCTCATTTGCACTACCATCACTACCTATATGGCTGTACACAACAACAATTAATACAATTAATACTGATTTAACAGCGAATTAACAAAAAGCAATAAATAAATGCAAAGGTGAAGACGCGCGAGTGGTAACAGAGAGTGAAGAAAGCAAAATGTTGAGGGTAAATGAACTCAGAAGTTATTGACCTTACTGCAAATTTGCTAAATGCGTCCTATTTAACCTTTTCCTTCACTCACAGGGCATCACGCATCGAGCGTTCGAAGAAGTTTGGCCGGCAAAGCGATTAATCGTTTTAAAGTTGCTTAAACAAGAAACCGTAACGCAAGTGGAATGGCAGGATTTATTTTACGGTGTACATCTTGTCTGCTTGTGGGACGAAAAAGGAGCTGCGAAAATATACGATTGTCTGCGACAGGATATCGTTGAATTTATTGTACACGCGCAACGCAAGGTTCAGGCACAGCGCGGGGAACACGCTTTGCTCACAACGTACATCTGTGAGTGGCGCAAGTTCTTTACACAGTCCAGTTACCTGCCATTGCCTTTCCGACAACTTGAACAATCGCCACAGGTGAAAGCACCAACGAATAATTCGTCGTCGTCATCATCGTCGTCCTCCTCCAATGCTGCGTCAACATCAAATGCAGCCTCGACAAGTAATCAAGCATCAAGTAGTTCCTCTTCGAGCACATCAAATGCGGGTGGTGCAGCGGCAGGTGGAGCCAGTACGTCGTCAGCGGCTGCTGCCAGTAGCAATAGTAGTGCTTCAAGTTCAAACTCCACAAATGTTAAGAAAAATCCTGCGGAAGATAGCCAAGTCCGAAAGTTAATGTTGGACTCATGGAATCAGCATATCTTTCATGATATCAAAGATCGTCTACAAGAATCGGCGATGAAAATTGTGCATGCCGAACGCAATGGTGACGCATATGATGCTCAACTTGTTGTGGGTGTACGCGAAAGTTATGTAAATTTATCATCGAATTCGGATGACAAATTGGAGATATATCGTGATAATTTCGAAGCAGCTTACTTGAAGGCAACAGCAGCATTTTATCGACTCAAAGCTACTGAACAACAACAAGAGAACGGCGTGCTATCCTTTATGAAATACGCTGACGCGAAGTTGCGTGAGGAGGAGGTGCGTGCGAAACGTTACCTCGAGCCAAGCAGTTTCAATATATTAGCGCAGACCTGCGTTAAGGTGCTAATTGGCAATCACATGAACACCATTATTGCAGAATGCCCGGGATTGATACGAGAATATGAAACGGATCGTTTAAATCTTATGTTCCGTCTATTGGATCGAGTACCCAACGGTGTTGAGCCTATGTTACGAGATCTCGAGCAACACATTATCTCGGCTGGTCTTGCAGATATGCTTGCAGCATCAGAGATTATTACACAGGATTCCGAGAAATATGTTGAGCGTTTACTTGAGCTGTTTAATAAATTTAGTGATTTAGTAAAGAGCGCCTTTAACGATGATCCACGTTTTCTGACGGCGCGCGATAAAGCTTTTAAAACTGTGGTCAATGATACTAGCGTCTTTAAGCTGGAACTGCCAACGAGTATAGCGAATCGTGGTGTAAAATACACAGCACCCGAAAGTAAATGTCCTGAGCTATTAGCAAATTATTGCGATATGCTGCTTCGACGCACTCCACTGAGCAAACGACTTACCAGCGAAGAAATCGATGCACGTCTGCGAGATGTGCTGCTTGTGCTTAAGTACGTCAATAATAAAGATGTGTTCATGCGTTATCACAAGGTGCATCTGACGCGACGGTAAGTAGTCAAAATACCATATGATGAATGCAAACTGATTAAGTTTGATTTATATTTTTAGCTTGATACTTGGCACCAGCGCCGACAGCGAAAAAGAGGAAGACATTGTCGAGTGGCTAAGAGAAGTTGGAATGCCAGCGGATTATGTCAACCGTTTGGCACGTATGTTCCAGGATATAAAGGTAAAGACAAAAAACAATTCCAAGCAATTCATTCTAAACTAAAACCAAATAATAAAAAGCAAACTATTTCAGTACTTTTTAATAATTAAAAATATTTTCGGTCCTTTTAGGTCAGCGAAGATTTAAACATTCAGTTCCGCAATACTGTCGGACGTCACGATGCTATCAATATAAAAATACTCAATGCTGGCGCTTGGGCACGTTGCTCGGAGCGTGTTTCCGTATCATTGCCCATCGAATTAGAGGATTACATACCCGATGTTGAGGAGTTCTACAAGAAAAAACATTCCGGCCGTAAATTACAATGGTATCATCATATGAGCAATGGTACTATAACATTTGTAAATAATTTTGGGCGCTACGATTTGGACGTTACCACATTTCAAATGGCTGTGCTTTTCGCTTGGAATCAGCGTCAACATGACAAAATTTCATACGAAAATTTGCGACTTGCCACTGAGTTGCCAGGTAAAAACGCATCTACATGATAAAATTCATTACATTTCAATTCAATATATAAAAAAAATGTATCTATTAGATCCCGAATTGAGACGCACGCTTTGGTCTTTGGTTGCATTTCCAAAAATAAAAAAACAAATTGTACTGATGGAACCGAATACGATTGCCTCACCAAAAGACTTTACGGAGAATACTTTATTTTATATTAATCAAGAATTTGCCATTGTTAAAAATGGCAAGTCACAAAAGAAGGGGCAAGGTATGTTTGCAAAAGGAGAAATAATAATAACTTTAGATAATGATAATTTTTAAATATATTCATTCAGTTAAATCTGATTGGCCGTCTGCAGTTGAGCACCGAACGTTCACAGCAGGAGGATAATCAGTCTATTGTTCAACTACGCATATTACGTACTCAGGAAGCCATTATCAAAATTATGAAAATGCGCAAACGTATAAATAATGCAGCACTACAGGTATAACCAGAAATTATATTCACGATATTCTTAAATTAATTGTCATTTTATCGACAGGCCGAGCTTATTGATATTCTTAAAAACATGTTCTTGCCATCAAAGAAAATGATTAAAGAGCAACTGGAGTGGCTTATTGAACACAAGTACATGAGACGCGATGATGACGATATCAACATGTTTATTTATGTAGCTTGAGAAAGAAGAATACACTTTCTACTCAAATCTGCTTTAAATACGTTTATACAATTTTCGTTTATATATATTAAGAAATTTGCAAAGCAATCTCAAAAACACTCGCTCGCTAATTGGTTTGAATTTAAGTTTTAGTTTCTATTTTTATTTTTTAATTTGTGCACTTTTAATTGGATTGTATTATAAAATTATTGTTTGATTTATAGAAACTTTTAATAAGCCGCCTCAATTGTTATAAACGTGCGTGCTAAAAACCCCCTTTTTTTAAATGATTGTAATTAATACACCCTTAATGATTTACAGTGTCACCACTATTGGTATTTAAACTATGTATCTATATATCTTAAGTATTAAAGTGTTTTGTTAATTTAAGTCAAGTTATGTCTGTGTATGTATTATCTACTTTTATTTCTACAAAACGTCCTTCGCAAATTATTCCAAAATTTTTGTTAAACATTTAAAATGCCAGATATGCAGCAGCTATTGAACAGCATATCGCTTAATACCCGTAGAAAAATAAATTTAAAAAATAAAATGAGATTGTTATAAAATTTAATTCGATTTGTATATCGCTTAGATGATTTTCTATCCAAACTTTTAGTTTCAGTGCCCGTTTAGACGATCGCGGATCTCAGAACAATAAGAATATTCAAGGAAAATTTCGTAATGCACTAGTTTACTTACTTTGCCTGATTTTTCTATCAATACCGATTTACGTAAAGTTGGACTTTACTCTTTGATTAAAATAAAAAGAAATATTGTAAATGAATTAAAACGGTTCATCGTTTAATAGGTATAACACATAATTTTTTTCAAATCAATTACACAAAATGATACATGAAAATGATGAAAAGAATTCGGAACTGACATATTTAAAACGATAAACTAGACAATTACAGTTGAATGCAAATGAAAAACCTTAAATTTAACTTGGATTCAATGGAAGCCTTAAACTAAACTTGGTTAACTTATCTAAAACATAAATGAATAAAAAGAAACATTTACATGAGTACCTTAACAATTCATACACCAAAACATTATTTCTATGCAGAGCGGTGGTGGCGTAATCTTTTTTATTACATCCTAACTACACGTATTTACTTAAATCGATAGCGAATACTATGCTTATTATGAATCTCATTAGTTTGGACTTTATTCATCTATCTTCGTCGACGGTTTTTCTTGTAGCCTTTGCCATACCAGCCTGCTTGAGTGCGCGCCAATTTTCGCGGGAACGTATTGCTAAGCTGTAGCTGTCTCTTGGCTACCTCCGCAGCTGCAATATGCGCCAAGGAGATATTCTCGTCGTAATCATCATCATTGTCTTCAGATAGTGGACAACACTCGCACACTACAAAGCGACCACTACGTGCGCGTTTCTTGTGCTTTCGTTCATTTAAATGCCATTTACGATAAAACTGGCAATCGAATTCGGCATAATGATCAAAACAAAACTCACAAGTAGCTTCCGAACGATTCATGGCTGAAATTGGTACCACCTGATAATTCCATATATTCAAATCAGCTGGTGGCGGATAAACAATACTGTGAAGACCTGAGTAGGCATATTTGACATCGTACCAACAGGGAAGCTGACGTAGAAGTTTATAACCGTTCTTGGAGCGTTTTATTGAATGTTTTTTTCAACAGATCAACTTGTGCAATAATATTTTCAGTGTCATCGTCATCGTTATCATCTTCAAGGTCGTTACCTGAATCAGCGGAACAAGTGGCACTATCGCTTTGTATATTAAGCGAATTAAATGCTGTTGCCGGAGATTGTGGCGTTACATGAACTATTGTTGTGAGTGGTGCCCCAATAGGTACAAGTGGCGGCAGCTGTATATCGGCGAGACTTTTATTACTGTGCAAGTATTGATTGCTTAGTTGTTGCTGTGTTGGTTTTATTGGCGAAGTTTGCAAACATCCAACTACGGTACGTTGTTGTATGGAGACTAGTTTTGGCATTTCCATTAGGTCATTCGTAGATCGTGTATTTCCATTCATTTGGCTACTATTCGTATGCGTTTGCTGCACGCAACCGATTTGTATACCATTTGATTTTAACATGGCCACCGTTTCACTTTTAAGCATATCTATAATTGTTTTCGCATCTTGCAAAGGTACTAATTCCTTTTTAGGAGCTACTTCTTCATGCTTAACCGGCGTTTTAAGTATATGCTCCATACATGTTACTTTAACATCGTCAGTTTCTGATTCGAATTTGACTATTTTTAGCTGCTCTGCAAAATTTGTTTCAGTCTTAACGTCCACGGACTTAAACGAGAGCCCACTGCTCTCCACTACTTCTGTTTTCACTGCATTACCTTCGATTTCCATTTTTGTAATCTCTTCAATCTTGACACCGTTTACTGCAGTCTCTTCCTTGCTTTGCCTGTCATTTATTTTTGCAAAACGTTGCTTTAGGTCAAGATTTGTTTTAATACGTTTTGTATTTTTGCGCGGAGTGCGTATTCGTGGTCCCCTTCCAATCGGTAGTTCACAATTACTCTCACCCGAAATCAGTGAGTCTTGTGTTTCCTCAGTCGTTGTGGTGGTGCATGATTGCGTGTCACCAGGTTCCTCTTCATCGGGTTTCTTGAGCAGAGGTTGCGTTAATGTATGTAACTCCTCCGGCATTAATAATGAAGAATGCGCAAAAATGGGATCCTTTTCTTTTGTGTACACGGGCACTGTTATATCTAAAGCGCGCATTAATTGTTGCATAACATGATCGCATTTACCGTTTATCTTAATTGTTGCAAGGCTATCCTTAGGTGTCCACTGCAGATTAACAATACAAATCTTTGCACGCTGCCGTGCCGGTTTATCCATTTGCCACAGCCAGGTGTACTTCTTAAGAACTTTAAGACTTGACCCTAAACACAATATTACATCGGCTTTCTCAGCATGTTGGCAAGCGCCAGGCCAATTTAGGGGCCACTTTAGATTGCCACGTTCTCCAAAGTGCACAATGGTATCAAACAACGGTTCCGAGCAACGATGACACAGTCGATTTGTTTTATGGCAGTAACGCGCAGTCATTTCAGTGGTATCAAAGAGACGCCAGTAAACAGCATTCGGTTTACAGTTCTTGCACACTTCAATATACATGTTACCGTGTATTTCGGATAACGATTGATGAGGAAGCCCGGAACGCAAATGCAATCCATCGCAGTTCTGCGAAACAACATGACGCAGAAGTCGCCTCCTATGCAACTCATATAAGGCCATATGTGTATACGTAGGGTTTGCGCTGGATAGATCATGTTCACCAATTTCCTCTCCCTTTTGTAGAAGGGTCCAAATGCCTTTACTTCCACGATAATCAGGTATAAGTGCCGATGTACTTATTCCGGCACCAGTATAACAGACAAGATGTTTCGCTTGCGATATAATGCTAGCCAGTTCTTCTACTTTTGCTTCGATAACGTGTGGCAGATCTTCCTTTTCAACTATTCGCTCTTTGTAGATTTGAACTCGTTCCTTACGTTTCTTCGTTTGTTTTACAATGTCCGGATGTTTCTCCAGTAGTTGACGCTCATCCGGTGTGCGCAACGATTCACATTTCCTTAGAATCTGTGAAACCTAAAAGAATAAATTTATATGGTAGATAATTTCTTTTCCGCAATGTAAAAAAATATTTAATTGAAAAACAGTAATAATATTTATATTTAAATATGGGGTTACTTAAAGCCAGTTAATTATACGCCCGCCAACCCCCGACGCCACTTCCACCACCAATTAAATACACTGCGCACATCACATACACACACAAACACACATACACACTTGTATACATTAACAGACAGACTGGTTTGCCTATTAAATACCTTGCGTATAGCATCCTTTCGGCGACGCTTTTCATTATCTTTTTTCACAGGATTTATTTTTGCGCGAGTTATATAAGCCTGTATAATTTCCTGCGATGGTCGACCAATTAACGCTTCATTATCCAGCTTCTGCATATCCTCTTGATCCATGATAATTTTCCCCTGCACGTTTCTTATAGAATGCGTCAATGAAGTGCGATTTTTTGGGCCACACGAAATATGCCCAGCAAACTTACGGTGCGGGAAGGTGGGCAACAAATGGTGATTTCGTCGTCAGCTGCACCTTTTTCAATAAAGAGAAAATCAATCATCGATTTCTCTTGAGAATAACATTAAAAGATTTTTTATTTATAGTTGACCCAGCGTTTATTTATCATTTTATTTTTTGTTGCACGATATTGTTGCTATATTGTTGCTGGTAAACAAAACAAGATAAAGTGTTACCATTACTAAAAATTAAAAAATATATCTGGTATTTTTTTCAAAGCGAGTGTAACCTACTCTTATCATTTTTATTATTTTCAGGTATTCGAACTGAGGTCGATATAGGACATGTTTATGTGATATGACGATGGTTTATTTAAGTATTTTAATTCATAAACCAAATATTGACATTAAAAAAATTGAAGCCCTAATTCATTACTTCAACATAAAAAAAACGGGGAAAACCAAAAGATTAACCTAAAGCTTCAATCAAATAACCCCGAAAAACGGTGACACAAATCCACGTGTGAAGTATTTGTATATAAGAAAGATGAATTGCAGATGTCTGTCAGGTTTATTCAAATCCACATAACAATTCCATAGTCTCGAATGTTCGAAACTTTGGAATTCTTCTGAGGAATCCAATCGAAAAGGTGCAAGATGATTTTTTCACAAAAAAAAAGAGTATTTCGGTATAATTAATACCTATAAACTAAAGAAAAACATATTCCCTAACAGTACCACGAACCGGTACATAAGATCGTCGTGGTTCCCAAATGTGCTTTAATGGCGCCCTTTTAGTCACAATGGGACAAGTCTAGAGATTTGAATCAAATGAAACGTTTTTTTTTTCTTTACTTACCGTTTAAATTTTATTTTTAAGTTTTTTATACGAAGCCTTTTTTGAAAAATAAAAATATTTAGTTATATTGTATACAATGTATTTATTCTTGTAAACAGACGAATTATGTTAAAAAGTTTGCGATACTCTTGATTATCTAACCTTAACCACACTTAAGCAAATATTACAATTACATAATAAGATCTTAAGTAATTTTACTTCATTTCTGCACAAATACAATGACAAATCATAAGTTTATTTCGAAATTTTTTTGTTTATCCAATCCAAATAATGGTGAACATGAGTATAAATGCCGCCTATGTTTCTTACAGCACATCCAGCAGGCGAAGCAGACGTTATACCAACCACATGATACATGCATGGATAATCTTTGTGATAAACTAGTAATGGACCACCAGAGTCGCCGTTGCACGTATCTCTGACCTTATCTGATCCAATGCACAATTGTGTTTCTGGACTAAAACCATCGGGGAATTCTTCATCGGAATCTTCAAGATTTTTACGACAAATATCACTGTTAAAGCGATCCAATTTAACTTTAAGCAATTTATCCGATGAAGCTTCAGCAAAACCCTTGCTGCCCCAGCCAATGGCTATAAAATTCTTCAGATCTGTACCATCGTTGTAGGGTAAACAGGCAGGATGTTTGTATCGGTCAAAAATAACATCCTCATCCAATTCAATTAGTCCGATATCGTTATAGAGTTTTGGACTTTCAAATTCTTCATGTATAATATAATCTTTAATACCATAATCCTTAGGTTTAGCATCCTCCTTGTCATCGCTGAAGTCAAGTTCACCCAGACGCACAACGTTTACTTCAGTACTAAGAAGAAAAAAAAGAAAATGTGTTGCAGCTGGAGCTAATTTTTTTTTTAATTATAAATTTTTGGTGACAATATTTGTGTGGAGTCTATATGCTATGTATATTGGTTGGATGTGTATTAAAGTCAGAAAACCATGGTTACTCTATCTTTTATAGTTTCGCAAACAGTTTTTTTTCATACGGCAGACAGCAGAGTGGTCAGACGGACGGACATAGCTATATCGATTCGGTTTTTGATGTTTTTTTTTGCTGCCACTCATTAGGCGAATACTGACATGGCTATTTTTCGACATGGCTCAGATATCGATATCGATAAAAAAAAATGGCTATATTATGGGGTGTCCCACGAATTCTTCAAAATGTTATATACAATTGCATAAACTAATACACTCTTTAAAGCCTACGATTACAGGGTATACAAATTAATTGCAATAAAATTCTCAGAAATGTTATCGGTTAACATCAGCTTAGGTTATCAATTGCATTGAATGAAACGAAACGAATCGAATCGAAGCGTCATGTCATGTCATTATTAGCTACAATTATTGAATAAACTTACTTAACCGTTTCCAAGCAATGAGCTGCCGTTAAAACCCAACGCGCTGAAAGCAGTGTTCCCCCACAAATCCAATTAGTTGGCTCATTTGATGTGCGTATTCCTATACGTGCTGCATGTGGAAATTCTTTGGGATCTGCCGGTCGTCCACCCACAATCAATGGTGTATATGTGTGACAATGATCGACGGTTTTATGTATAATTGGAGCACCGGGAAAGAATAAACTAAATGTTTTATCCTCTTCGAAGACCTGTTTTTTAAATTTCGTACACTCTGTGGATTGAGGGGAGAGCGTGAGCAAATTATTTAAGTGTGCATTTAAAGCTTCGTTCACAAATCAATCAAACCAAACAATAAAAACAACAACAAAAACTTACTTTGTTCTTCGTTTGTGTTCTGATTGATAACAAATTCTAAATGTAAAAACAACAAAAATGTCACAAAAAAATCGTGCGTATGAATGTATTGCACATTTTTACATATTAAACAAAGTCTTAAAGAAATAGAATATTATTATTTTTTTGTTTTGTTTTATAAAAATCAAAACTTCGCTTTAAACTAGTTTCGCAGCGTTACGTTTGACGAAGCGAAGCTGATCTGAGCACAGACAAAAAACGACTGATCGATCAAGTTAAGCCTCCTCTCCTATTTCAAATCATCAACATTGCATCTTTTGTTGATCAACAAAATAGTTCAGAACAGTGGGAAACGGGAGAAATTGCTTTGAAAGCTTACCTTGAAAGAGCGAGAACAAGTTCAAAATTTAATAGAACTTAAGCCCGCATTTTAAGCTTGCGCTCAACTCCCTTCAAGCCGAACAATATTTTCACTTTTATTTAAATCTTCTCTTTTTTATACCTGTCACACATAGTGTGAAACAGGTATATTCAGTTTGTCGGAAAGTTTGTAACGCATTAAAGGAGACGTCGTAGACCTCAATCTGCCACGCCCACTTTTAGGTATAGCTCCCATACATACATACAACATTTTATCAAGTTCTTATAAAATTTAAAATTTATTTATATATTATATCATACATACTATATATTTATAGCCAAATCTTCAGTCTAAAATTGGTTGAGATCGGATCGCGAATGTCAAAATTTTTTAGACTATTTTTATTTCGTTTAATATTTTGAGATAAAATTTAATACAAATGATGTGCGACAGGTATATAAGCTTCGGTTCATCCAAAATTTTGCTTGTTCTTCTTTGTGTTTTGACAATTTTTCACCTGAATAAAAAAGCTTAGAAAAATAACGCCATTTAATGTTCCTGTATATAAATTGTAGATTTAAAACCTGTTTTGCAGCCAATAAAATTCTCGGAAAAACGATGTTGCTATGAATGCTGCTGATCTGAGGTGCAGATCGACGCAGTGTATGGATCGACGAACTATAAATTATGAATTAATCTCTTTGTTTTAGTTTTTCTATGGCCCATAAAAGGGCCATTTGAACCATTTTTATAAAAGGATGAACAATGCTGATGGCAAAACTATGGCAACTAATAAACCATTTATGGGGGTTGTATCTAAAAGTGAGAGGTGTGCACTGCGCAGTCTAATTAATGTTACAAATGATTTTTTTTTAAATAAAGTTGAACCCGAAATTTTATTTCCAGAGTTCGAATATTGTAAAAACCATAAATCTACTAAACAATGATTTATACAAATTTTTAGCATAAATTCTTAAAGTTGAATAATTTAACATTCTATTATCTAATTAAAGTGAATTCCCATTGCATTAAAGGCCAACAACAAACTCATAAAATCGTCAATGTCCATTGAGCGAGCACGGGCAGTGGCCATGTTTAGCTTTTCGAGTATACCGATGACTTTGTTCTGCATATTTAAGTCGGGTTCAACTGGCTGTAAAAAAAAATATTCAAAGTAAATATAATTTCGTAAATAAATTAAAATTAATAAAAGAAAAACGAAATAGTACTTATGTTATATTGATACTTATGTATGATAAGTGCCCACTGGCATTTTCCTTTCGCTAGCGTTAACCTATTGATCTCGAAAGCAACGCACACTATAGATAAATACGTTGCATACATAAGTTCTTGAGAAGTAGTGTTATATACACTAGTTTTGTATACGTAAATAGTATGCGTTTCTTTCGAAAGCAACAGGTTAATGCTTACGCTGATTAGGAGATCTGTTAAAGACATTTTTATGTATTAAAAGAAACTATTGAGTTAAAAAAGAGCAATACGACAGCAAAAAAACAAAAGATTTTAAAGGAGAATCATAGTTTTGGTTTAGTATTGGTTGTATGATTGCGCGCGTTCCATTTGTCGAATACTATTTTTGACCGCTGTACCTATTTTCTTTATGGATACAGGGCATATGAATTATGTATAGATGACAAACTCTATTATATGTAGCGGAATTAACTATGTAAACTTCAAAGGGTGTTCCTGAATTCACACAAGCTTCTTGTCAAAACTAATATATTATTTATATTATAGCTAGTTTTCGCTTATATTTTATATGTTTTTGGGTTTACCTCGTTTCTTAGTGATTTAAAAAGTTTGTAGTTTTTCTCCAGCGTATCTATGACAGAGTTGACCTTAAATGTAGCCGCAAGCGTTTTATTTTTCCTTAAGAATGCAATTCGTGTCAGGCCATCCCATTCAGTAAAGTTGACCGGTGGTGGCGGTTGTCTCGGCTCGATGCGTACAACGCTCGATTCAACTTTTGGAGGTGGCTTAAAATTATTTTTGCCCACTTTCATAAGCATATCAACACGTGCCAGCAATTGTGTATTAATGCTTAGGCGACAATAGAGTTTGTCACCTGGTTTAGCCACTAAACGTTGTGCAAATTCACGTTGAAACATAAGCACTGCACAACGAAAAAGTGGTCGATGTAGCAGAAGTTTGAATATAAGCGGCGAACTAATTTGATATGGCACATTGGCAATGCATAGATCGAAGAAAGGTAGCTCCGCTTTGAGAAAATCACCAATGAGTACTTGCAATTTCGCTTGCATCGGTGTTGCCTGCACACGTTTTTGTAATTCAGCCGCGAGTCGAGTATCAATTTCGCATGCTACAACTTTTTTGGCTTTTTCGAGTATTCGCACTGTCATGTTACCAGTACCGGGACCAATTTCCAGTACAACATCAGTCGGCCGTAAGGCTGCCTTTTCGAGCATAGTGGTGATTACCAGCGGATTCTTAAGTATGTGCTGACCGAAGTCCTTGTTGAACACGATACCTGCAAAAATGTCAAATGTATTTAATGACTACGATTAGGTTTATATGCTAGAATATTCACCTTGCTTTTGCACTTCATTGTGTATGCGACTTTTCTTTTCAGTTGTAATT
The DNA here is from genome assembly GCA_018903435.1 of Leucophenga varia. NCBI lineage: Eukaryota > Metazoa > Arthropoda > Insecta > Diptera > Drosophilidae > Leucophenga > Leucophenga varia. The sequence continues at coordinate 484,224 of JAEIFJ010002813.1, forward strand.
TTTGGCATTTTAAATTAATTTTTTTTTGTTATTTAGGTTTAACGCGATTAAACAAATTTATTTTTGCTTAATTTCTTCTTCGCGTATAGCATGTAAATTAATGTTTTTGTTTTTTCTTTCTTCCTCTTAGCACATTTTGTGCCATGTGCATAGTGCTGCCGTTTTTTAGTATGTTCCAACAAGTGTAACAACAGTGAAACCTCGATTTAATTTATGGTTGCCCAAAAGAAACTGGCGATTTTTCATACAGATGGACGGGCGGACGAACAATTTTTTTTTTTTTGACATTTATTGCGTGAGATGGGATTGTGTGTACTTTCACCTTTCACTCGCCGGTTTCTTTTGGTACAACCAATAATTTGTTGTGACCAATTATATTCAGTGAAATAAAGTTTTAAATAAATTTCTGAAAAGCGAATAGTCAGTCTACTAGGATTTTTAATTATATTGCACTGTACCCAAAAACGTGCGAGAATATAGAAACGTTATGATAATAGAAGAAGCAACATTATATTGGATCGAAACGGTTTTTGACATTCCGTTATCGATAAAAATTGAAAAATCGATCAATTTTTTTCTTTTTTCATCCATATTGAGATCTATTGAATTTTACGAATCAAATCTTTGAAGAAAAGTGTAGATATTCTTTGAATAAAAGTAAATTACGAATAGTAATTTTTGTTTTTCATACATTTTCATACGTGTTATTCTTTATTAAATTTCCTCCCATTCTCTTACTAAGTATTATTTTATTAGTATATTTTTATTTTATATAATTTTTTTTTTTTTTTTTTATTTATTTATACTTTTTTTATTATTCTTATTATTTTTGTAATTTGCATTGTTTAGCTCCAGCATTTTATTTACTCTTTATTTAATTTTTATTTTTAATATATATTTTTTTTAATTTCTTTACAACATTATCAGCTGTTGACTTTTGACTATTTTGTTTAATTCATTTTTTTTTTTAATTTTACTCATTAACATTAAACTTTATATTAATATGTATATATATTTATTTTCATCTCTTGAATACTTTTTTACTCATTCATATCTTATTAAATTATACGCTTAGATACGTTATTTTATGTATCTTTAATTTTTGTATTTTTTTATAATTATTTTGTTTGGTTTTATTTAATCATTCGCATTTTTTGATTTAGGAAAAAAATTCTATGTTTCTGTTTATTTTATTTTTATTTTTTTAGTTATAATTTATTTATATATAAATTTTTTTCTTTTGTAATTACTAAAATGCAAAGGTACATGAAAAAGTTTTTTGTTTATGTGTATTTTTACGATTCAATGAATAAGGGTGCGCGTGTATGAGCGTTTATAGTGTTTGTGTGTCTGTAAGTTACAATGTTTAATATTTAATTAATTTTTTTTTTTTTGTAGAAAAAAATCACGTAGAAACAAAAAAGTTATACGCAAGTATTTGTTTTTTTTTTTTTTTTTTTTGAAAAAATAGATTTCTTTTGTTTTTGTGTTGGTACTTTAAATGGTAATATTTATTTTATATCATAACAATCATAGATTTTGTGTTTCACTACAATGATTCTCTTTATAAAATTTTTTCACAATAATATAAAATTAAAATTTGTTTTATTAAAGTTTTATAAATATTAAATAAAAATCAACATTTTTTTTAAAATTTTTTCTAACGATATATTTATGCTTTGATTTTGTTATTTAAGTTATTTTTAACTAATTTGTTAATTAAAATTAATTTTTGGTAAAACATATTTAATTCGTCTATTTTTTTTTTTCAATTTTTTATGTGTAAAATAGACTTGTGTAACTTAAATAGACTTGTGTAACTTACAAGAAACCTTTTTTTTATTTCAATTTGTGAATGAAAAAAAAAAATTACATACATATATTCTATGCATAAAACTAGTTGAAAACAATAGATTAAAAAAAAAAAATAGTAAAAAAAAGAAATAAAATATTTTAAATATTGTTTTAAAAGTTATTTATGCTTTTGTAACTTTCTACAAATAACAGTAATTGTAGTTTTTATTTATAATTTCTTTTTTTTAATACATATATCGAAGCACTAAGTTTTCATTTGTTTTTATTTTTATAATTAATGAAAAAAAATATATATTTATATATTTATTTTTTTATTTTTCTAACAAGTTTTTAGGTAACTTACTTTTGTGAGTGTTTCTGTTTTATGCATTTGTGGAAATAGTGAATATATTATGTATTTTTTTTTTTTTTTTGTTAGTTACAGTTTTTTAGCTTAATATATTAAATCTGTGCAATTTATGAGAAATGTTTTTTTATGTTTTTTTTCGAGGTTATTTGTTTTTACTGCATCAAAACAACAACCAAAATGTTATTGTAAATTTGTATTTATTGGTTTCACATTTTTTTCTTTAACAATTTTATATTTTCTTGAACTACATTTATTAGCATTGCATATATTGTTTTTTAATTTAGTTTTTATTATGTGAGAATATGGAATTTTTCTTTTTAAGTTTTATTTATATTTTTGCATTGCTCATAACATATTTTTTTTATTTTATATATTTTCTTATTTGAATTTTTTATTTGTTTTGCACTGTAAAAATCTTTTGTGAAAAATTGTTTTTAATATATAAATATAAATTAAACAGCTCTGTTCTCATTTTCGATTAAACGATTTTAGTTTAGAATTGTTAAGTGTTCCGAAAAACGTTTAAAATTAAATTTGTTTTCAATCAAACATTATTAAGAAACAAATACCCATTCCAATTTCGTATAATTTAAACGGTACTAAGAAATATTTTTGTGAAAATCAATTTTCTTTGGGTTTTTAAAGAATAAAATGCTTTCTTGCGAATACTTTATAGGTTTATTTTTATTTATGCTGTGTTTTATGTTACTCCTCAAAAAATAAAAATAATAAAATTCAATTGAAATGAAAATTTAGTAACGAACGACTATTTCTGAAATTTTTTATTTTATGTATATCGGTCTTGAAACTTGGTATGATGAATGCTTTATCCAAGGCGTTTTCCGTTCAATGTTCAGTGAGTATATTATTGCAGAATGAAGAAAATTTTTTTCTTTTTTTTCAAACATTGAATGCAAAATTGAGCCGACCTATTCTTAAATAAAGAAGGCAGCCTGAAAATTTCCGTTTCATTTGAAAATGGGAACACCAAATCGAAATGCGTTGCGTAATTGCAACCGGTTTAACTTTAAAAAGTTGTTGGGTGTACAGATTAAGCTAATTTTATTTAGAAAAAGAATTGCATATAGCTGTGTACTGCAGTGATTTTTTATACAAATTCAAATTCGGCGCCACATTTCCAAATATTTATATTCAAAATTTTTTAAAAAACCGATATAATTTTAGAAATGGTGTTTATAAAATATTTTTATATTAATTCTTGGTTTATTATTATTATTTTTTTTTTTTACTTTTTGTGGGCGTTTTAAGTTTATATAAATAAATTATTTTCATTCATTTTTTTTTTGTTTGAGTTGCATAAGTTGTTTGCATATTTTTGTTACTTATTAAATATTTTTTTTGTCTACAGCTGAGTCTTTGGTTTCAAATTCAACACATTTATTTTTTATATTATTATTTTTGTTTTTAATATAAATTTTTCTTCAACTGTATTTAGCTTCACTTGGTTTTGTTTATATTTGTTATTTTGTTCTTGTTTGTTGAAACTTATAAACTAATTACATTTACATATTTCTTTTAATTTCATTTGCTCGCATTTTAGTTTTAATTATTTTGCAATTTTTAATTTTTTATATTATTTTATTAACGCTAATAGTTTTATTTTGTTTTTTTTTTTTTTTTTTTTTAATTTGTTACAATTCTTACAATATTTAGTATTTATGCTTTTCATTTTAAGATTTTGTGTATTTTGTAAAACTTTTTAACAAGTTTTTGTTGCGTTTTTTTTCTTTTTTTTTTTTTTTTTTAATTTATTTAATTTCTATTTGATTCACTTTGTGCCAAGTTTTAACATTCTATGCAATATTTTTTCAATTTATATTTTTAAACATAAATTTTTCAACTTTAAAAAAAATTTTTTTGTTGCCATTTTTTGTTTAAATTTAAAGTTTGTTTTTTAACATAATTATTTATTATTATTTTTTATAATAAATAAATAAATATAATATTACATAAATTTCTCAAAACATTTCTATATTTATCTGTATGCCTGTTTTGTTTTTTTTTTTTTTAAATACAACAATTTAAGCTTTTTTCATACACAAAATAATTTTACTTTTAAATAAAATAATATCGTTTTAATACTTGAGAAGGAAAATGTGCAAAAGTTAAAGTAAAGTTAAATGAAAATTGAGATTCTAGTAAAGTGTTATTTGTTCAAAATTTTCAGGAATCTTTTAACTGTTGTGCCACATTTGTGCTACAAAATTAGAAAGTTTTTTTTTTTTTTTTTTTTTTTTTTAAAGTCAATTGAAATTTTAGAATTCTACAATATTTCATTAAACATATGATTAAATTTATATATGACACTTATATGATTCCAGACCCTTTATTTCGATGCAATGCTAAAATTGTGAATCTATGATAAAGCCTTGTTTTTTTATGTTAAATATATTTTTTTTATATGTTTAAAAAAGATTAATACGTTAAGAAAATTTCATACAAATAATCTCTTTATAACATAGTAAAAAAAATTTAACTTTACTGTGAGTTGACAAATACACAAAGAAATTCAATTGCAATTACATATTTATAATGAATTAAAAATTGAACGCTTAAACAAATGATCAGACAAAAAAATAAACATGTATTCAGAAAGATTCAACGAGGTTGTCAATCGCAAATCATTTCCCATATTAATATATTAATTCTTTAAAATTTAAATAATGATAATTTTACACATTAAACGTCAATTGCTCGAGCTGTGCATGATATATTAATAAACAAGGCTTTTTATTACAATTTCATTTGAGATTCTAAAAGATTTTAAATATTATTTTATTATTTTTTTTTTCAGCACAATTTGAAAATTACTTTTTGTTTCAGTAAGAATAATACAAATTAATCAATAAAATTTTAAATATATAACTATATATGTATATAATATAATTAGTTGTAAACAATTTTTCGTTAGATATATAAATAAATCTCTGACTAGACAATATTGACAAAACTACACAAAATATATTCATAATTATATATATAAGAAAAATAATATACAAATTTAAATGAAAACTAATAATAAGTTTGACTGGAACTAATGTTGATTACTAATTGCTTAATACAAAATTTAAAATTAAAATATAAATAAAATAATGAAAAAAAAAAAATATTAAAAAAATTTCTTTGAAGATTCCAAATTATTGTTTTAAATTAAAAAAAACAGCGAGATTCGAATATATATTTTTTTTCGAATCTATTAAAAATTTTGGCTTAAATTGTTTCTTGAATTTTAGAAATCTTAAATTTAACTCAAAATTAAAATATTAAAATAATAAAAACATTTTCAACAAATTCGTTTTTTTTTTAATGATGAGGAATTCGGTTTATGGTATACGAGTGAGTATACATTTCACTTTTTTGTTTTTTTTTTTTTTTTTTGTGATTTTTGTTAGAAAAATTGGCACTGTTAGTAAATGACTAGAGAAGAGTTTCTAGTTGTTTTTTTTAGTTCTACCTAAAAATATAATATTATGATCTAGGCATTAAAAATTCTAATAGCTTAAAAGCTAATTAAAAAATTCAATAAAAAAAAAACAGCAAAAAACAATAACAACAATGACAATAGATAAATTATAATTAGAGCTACGACACCACACATCTTTGTAATAATATGTTATACATATACATAAATAATAATGAGAATAATAATAACAGAAATAATACCTTCTCCTACTAAAACTATTTTTTTTTATAAATATATGGTATAAATATTGCATATACGACAATTAATAAACAAACTACTCACAACAATTTGTGCAATTCAAACTTAAAATTATGAGCAGAGAAACATAATTGGTTAGTGGCGTTAAATGATAGAAATGCCTAAAATGCTTTTCATGACTAACAAAAATTATTTTAATTTAAAAAATTAATTAGCTAAAAATTTTAATTAAATATTTGTTCAGATTAATATTTAATAGTTAATAGTTCCCGTTCCTTTATCATTCTTTTTTTTTTTTTTTTTGTAAGACCATTTAAATAACTTATATGGGATATTTCATTTCTGTTCAAAAGTTGCAGATATTGAAGTAATCTTTTTTTTTTTTGCAACTCAATATCCCATATGAGAATTTTTATAAGTAGTAAATGGTTTACTGCATGCTTTATACAAATAGAAAGTATTTGCAGTAAATATGCAATTTACTTCAGTTTAAAATTCTTCTTTTTTTTTAGTTTAATACACGAGAAATTGTACTCGTGCATTCAATAAAAAATAATGACTTCACACATTGGTCACAGTATAGACCCAAAGACATTAATACAATAACAAAACCGTTAATCAAATTATAACTAAATTCTTTCGAAAACTAATCATCGTAGACAAATTAGTTAATTTGGACAAAACTCCTAAACTTTAACGCATTAAAATGCTTTAGTTAAGATATACATACGTCTTGCCCTTTCTAAAAATTGAAGTAAAGAAAGTCACCAGAGTTGATGAAGACGAAGAACCTGAACTTGCTGAACGCGCTGGTCGCGCTCCACCAGTAGCGGCTGCGGATGTTGTTGGAGTTAATGCACCGGCAGAGCTGCCAGTTGGCGTTGACGTTGAAGATGCGGAGCTGGTGGTTCGTTTTATCTTAAAACCACACTCGCCCGGGTCAAGCCTGCTCTAGTAGACCTTACGCTCCGGCCCAAACTTGGGGTTAACAAAAGAGAAGCCAGCAAATTCATCTTGATTAATGCTGCGTATGACTTCAGTACCGACAGGTGTCAGTACAGGTTCCTCTTTGGTGAATTCTGTGTCGAAGTTATTGGCATCGCGTGGATTTTTCTACAAAAAAAAAAAAAAAAACAACAGAAAAAAGACATCAGTAAAGTTGAATATATTCAAAGTATTATGTTCATAACATACCATTTTCGGTCGGAATGGTGGTTTTATATTGCGTTTTTCAAGTTCTTTCCAATCCAGTTTGCCAAAGAAGGGATGCTTGCGTATTTCATTCTCATCCCCGGAACAACCTAAACGTTGCTCGGGATTCTTAGTGAGAAAACCTGTGGAAATGGTAATATTTTAATTTACGTTTAAATTAGCCATTTAGTAATCTTTACCTTTTAGTATGGACACCGCTTCACGAGAGAGCCAAACTGGATACAGTACATCATCGTGCATGATCGAATCGAAAAGTTCATCTTCATTATCAGCTTCAAATGGTGGTTGACCGGCCATCATTTCATACATTAATACGCCAAGCGCCCACCAATCAACCGAAGCACCGTATTCCTGCTCTTTGAGAATTTCAGGTGCAATGTAGTCAGGAGTGCCGCAGAATGTGGTAGTCAATACGCCGTTTACAATACCCTCCTATTTTTTATTAAAAGAAAAATTTTGATTGAATTTTATATCGAAACTTGCTGACTGAATGTGGCACTTACCTTGCACATTCCAAAATCGGCCAACTTACAGTGGCCCTCTTGATCTAACAATATGTTGTCTAGCTTCAAATCACGATAGATGACACCGTGTGCATGCAAAAATTGCAACGCTAGTGTAACTTCGGCAGCATAGAAGGCAGCACGTGCCGCTTCAAAGCGACGCGCCTTCTGTATTTGAAACATTAAATCGCCACCGTTAACATACTCCATTACAAAGAATAAACGATCCTAAAATAAAAAACAATTACAATCAAGAAGATAAAATTGAACTGTTAATTTATCGAAAGTACGCATACGTACCGGAGTCTGAAAACAGGAATGTAGCGCCGTCAAGAACGGATGATTTGCGGCCAGCGCTAAGATACGTTTTTCGGTCATTGTACAATCGACATCGTCATCTTGTAAAATTGCATCTTTTTTAAGCACTTTAATGGCATAGATCTCTTCAGAGCCTTTCTTTTCTGCTAGCATCACTTTTCCGAATGAACCTTTGCCAAGCACTTTAATAAAATTGAAATCCTGTAGCGAAGTTTTGCCTGGACGCGATTCGAGCACAGTGGCAATGCTCATATTACTACCGCTTGCAAAACCGCTGCTTAGTGTTACCAACGATGTAGACTGCTCTGACGACAGCACACTGCTGCGTATGGACGACGCACAACTTTCACGATCCTCATTTCCAATGCTGGCACCATAGTTATCTTCTCCGCAGGGCTGACTCAAGTACTTAAAAAGAAAAAGAAAAAATTTTAATAAAATTCCAGAAAATGTACATAATTCATGTTATTATTCACTTTTGAGCGGCGTGGTTGCTGTCCCTGTTTGTCAGGCGAAATGCCCAACGAGCTAAGTATCTCGGCCATTTGCTTTGTGTTGATGCCACAAGTATTTGCCACATTCTTCTGGCAGCGCTTGTGTACATTCATATAACAAGTCTCGCACTGCAAGCCTTGCTTAATCAAGCCGTAGAGTAGCGACCCACAATGATCGCAAAACGTGAATCGCTTATAGCTGTGCACCACAAATCGATGCGGCACATTAACGTTAAATCGTTGACCCGCCGGTACCACCTCCAATTTGGTTTGCTGTAAACATTAAAAATTTATTTTCCATTCAAATGCATGCAACATAAATTACAAAAAAAAAAAATAATAATTTAAAAAATTACCTCATCTCGCATGCCTGGACATTTGGATACCACAGACAGATGACATTTTTTATGTACAACCAAGGTGCACACTAGAAAATCCAGATTGAAGAAAGATAATTTTTAGTCATATTTTTGTTTCTTATATTTAAATGTAATTTTTTGATTAAAGTTTTTTTAATTAAAATTTACAAAAAATCGTTGCACAATAATTCGAACAATTTGTTTACAACATTCAGACATCTATCAATATAAAAATGCTTGAGAGAATATGTTAATATGTGACTGGTGCGATTGTAGTTAAGAACTTTAAGAATTTCAAACGTCAATTTTTTATATTTTTGTATTTATTTTGCAAAGATTTTTATTTTATGCTCTTAACATCAACCACATCCAAGCTGAATGTGAAGTTCAAAAAATTTGAGTTAGTGACTTGTGAAAAAAAAACTAAAACATTCACAAAAAAAAAAAAATAAAAATCGCAAAAAAAATAAACAAAATTAAAAATTAATTGGTAAAGGTTTATCACCTTTAATTAAGCATAACATACTAAAAACTTCTATAAAAAATATTATTCCTAAAAGCTAGTTAAATAGCCTTCTTAATGCTGCTTGGTTTTTTTATTTCCACATATAAACCAAAATTTGTAAAACGAAGTTTCAAAACTTTCACCAGCTTTCCAGTGATTTTAATGGTAATTATAAAGTTTAAATATTGTGGAAACTATTGTATAATAAAATGCGAATATGATATCAGAAAATTGATTTTTGATTAATCCTTTAGCTTTTATTATTCTTAATCAAAGAGACTTGAACTGGAATTTCATAAAAAGAAGATGCAGCCTTTCTGAGTGCAAAGATTATGTTTTTTTAAATATTGTTTTCACCTCATATTTTAATATTTTTTAAAGATCGATGTTCAAGATCTTTTCTAAATGCTGCATTACATGCTGGTTTCTATTGCTCACATATTTTTTTAAATTTATTAATTTGAAGAGCAAAAAGTTGATCATTTTTATTGTTTTATTAAAAATATGTAGCTTTCCTATGAGTTTCTTTAAGAGAATTTAAGGTTACCAGTTGCTCACGGTCTCGTCTCGCTTTGACTCCAAAACCTTTCGAGTTAACGAACGACTTTAGAAATTAACTTAAGCTTTGAATTGATGTAAATCAAAGATATTTAGTTCAAAATAATAAGATACATATTACTATTAGGTTTATGTAAAAATATTTAAATCAAATGCAAATAAATATGACACGTGTATTTTACAATAAAAATCACAAAAGGTGTGTTATCTTAGCTTAAAATTAGTGAAAGCGTGCTATAAAGTGAAATAAAATATAATATCATATATACAAAACAAAAAGTAACATTCTATTATATGCTCCATAAGAGAAATGCATCTTAAAATAAGTTTTCGAAATTTATTAATGCAATATTGAACAATGGACATTTTCGATTAATAATCTGCGTAGACTTTAGAACAAATGTAGCTAAACCTTGATATGTAAAATACCTTAAGCTGAAAGCTGTTAGTATTCTAAGACCTGTATAGTGCTAGGAACGTTCTACTAAATCACCAAATAAGTTTCTCATATAAAATTTTTTTTTTTATTGGAGTAGAAAGTAGTATTACTTGTCACGGAGTACACTACTGATTTGTCAATCAATGATTTCTTTGCATTTCAGCAAATATTTACAGCACCGGAAGTTTGTCTTAAAATGTTCATCAAAACTTCAAAAGAAATCGATAACTTTATTTTTTCTTATTGTTAGTTTTTTAAGGTTCTTGTTGGATTTTTGTATACAAAGTTGTACAAATTATCGTCGTAAGAATACATTTTGTAAAATAAGAGGTAAAAAAATTGTAATAAATTAAACCAGGAAACTTAGTTGCGCTTTAAGCACTTTGATAGATAATATTCAAAGATATAAATTAGAATTTTTCATCATTTTCAATGAATCCTCAAGAATGTGAACACATTAAATTTGTTGATCTATACATGTTTTAATACAAGATTCTTTTCAATACACACATTCAACGATAAACAAAAGAATTATTATGAAGTAATGCACTATTAAGAAAAGAAAGGAGTATGAGTTAAGAAAATAAATGGATATAGGTAAAAAAAATTAAAGTTTAGTAGACAACAACGACATGGAAACACGAACAAAAGTGTAAAAAAAAAAAATACAAAAATTTATAAAAGAAAAGCAGTAGGCAGGCATTAGCAATAAATTGAATCATATTTATAAAAAAATGAAATATAGATTCAATAAAAAATATTTTATGACTAAAAAATATACATATGTACTATATATATAGTGGTGTACCATATATGTACATATGTATATTTTTACAATTTTTAAAACTGACATCTAAATTATACAACAGCGACAAATTATGGCAAATGAATTTTGCAATTAAATATTCTTTTTTTTTTTTTTTCGTTGAACATTTATAATTTTTTCATTTGATTTTGGCGATTTATAAAATAAAAAAAAAAAACGACACATACCTTGACATTGATAGCCTTGTTTACCAATTCCCCTGCAAAAAGGCAAGAAATTCCGTAGCTATTGTATGTATTTCATATATCAACTGAGTGATGATTGAATGAATGGTGTGTTCTTAGTCATAAATAGATGGGTTTTAAGATGATTGGGTGGGTGGGTTTTTGGTTGGTTGGTTTGTGTGTGTGTGTTTGTGTGTGAATATGGATAAGTGTATTTTTGTGCTTAAATGTATTTAAAATAAAAATAAAAAAAAAAGAGTAAAGGAAAGAAACCCCAAATGCACATGATGAGCTTAGCAATTAGATGATAGCGAGAGAGCGAATAATGTACTGTACTATATAGTAAAGTAAACTGCAAGTAATTGTCGCTGAAGTACACCGCACAATACTTCAGTTTCGATGTCTCATAAGAGCAACATAAAAACTTGAAAGTAAGATACCCAAAAAAGAAATAAAAATAAAAATAAAAATAATATAAAAAAAAAAAACATAAAGAACATAAATATTACTTCTACAACAACAACCGAAGAGATGTAAATCATAAAGCAATCAATAATAGAACCCATGAATTATTCACCAAAAATTAAACCAAATCAATATCTATGAGTAGAAAACAACATAAGGCCGATCGAGTTCCAAAAATAAAAAAATAGTTTAACTAAAAACAAGATGAGTTCAGAGCAAACAATTTGCGATCGACGATGATGATAATAGCGGCGCCGTCACTTACCAAATAAATTCGCGGCAATGTGAACAGAAAGTCGGCTGACGCAGGAAAGTTGCCATAAATTTGTGTCCATTAACCTGTAAACGAGTTCAAATTACATACTAGTGTCTCTATAGCACAACAACTAAAATATATACTTGATGTACACGACGTCGCATGGCACCACGGCGGCGATTGAAGCCAGCACGCTCTTTGAACTCCTTATTTGTGGCGACAGCATGTTCCACTTCCGGATCACATTTGGTTTGATCTAAAACAAAAGTAATATGTATGATTTCAGTTTATATACATAATATAATTATAAATTAAGATTACTTACCATTGCGATTTTTTAGCTCAATGATTACGTGAATTTTGCCCTGAGGCTCCAAATTAATCTGGAAAAAAATGTGCAACAGAAAATTAAGATGAATAAAACAATTTGGAAGAAACTCAAGATGATTTAAACTATCGGTACTGTTCTGCATTTTATTCGATACAAATAATTTTTTATTACATTCAAAAGGACATACATACAATAGAAATGATGATGAAATTTCAGAGAATCACGAATAGCATTGCTCAAAAAACCGATGCATACGTAGCTCAGAATGTAAATTTATCCCGTTTGGGGATTACACAAAGGAAGTTTACATTTTTAATTTCAATTTTTATTCAATTATGTGAAGAATGATCTTTAAAGATCTTTTAAGATGCAGGCCAGCTCACTCAAGGCAATAGAATTTAAGTTGTTTTCTTTTCTTACCCATAAATCTGGTGCAACGGATTCATTCTGTACCAAGTCCTCAAACGGTATTATGCAATTAGCGACGAAATCGTCCGGTGGCAGCGCTGCATCGTGAAACACGGTGAGGCTAATATTTTTTGCATCATTCACATCATGCACGAACTGTTCATTCCAAACGGGATCGAAAGTCTTTGGTCGTGTAGTCGAGCGATCTAAAGTATTTTTGTAGAATAAAAATAAAGTCATGAATATAAATAAAATATAAAGTTCATTGATTGTGCGACTCACCGAAATGACTTTCGTCGACATCGATGGAAACGTACGGATCGATGAGTTGTTCATCGGCCAATTTTCCAAATGTCAAATTGTGCCGCTTCTGAAAATCTGTCGGACGTAGACCACTGGCCTCACAGACTTTAATTTGCAGTTTACCCGTGAACATCTTTAGTATAAAATCCGTCGATCGGTTCGATTGTTGTTCGTTCTATTTCTTAATTTACGATCGTTTAAAATCAATAATTAAATTTCAATTTAATGAATTTTTTTTTTTTTTGTGTAAGCTGACTCTATATAACTGTGCGTCGTAATAAATACAAATGTGCTTATGGTGGGGAGCAGTAGTAGTAGTAGGATGTCTTTGGACTAAGTTAGCTGACCTGCAGCTTTTGCGGTGGTCACAAATTACGGCTATGTACTCGATATATTTATACATACAACAGCTTGAATTGCTCGTTGAGTTTAGTGTGCGTAGTGGTTTTTATATACGAGTTATCCTTGCCGGATAATCGTATCATCTAATGTGGAAAATATTTTCTGAAATGTAAAAAAAAGAAAAGGAAAATTTTAGATTTTTTTTTTTTTTTTTTTTGCATAACATAGGAGCTTGACAATAACGACAAGCATTGTGCTTGCATTGTAAAACTTGTATAAGAACTTTTAATACATCAAAGTAATGTAACAGAAATTTAAAGGCTCTTCCATTATTATTTTAATCTATTAGATCTTTATAAAAGTAATAAGTTTTTAGAATTTGAGTTTCCAAAAAGTTATTATGCGTTATGCAGTTTCAATTTACAAAATAAATTCACACTACGCCAGATCCTGGAAAGAAAATAAAATCGACACACAGCTCCTATTTGTCAATAAAAAAGAAGCGTATTCAACAAGCAAAAAAATATTAAAATTCTACGACGCGCTGACTAAACTTGGTAACCTAGCAAATATAGCTCGTCTTCGTATGTTGACTCTAACAAATACATAAACCGTTGTAGGGTAGATGCGATGCGCTTTCTTGTGACTTCTTCAATCTTCTGATTGAGCATATACTACGCCAAAAATATCGTGAAAGGCCTATCCTATCCTATCCTATCGTGTTGTAAATCTATATTTTAAATTATATTCTGAAATCTGTTTTTAACTAAACTACAAAATACTCTGTACCCAGTTACGTTGTTACACTATGTCTTTCAAAAAAAAAAAAAAAAAAAAAAAAAAAATTATATTCAAGATCAAACTTCTTCACGTTTTCTTCCATCTAATATTATACTTACATACAATTGCACAATCTTAATATATCGTTTTAACATTCGAGTAGAGAGAATGTGTATAGAAAGAAGCACAGTTAGTAATGGAACACTACATTTATAATTTTAATTAAAAAGAAATTTTGTGTTAAACTTTTTTTAAAATCAAGCTTGAAGCATTTAATCACAAAATAACATAATGTCTTGTTTTTCACTTTCAAGAAAGTCCACTTCAAAAAATATTGAAGCAATAAAAAAAATTATGATTTTTTAATTTAAAAACTTAATTCAATAAAAATTTACAATCGCAATATAAAATCAAAATATTGTATATACACACATAAAAACATATGTAAATATATGTAGGTATGTATGTGTAAGTATGTATATATATACATATGGATATATGTACACACATGTATTACATATTTTTGTTCGGAAAGTCCCAATTGCACACTTTTCTTTGTGTGTGTAAACGTAAATAAATTTATATGGTAATTTTATTTGGAAATTATTAAAAACGTACAAATACAATAAAACAAGTTTAATATTTGTTATAACTAATTTTTCTTGGGTTTTGCAAATATTAAACAAACAAAACAAAAATTCCAAGAATTTTTACTCTCCACTTTTTCTCCAGTTCTTTTAACAGATAACAAAGTTTCTGTTAATCCACTGTACGTTAGCAGTATGCTTTTTCAGATTTTACTTTTTACTTTAAATTTAAAGACAGTCGAGAAACTGCAAAGTATTTGCTCTACTGACACATGACCTCACTAATGCTATCAGATGCAGGTAAAAATTAAAAATAAACTTATCACATACCACGTTTTTTTTTATTTTTATTACAATTAGCTTATTAGATATGTATATGCAATTGTATTTGCAAAATAAGGAAAACCAAAAGTAAAGGCAAAAACACAAAAATATATCTAACTAATTTTATTATAATTTCATAAATAATATTTATTTGAAACTGCAGTAACATTAACAAAAACATTTGAGCCTTTCAAAAGCGATCCTTTGACAAAGTCAGGCACCTATCATGACAATTGTTTTTGATTTTATTTTGCAAAGACAAAAGCACAAAAAATGCAAAAGCAAAGCATACATATATAACGTATGTTAAAATTTTAACATAACATAACATATGTTAAAGTATTTCTCCACTTTTAACTTACATTTTAACGTTCTCTTCCTCCAGTCTCCACTTCTTCTATTGTTGGTATATTAGAAAAAAATGTTTAACAAAGTGCGAAAAAATATTTCACACATACACACACAAACTCACGCACATGCACAGTTTTCAAAACTTGACAATATTTCAGCAAATAATTCGAAACGAAATTAAACCATTTTCTACAAGGACAACAACGACGAAGACGACAATAATCTAGGTGTCCGTCCTTTCTTTCGTCTGTCCCTTCTACTTCTACTTCTTCTACTTCTGCTGCTGCTGCTGCTGCTCCCCACTCAAATTATCTTTTTGCTTGGACACATGAAAATTTATCTTGTAGATACTTTAGAACAAAACACACACGTAATCCAAAGTTATACGCTTTCGATTCTTTTCAAAGTGCACACGCGTTACACAAATTAATTAATTAATTAATTTTAAATTCGTCTAATTAGGATTAATTTAATTAAAATTTTCACGAGAAATTCTGATTGGAAAAATGTAAAGTTACGCGCAGCACTGAACACTAAAAAATTGCACTAAAAAATACCTGGTTTGAACGAGGGCTGAAGAGTGATGTATGAGGATTCTGGTATTTTGAGAATACTTCTGGTATCCTCAGTATCCTCATTTGACCGTTAATTTTTAAATGTTTACCTTTTTGCCTTTGTTTTTTCCATTAATATCATTGTATCTGTTGCTATATCGGTTAATCTGCTCCATAATTCGGTATTTGAAGCGGTCCATTGCACACATAAAATAGTGCACAAGCAATACGTCGGAGCGTTTTGTTTTGAAGTTGAAGCAAATATAGTAAAACTTGAGCAGAAGGTATTGAGCCGTTGGTAGAGGTAGAAGAGACTTCAACTTGTTGAGAAAACCTTCATGCCAGACACGATCAAACGCCTGTTTAATATCCAAGAAAACTGATGAGCTATACTACTTATATTTGAAAGCTTAAAGAATTTTCTGTACTACACGATAAGCAGAATGACTTACAGACATAGGAGGAGTAGGTCCAACATTTTCTATTATTTCCAAGTCCGACAAAAATGTAGTCTCCGCGCGGTCTAAACGGCAAAGCCGCCATTGAATTAAATGTAAATGCACTGTAGCAGCACTTTAGAACTACCGGCGCACTAATTTTTTATGTTATCTTAAAATTAAGTGAATAAAGGCACAAAAAAAGAAAATCACAAAAAATAATTGCCGAAGCAATTGGAAGCTGTTTTTGTTGTAATTTTTTCATTAATTACAACAAGATAACGTTCGATAACGTCATCGGTCCGCGTATTTGGTCCGCTTTTCGATATAGTATTTTGCGATTTTGCAGCACTAGTTTCTAGTTGGATAGTTCTTAAGCGATTTTGCAGCACTTGCTTCTTTTCTGTGTTTTGGAGGGTGGGGGACAATTGCGTCGCACTTGCACCATCTGCTTAATTAAACTAAATTTTATTTAATTTAATGAATTATTATTAATTGCATTTGTTTCTCGCACACGCTTCGTAATTTAGGCGTGCATTTGTATGAGGAACAAATAAAGCAACATTTAATACAAAAAAAGAAAAAAACAAAAACGTAAACGTAAATAAACAAAAAACGTCATAATGCAAAACAACAACAACAACACCATCGCAGCAAGCAATAACAAATGCGGCAACAACAATGTTTTCAGTTTAAAATTGAACGCGCAACGAGAAGGTTCAAGTTTAGAAAAAAATCAACTACCGCTACACCACACTCCTGGTATCTTCACTTCAACTCCATACCAACCAAAAAGTGAAAAATTATTTCAATTTAAAGTATTTAGTCATTGCAACAAAAAAGTTGCAGCGGTGGTCGAAGTCAGTACATCTGAAGAGGAAAATGTGGGTGGAAAAGGTGTAGTCGAAAAGAGCAACTTGGTTACGCTTGAATCCAAACGACGATTGAATTTTCCGGAAACCAAAACAGTCACAACGAAGCTTAAGCACCCTACCACCACAAGTAACAATACTTTGGCATATTATTGCAAGGGTATTGCTGCCAAATTGGATCGAAGACTGATTACGCTACTTATATTATTTACGGTGTTAATATTTGGATCCAAAATGGTCATTGTTGCAGGTAATTAAATATATTTTTAACGTTTTGCATTTCCGTAATTATTTTGGATGCTGTTGTCGAATTCAAGGTTGCTGCTAGATTTTTTTTCAGTTGATTTTTATTCATTTAGCTCCGCTGTATTCTTGCTGCCCACAGTTTTAAAAATAGCACAAACGCCACTCAAGCCACAAACGTTCGAATGGCATTGATAATGATGATCTCATGTCTAACAAATAAACATTATATTTTCTTTTTGCTCCGTTCGTTCGTTTCCGACCTTCGCTTCAGTGAACTCCTCACCTGTCCTAAAGTATATTACCACCCTGCAGTGGCATATCATTAGTGCTTCTTTGTTCTTTCTATTTTGAGTTTTGTTTATTTTGTTTGACAAACAATTTACAAACTCTTTGAATTGATTTTTTGTTCTTAATTCGCTTACATCATCTATTTGTTTCTTTATTTTTTAAATATTTTCTTTTTTTTTGAAATTTTTTTTTTCCTTAAGTATACCCTTCACTCGTAGTGTAAATGGGTATATTATGTTTTGGTTAGTGAATGCAATTGCGACTAACAACGAAAAGTCTTAAAATGGCACATAAAAACGAAGCTAGAAACACCAATATACAATAAAGAATATTACTAGGTACGGACATAACTTAAGGCACTTAAAAGTTGTGTATAGTGTATCTCGTAGTCAAGCAAACTCTACTGCAGCGTTCTTTATCTCTATTTTTTTCTAGTTTTTCAATATATGTATTCAAATGCTTTGTTACGACCAAATGATTTATCTCTTTTCGTCAAAAGCTTAGAAAACCAGTCATACGTTTATATAAACAAGCGCACGTTGCACTTTTGCCAATTGTATTTTCCTTTATGCATGTAGATTAAATTTGAGGGGGAGGCATAGTGGTTAGGGTGGGTCTGTTTTGTAATTGCATGAGTCAATTTCTAGTAACGTTTTTGTTATTTTACCCTGAACAAACCATTTGAGTTATATTTCTAATTAGCTCGATCAAACTAATCGATAAACTTATGTTCGTCTGATTGTTGCTATCTTAATTTAATTCGTTCAGTTTGGAAGATATGGAGCTGATATTTAAAATAACGTACATATTTTAACTTGTTGCTTTCCTAAGGTAATTTTTCAATAAAAATAAAATATAACTTATGCATGATATTGGTTATAAAGCATATTTAAGGTTCGTTTTAACCAAATAAAACTTTACTTCTCTATTTTCGTTGGCAATTTTCCATTATATGTGTATGTGTTTTCCATAATACAACTGTGTCAAGTTTTGTATTACAACTAAAGTGGTGCGTGGGAGTACTTTTTAATTTCTTATGTACTTTGTTTGCATTAAAATTGCGTACAATACGTAATAATCTCAGATTCACGTTATTTTAGCTGAATGGATAATTTGTTTAGAAAAATGTTTCGTATAAAAAGGAATAATAATTTTAAACATACACAGACCTAACTTCAGGTTTATCTTTGCTGATAAAACTGCTATAGTCCGACCGTACATCAAAGTAATATCTGCTTTGTTACGACCTTGAATGTCACAGTAAATATTTATTGTTCACGTTTTGAGCTAAACAAAAAAAAAAAAAAAAAAAAAAAAAAAAAAACGAAAAAAAAAATAATAAAAAACATTAAATTGTGAAATGCATATAAACAAATGTTTTTCTAATTATAAATTCTTTGATTTCTTTAGTGCCTTACGTCAACACAACTCAGATTCATGTGTTCAGCGAATATGCGCAAAATAAAATAAATGCAGCTTTAGACTGGTCTTATGAACGTGATTGGTACGCTACGCTAAATCCATTGGTTTGCGGTTTGGCAGTAGCCATTTTCTCCTATATAATCGTCTATTTGGATAGTAGTGTGCCTGGCGTAAATCCGCCATCACCTTTCTTATCAAAATCAAAACAAAAGTAAGTATTCATAATGAATTTTTTTTAAACTAAATGCAAATGTAATGTATTAAAAAAAAAAATTTATGATGTTTTTCAGGTTTCTTCCGCAGCGTCAAAGTGGCTTACATTTGGGTTACATTACTGCATTAAGCGCTGGTTTAGTTGTCAGCGTATTAATGTTTACAAACTTTTAGTTGGCTACTAGAATTTAATTCAAATTATTTATTTTCTAATGTAGGCTGTGTACAAAGCAGGCATTGAAAGGTGTTTTGATGTGTAGGTTACAGCAAAATAATTTAAACAAT
The DNA here is from genome assembly GCA_018903435.1 of Leucophenga varia. Classification (NCBI taxonomy): domain Eukaryota; kingdom Metazoa; phylum Arthropoda; class Insecta; order Diptera; family Drosophilidae; genus Leucophenga; species Leucophenga varia. Next base: position 503,912 of record JAEIFJ010002813.1, read on the forward strand.
TTTGCAATTTCGTGCTGCATGTGCAATAGAAATGGGACACACTTACAATTGCTGTATTGCAGCTGCTTCATCTACAGCGTACATAATGTTTCTATATCAAAAGTCAATTTTCAGTCAGTATTAGTTTATAAGCTTTAATTTTTTTTTTTTTTTTTTTTTGTTTTCCTCCTTATAAGTCTTAAGTCCAAACCTATTTGCAATAGGTTTATTTTCCTTTAACTTGTAAACTCCACGTCAATGCACAAGAAAATAGATCGTACTTTTTACATCAATTTAAACGTAATTATGAGTTTAATAGGGAACCCTTACATTTTCTATACAATTAACTTTATATTTAATGTTAAATTTTAAGTATATTCGTTGAAAATAGCATGATGAAATGGATTTTGAAATTCTTAAAAGATATCCTTAATATAATATTAATTCGGGTGTATTTAAGTTAATCATTGGAATTTTCAGTAATTAAACCTACTAACTATCTAACACATATAGTACAAATGTTTTTGAAAAATGTTTATTTCTAGAAATAAATTTAAATATTTATGTAAAAAAAGACTACTATTTTAAATTATTTTTTTAAATTGTTTTGCAACAAGAGAAACGATGTAACGTTCTGTATACGTGTAAAGTTGTACTCCCACGTGCTGTCATTCACAAGCTCCACTTTATAAGTTTGCAAGCGATTTTCACCAACAAAACGGCCCACAATGCGAAGAAAGCATCCTGCGAAGAAAACGGTATCAATGAATACCATTAGAAGAAAAGTCATTCTAAAAAATGGTATTAAGAAAGAGATATCGCTACCAATTGCTTGTTTCACTTTTCTTAAATGGCATTTTTGGAAATCTAGCTTGATTTTGAAAAACAATACAAACAAATTTAAAATGTTTTAACAAATTTAAAAATGAAACTTCAAGTAAATAATTATTGAAAAATAAAGTCGAAGCTATTTGGACTTGAAAAACTAAATGAAATTTCCCTATAAGAGCTCAAATTATAAAGTCAACATTTTTTAAAGGTATATGTAGCAAAAAAATTTTACTTTTTAAAGTCTATTCACTTACCAATTTGGAATTTTTGCAATAGACCATCAAAATCATAGTATATACTCTGCAATATTGGTCCCGATTTTGGATTGCGCAACAACAAAACTTGCTCAAAACGCTGCTTACCGTTAGTAATTTTCAAAAGTTTACCTAGTAAATTCAAGTTTAAAGTCAACGAAATAATTTTCCAAGGTCACAGTTTATGTTGAAAATGTACCATAAATGTCCCAAATAGCATTCAGATCCGAGTGAAGTTTATGTGTTTTAAGACAAAAGTCTACTTTACCGACCAGACAAAGCATATCACGACCATTTTTTGATAATGGAGTTTTAATTTTATTCCCATCTTCGTCAGTCACTACTTTTGCACCGGCAGCAGCTGGAATTTCAGATTCTGTCTGATGTCTTTTAGCCGTTATTGTTGTTGTTTTTATCTCAGTAGCGGTTGACTGCTTATTTGGCAATGGCATCAGTATAAAGTCATTCTTTACATTAATATCTAGCTTCGATTTTTTATTGGATGGGGGGGCTAGGCTTAATTTAGTTTGTTTATATTTTGGACGCTCCAAAACTTGTTTCGTTGCGTCAAAGCTCCGATTACCAAGTGACCCATTCTGCTTTATTTGATTGACCAATTTATTGCCAGAGTTGCCGGGCAGTTGATGTGGATGGCCTGCTGAGAATGAATTGATTAAAATTATTTTATTTTTTTTACAATAAAACGCACCTTTTGTAAACATTTTGTTTTTTTTTTTTTTTTTTTTTTTTTTTTTGTTGCATAAAAAAATAACGGAATCTAATTGATCTAATATGACAGGAGCATAATTTTTAAGAACAGGGTGCTTATTTTGTTGCACATGGTACTGAATTTAATTGCAGAGGGCCACACAACAGTATCAGCTGTTTTGACAGATTCGCGTACATTTGTTTATATACAATATAATAATAATTTAGTAAACGTTTGAGCATAAACCCCGCATTATAACACAATGAGTTCCGCGCCTATGCGCACGCCCGTTTCACAAATCATACACAGCAAAGAGGCTGTTGATGACGAGGAACCGAAAAAAAAGTCACGAGAAGATTGGCGCAAAGCTAAGGAGCTTGAAGAAGCACGTAAAGCGGGTACTGCACCCGCCGCAGTGGATGAGGAAGGTCGTGATATTAATCCGCACATACCGCAATATATCTCTAATGCGCCATGGTATTATGGATCGCAAGGGCCTACACTGAAGCATCAGCGACCGCAACGTGAAGATGAACAGGGTCAACTTGATAAACGTGCGTCAAAAGGTTTAGATACATCGAGACTAGTTACTAAGTTTCGCAAGGGTGCCTGTGAAAACTGTGGTGCCATGACACACAAGAAAAAGGATTGCTTGGAGCGGCCGCGTAAAGTATTGGCCAAATACGCCGAATCAATTGTAGTGCATGATGAACACATTGTCCAGGATGAGTCGGTTAATTACGATGAGAAGCGAGATCGTTGGAGTTCATATGATCCGGCCAATCATCGCGAAATCATAGAAGAATATGAAAAGGTCGAAGAAGCGAAGCGTCAACTGAAGACGGAGAAATTGAAAAACAGTAGGTATTCAAAAAGTTCTGTTATCATATTAAACTAAAATTTTATTTTTAAACTGTAGATCCTGATGCTGAAATATCTGATGATGATGGTAACGAGGATAAGTACGTAGATGAGGTAGACATGCCGGGTACAAAAGTTGATTCTAAGCAGCGTATTACTGTGCGTAACTTGCGTATACGTGAAGATACAGCCAAGTACTTGCGTAATTTAGATCCTAATTCAGCCTACTATGATCCGAAAACACGTTCAATGCGTGACAATCCAAATCCTAACATTGCAGAGGAAGAGTAAGTATTTGTAAACACCAATATATGTACTATTAAAATTATAATAACATTGATTTTTCTTTGTTTTTTAGAGCTGAATTCGCTGGCGAAAATTTTGTACGTTTTAGCGGTGACACAACTAAGCAAGCAACAGCGCAACTTTTTGCCTGGGAAGCTCATGGCAAAGGTGTTGACGTCCATTTGTTAGCAGAGCCAACCAAACTTGAACTACTGCAGAAGGAATACGATAGCAAGAAGGATCAGTTTAAATCAAGCGTAAGTTTAGAACAAAGAATTTAATATGTTTAAACATTATTTAAACTAATAAATGTTTTTCTTCGTATAGACTAAGACAGATATTGTAGAAAAATATGGCGGTGAGGAGCATCTGCAAGTACCACCAAAATCATTGCTGCTTGCACAAACTGAAGAATATATTGAATATTCGCGCAGCGGCAAAGTTATAAAAGGCATGGAGAAGCCAAAGGCGCGTAGCATCTACGAAGAAGATGTTTATATCAATAATCATACAACAGTTTGGGGAAGTTTTTGGAATTCTGGACGTTGGGGCTACCAATGTTGCAAATCGTTTATAAAAAACTCATACTGTGTAGGCATGAAAGAACCGGAAGGTTATGCAGAACAAGCTAGCACTTCAACGGCTGCAATAATACCACAAGCAAATAGCGAAGAGCAAGTGGAGGTCAGTCAGAAAGAAACTTCCGAGGCAGATTCTTCTAGTAGCTCGTCAGAGTCTTCGGAGGAAGAGGTGGTAGAAGAAGAAAAAGTTAAGAAATCCAAAAAGAAATCAAAGAAACGTGAAAAAAGAAAAAAGGCCAAGGAGCTTAAGAAGCTAAAGAAACGAGAGAAGAAAGAAAAGCGTAAACATGAAAAAAATGATGCGGGCGGCAACAAAAAGAAAACATTTGCTGAAGAGCTTGACGAGCGCAAACGACCGTATAATAGCATGTATGAAGTCAAAGAACCGACTGAAGATGAAATCGAAGAATGGAAGAAGAAACGCACCCGCACCGAAGATCCCATGCTGCAATTTATGAATTAGGGTTTGTCAGTGTATCTAAATAAATAACACTATGTGTAATAAAAATGACTTAAATTTATTTTTCACTTTATTTAACTAAACAATGGCGTACTGCTCGTAAAGCAGTTCCCTCACTTTATAGTACTCCTCCGAAAGGCAACCTTCCATAGTAACTTTTCCAGCATCAACGCGACGTAACGCTAGTGTGCCATTATTACACCAGAGCACACCGCCCGAAAATTCAGAATTAATATTGTGTCGTAGCAGAACCTGTTTAAAATCGGAAAGTTTCAGTTCGTTGATTAGTACTGAGTTATGTACAGGAATTTCATCCTCTTCGAGTGTTTCCAGTGTAAGAGTTTTTGTATCTTGTGCGGTCGTTTCCTCAACTACATCTTCTCGATTCTCTGTAGTGCCTTCAATTGCTTGCAAACGCATACCAATACGTCCATCTATCCAAGCAACCTCAGCATCTTTGCCCTTTTGAAATTGCAACTGCGATACAAGACCCTCCGTAAGACGAACTTGATAAATGTACGTTTCTGTGGTGACATCAATAATCTCTCCTTTTTGTGGGGTAAAAACACGCGCGCCGACATTTTGTTGACAATGCTTCGCCACCACTTCAGTACCTTCGGGTGTGCCATGCACCAAAATAACACGTCTCGGGCGCAGTTGAGAGAGTATTTTGAGCATAGATTCGCCATCTGAGCGACCCTCAAAATCGATGCGTTGAATCTGAGCATTCACTTCGATACTTCTGCGTTGGCTAATAAGTTTTGTCGGTTTTTCAAGTAACTGCAATTCTTCGTCTGCAGCATTGCTAACGCCATTTATCTGTTGATCAGTTGGCGTCGTTGTCGTATCATCACTTTTTATATTTTCCTTATTTTGATCATCATTTGACGTACCATCATTTCCAACGCCACCTATGTCTGCCAAACGATATTCTTCCAAATTGATTATTTCACCATATTCATCGTATTTTATTTTCTCTTCGTAAAAGGGAAACATGACGTGATGACGTTTGTTTGACTTAAAAAATCCCGAATGGTGGCGACCCTCTGGACGCACAACAATATCGTGTTTACCTGTAATAACGCTCATTTCAATGTCGTCATCTGAATCAGAGCTGCTCTCATCTTCAATGTCCTGCTTTACAATTAACGGATTTAGTTTTTCTCCTTGCGTACGTAAATATTCGTCTAGTTCAGCTCCTTCTAACTCTATACGCCGCCTCACATCCAATTCGATTTGACGTCCAGGTGATGCATTTTCAATTAAATCCATTGCCAAAGTGCCATGTCCTGTGCGTGTAGTGAATATAAAACTATTGTTTGGATTACTGGCCCACTGAACAAAAAGGTCTCTTGTATAGCCACACTCCATATCCGGAGTACTGGCCAAAACAACCTTTGGACCAGGTAGTTTTGCAAGATCGGCCAATGTATGACAGAGTGTTATGTGCTTAAATTGGAAAGGATTATTTCGTGCACCTTCAAATGATTTCATTAGCTTGTCGCTCATCCATTCAATTTGAGATTTGGCAAACTCAATAACATTGTAGCAAACGTTATTCAAGAGCGCCAAAGAATAAGCCATCAATCCCGATTCTTTATTTTTCCATAATTGATCCAACATGTGAGCCAGCTCCAGAACACGACCGGCTGTATCGACAGCGATTACAACATTGCCGTTGTTTCGAACCGTTTGAAGTATATTAGCCATGAGCTTTTCGTCACGTGCACGCCGCCGTGCCTGCTGGTATTGTGCGTTGTACGCATCTGTTATAAGCAATGAGGGACGTTGTAGTCGCTCCAACTCGCAGCCATTAAGATGTCGTTCTTTTTTGTGATTAAAATCTGTTGCATACACTATATCCTCTTCGCCGACTTTTACTATCTTCCATATAGTGCCACCGATCATATGGCCAGCGTTTAAGGGTGTTATTGATATGCCATATCCCTTACCTTTCAGAGATACGGTTTGATTGTACTTGAGCTGTACGATCTTATCGAAGGCAGCATCTACGTCGTCCAGTGAAAACAAATCAAACTCATTCATGTTAAAGTGTGACATATACAGATCGTACATAAACATCTGTCCCATTTTATAGACGGGAATTGTAGCGTAGATTGGACAGTTCAATCCGAGCTTACCGACCAGGTAGGGCAAAGCGCCCAAGTGATACACATCGGGATGTGAAAGTAGGACGGCGTCTATTGTGTGCACCTGTCTGCAAAACAAAGAGTTTACACTATTGCTGGACAACATAGAATATTTTATTTTCACATACCGTTTAATTTCTTTAATAAAATTTGTATCAAACTTTTCGTCCCAACCGCAGTCAAGCAAAATGCGAACATCATCAATTTGAAGTATGTAGCAGGGTGGCGATTCATCCATCGCACCAGATATGGTGTGCAGCTTAATAATTGAAGTCATTTTTCAGTTATGCGCTTCTTAAATAAAATAATTACAGTAAACAAACAGTTTTTTTTATATATATAGAGATAGAGATTATATATATATATAGATATTCGTTGACAGCAACCGGCAATGATGCTCCAGCTGATTTGAAATCGGTCTTCGACTACATCATTCCGTTTATCGTTTCCATCAGTCCTATCGGGAAGATTTGTCCCGTTATTTATATCTGCCTCGTAGGTGGAACAGAGCTAGATATAGTCATCTAGCTTCACGTTTACACTTACTTGCGTACCTACCACCGTACAGCTCTAATTGAGCAGATAATTTCGCTATAAGCTCAAGCAGTGCTACACTTAAACCTCTCTCATTCGCACTCATTACTCATATACAAAAGCTAGAATTTTCTTAGGTATATTAGGTATAGCAAGCAGCAAATCGCTCTAAATATTCTTTATTTAAACGCTTTCTTGTTAAATTGCGCTTAAAACGAATTTCACAAAAAAGAAAATATTTATATATAAATATTTTATTTGTTTTTATACTTTTTTTAAATAGTAAAAAAAAATTGAAAGCAAACATCCTTTTTTGTGAATTTCACGATGTCGGTGCGTCACGACTGGTACCAATCAGACTCCAAAGTTGTCATTACTGTGTTGCTCAAGAATGCAGCGGAAAAAAAATTACGACGTGCAAATTGAGCCAAAAAAAATACGTATTACTGCCGATGGTTATGAGCTCAACTTGGAATTATTACATCCCATAGTTGTGGAACGCAGCAGCCACAAAGTTTTTCCATCCAAAGTCGAAATAACACTGGCCAAGGAAATTGGAGATCGATGGGATAGTTTGGAGGTAAAGGCACCAACTGCTGCATCAGTAGCACCACCTCAGCCTAAAAAAAATTGGGACAGTCTTGCCAAGGAGGTTGAAAAAGCCGAGGAGAAAGATGCTCAAGGCGAAGAAGCTTTACAGCTTTTATTCAAAAAGATCTACAGTGGCGCTAAGCCTGAAGTACAGAAAGCAATGAATAAATCGTTTTCTGAATCTGGTGGTACTGTCTTGAGCACAAACTGGTCTGAAGTAGGCAAGGACAAAGTTGAGGTAAAGCCACCTGAAGGCACTGAATTTCGCAACTGGAACTAGTGAAGTCAAATACCTGCCACAACTATTAAAAGCACAGAAAAGAATTTTTTTTTAACGATTCGGAGTGAATGGAAGTTGATGGAACATGAACAAGCTGCGCCTGTAATGTTTAGTCGTTAAGATAGTTTGTTATTTCACTCAAACATACATACATACATATATTTGAAAGATAATCTAATAAATTCTAAACTATTTTGTACTAAATATGGTAGTTTTTGTTTGTATGTTATTTGATATTGCGCATACGTCGCGTTCGTTACCACTATTCGCTTACCTGAGTAATGCATTAAAACAGCTGATTTGGGATTATACATGAGAAAAACAGCTGTGTTCTCACTTTGCCACTTAACTTGTAAACGCACAACATGTACCAAAGATTGGAGAGTAATAGCCGGCCGGCTAGCAAATATATTTATTTTAAAATATTTATTGTAGTTGCACTTTATTGGTAACTTGTAGTGCAGTATTGCAACGAACACTAATTACATAGAAATTCATTATTTTAGGCTGATCTCCATACTAACAGTATTCATCAATAAGCATTTACTGAGCACTTTAAATCTTGAGGCACCTCTTTTTATCTGCTGGACCCAATGTATATGTTCCACATTAATCTGTTTTGTGATGAGCTGCCTAGGCCAGCGGTTTCCGCAGTCAGTGTCCTTTCCCAGTGGAAAACCACTTGACATAGATACATTCCGTAAGGTAAGTATGCATGTGGTATGCCCAAGCAAGCTTCGATCAACTTTCCAATTCTCTTTCATTCCAGATATTACCGTTGTCCATATTATTTACGCTGATGGTGGGTACAAATAATCTTTGCTTAAAATATGTGAGTGTTGCTTTTTATTATGTTGGACGCTCGTTGACTACGGTTTTCAATGTGGTGCTAACCTACGTGCTGCTTCGCCAAAAAACTAGCTTTAGGAGCATTTGTTGCTGTGCAGTCATTGTACTTGGATTCTGGCTAGGCGTCGATCAAGAGAGTTTAACTGAAACGTTTTCCTGGCGTGGCACTATTTTTTGGTATATTGGGCTCCTTATCTTTGGCTATGTACTCGATACAGACAAAGAAGGCATTGGTGCATGTTAATCAAGAAATTTGGTTACTTAGCTATTACAATAATTTGTATTCAAGTTTATTGTTTTTGCCATTGATTATTCTGAATGGTGAACTGGAGGCTATTATTACGTATCCATATTTATTCGATGGCTGGTTCTTGGCGTATATGATGTTAGGAGGCATTTGTGGATTTGCTATTGGTTTCGTGACGGCGCTACAAATTAAGGTGCGTCGTTTAGATAAGAAAATTATATTAATCAAGTTAATAAAATTTCTTTATTTTAGGTTACTTCACCGCTCACGCACAACATTTCCGGCACTGCCAAGGCCTGCGCTCAAACTGTAATTGCTACACAATGGTATAGTGAAAAGAAGTCTATACTTTGGTGGTTATCTAATGGTGTCATATTATTGGCTAGTGCCGCCTATACACGGGTTAAGCAATTGGAAATGCAGCGGTCGTCTACTGCGCAACAGGCATAGACATGCAGTAGAAAAGGCTTGCTCAAATAATTTTATATATTGTATATGTATATTTTTTATAACAAAACTTGCACAAATTATAACGGCTAAATTTATATTAATTTGCTACCGCTTTCGCTTCTTCTTCAACTGCTTCTGATTCTACAGACGATTCCTTCTTTTTACTTAACTTTGGTGCAGTTTTCTCATAAAGCTCGGGTACGTATAAGTAGGGGTCAATCTTAAGTGTCTCACCACTGGGTGGACTCTTAAGCAGCACACGTGTTATAAAGCGCCCTTCACGTTTTGGACGCATTGTGTTCACATCCTGTAATAGACAGCGTAAGTTCTCCTCTAATTTTTCAGCGTCCATATCTAAAGGGCCAATGCTGGTAGTGATTAAACCAAAATCTTGTTGATATTCATCCTTAGCAGCACTATAGCTAATGCCATTTGAAAATTTCGTTATCATCTCAGCTAAATTAGTTCCTAATGTTTCACTCTTTGGATTGGGAAATTTACGTTTCATAAGACCACGCAGTGCTACCAACTCTGGTAGTATATTTGGATTTGCGATGATGTACTGATAATCGGTTAGTAGTAGTTCCCCGCTGGTTATATCTTTAATTAGCTCAATGCCTCCAACCAGTGTAGCGCCAGCTTCACGAGCTGCTGTAATTTCATCCTAAAAGAAAAAATATACATTACTAATGAACACCGAGGAAACACATGCTACTTCATACATTGCCCTTAGTAAATACTATAATTTTCCGCTCTTCACCGTGCTCGAACTTATGTGGAACCATGGCCATACGTTGGAAATTTTCCACAAATCGCGTTGCCTTTTCCGCTTGCATGTTCAATTCGATTTCTACGTTTAGTGGAGCATTGGGTACATTATACATGCTTGGATGATGAGTTTCCCGATGACACTGTATCGCTTCGGCAACTGTGTAAACCGGCCAGCGGTAGTAGCGTCCGACATAAACATTATCAAGCGGAATTTGCTTCCAGGAGTCGTCCACGTGTTTGTTGGCGCGATGAATATTAATTCTGTAATTGCGTGATTTTACATTCGTTTATTATTGTTAAAAATCACAGGCTCTGCTTACTTTTTATCACGCTGGTTGTGAGGTATAAAACCGACCTTCTTCACCTCCACTTTTACCTTCTTCTTTCGCGCCTTCTCTCTTGTGCCTTTGCGTGCGGCTTCACTAACGGCGGTCAAATGCAACTGACGCAGTGCCTCCATGTTCTGCTGGCGCAGCACAAGCGTACGCATTGTCGAAACAAGTGAAATCATATTTAATCAGTTCCTAATTAATGTTTTTATTCAACAAATTGTTTAAGTGTGATAGCCGAGTGTTATGTAGTAGCTGCTGCAAAGGCCAGTAGTTCCCAAGTCCATAGAAACAAGTACTAAAAAATACCAACGTAATTTTTATACTCTTCTCATTTAATATAAATAGTTTATAGATTTTGTCTTCAACAATGAATCCATCCGTCCATGCATCCATCCATATAAGAAAGTAATGTTAACCAATGTACTTTGATCAGCTTCAGATCCATTGTTCAACAGTTAAAAGTATACTTTGCTAAGCATTGCGATCAATGGCACTTCAAGATTAATTCAAATGCCATACGGCGTAAGGTGTAGTATTTCGTGTCTGTTTTATCATTGTATGTAGCTATGTAGAACGGCAGAGAGAGATAAACATATATTTCGTACTCTTCTCACTACAGTTTATTTTTATACCAAATAAAATTCAACAAAATATGAAAGCAAAATAGAAAGATATAAATGTGGAATAATACTCCTTTTTAAAAATTTGTAAGCTTTAAATTAGCTTTAAAGCCACGGCAGCAAACCACTAAAAAAAAAAATAGTGATTCGGTTTAGAGGTTCGAGATGCATTTTCAAAAAAAAAAAAAAAAATTATGCCAATATCTTCATATTTAGTGCTCTTCATCGATCTGGACAAGACATTAGGATTAATGGAATTTTGGTTTAGATGCCAATTTTGGGAAAAATTTAATTTTTTCTTTTAACTATCAGAAATGAAACGACTTTCGAATTGAGGCAACCTGATAGATATGGAACTATGGAACTAATTCCAAAAACTAATTTAATTTATTTACAATTTTTTTTTTTTTTTTTTTGTGAAAACTTGGAAGCATAATTTTCAAACCAATATTCGAATCACATTTCGATTTTTTGTTTTAACTTTCTTAGGGTCGTACCCTATGTCATGCACCAAATTTTCTAATGGAAGTTTAAACTCGGTTAAAGTAGACTTGTCTGTCAGTCCATTTTTTTGTCATTAATTATTCAAACCTCAAAACACAGAACGTATTTTTCTTAATGCTTAACTAATATTTTCATTTAAGAGATCACACCAAATCGATCTCTTTGCAAAATGCATCAAGTGTTCTTATAGATTTTTCATTTGTTTAAGTTTATTTTTGAAACAAAAACAAATCGGCACTCAAAACAATTTTTAATTTTCCGAATACGAATGCTAAAGAGAGAACGTTGAGTTTAGAAACGTTTCGACCGACAAACGGTGCGGTTCAGTTGGGATTGAAATTTATATTTTTCTTTTACTAAGTGAAATAATTTTTTAAATATTTTCAAAAAGAAAAAAAAAGAACAATATCTGAAATTTGGAGGATACAACGCGTGTGGCGGCCGTGCGGGCAGTTTGCACACACATAGTGAAAAAATGCAAGTAATAATGCATTCACAACTCAATAATAATTATTTAAAAATTGAAAATATTTAGAAAAATATATAAAATTTTAATAAATTATGAAACTAAAAATAAAAATATATTTTAAATGTTGAAATAGAAAAGTGAAAATGTGCATAAAATAATTGGATAAATGTGCCTTTTACGTGTTTCTTTTCTAAAAGTAGAAAAAGAAAATTCTGTATTCGGTGGAAATGATTTCGTATACACGTTGTACAAAAACAACAACAACAAAACAAAATAAAAAAAAAGCAAAAAAAAAAAAAAAAAAAAAAATTTTAAAAAATAGTGAAAGTAATTGCCACATACAGTGAAATATTTTTGAAAAATAAGTGTTTTTTATTTTAAATACAAAATTGTTATGGAATATTCACAGTTTTCGTTCACTGCAGTTACATTTGTAAAGGGTGTTCTATTAAGAGACGTGCTATTTTATTTTTTTACCCATCGATCGATAAGACGATTTGATTGTGCCTTGTCCTTCTGAAATTGAAAATTTAAGCTTTTTTGGCTCTCTTTCCGAAGAAAAACTCATTATAGCAGCAAGAACTTAAATAATCATCATTGAAGAATTAATGTATCCGATCCAAACTCACTTTAACGCCAGTCTTTGACTTTTTGTGCTAGCCATGACGGCCAACGTTGGAGAAAAATTGCATAAAACTAACGACGATATCCAAAAACGATTCCAGCCTTAAAGTAAAACAATTGTGCTGTTCACATGGTCTAGCATGAGTGCATAAAAGAATAAGTGCAAACAATTGCAACAACAACTAACACGGAAAAAAGTTTCTGTTTGTCCCAATTCTTTAAAAAGACATCATTAATATGGAATTTTCGCATTACAGTGTCGTGGAGAATATATCAGCAAAAATGTCTTAATAAATAGCTCTGTTGCATACGCATCCAAAAAAGAAAGTCTAGCAGAGCAATTACTCCATTTTATAAACATCAGAATTCTATAATTCTATTCAGATGACTCGATCATTTCGATTACTCGATATTAGAAAGCTATTAAAGCTCTTTAAACTCATAAAGAAGTCAAAAATTCCATATGAAATAGCTCATATGTTGGCTTAGCTGGTCACACGCGTTAATATTTTTAGAAAGAAAATTTCAAAACTTTTGCACATGTGGAAAAACGTGCTAATTTTACGTTTTTCGAAATATTAAGAAATATTGTTTACATTTTGCATTTTAATCGTTACACTTTGTGAAATGTTTCTCCATAAGAAACGTCGTCGTCGTCATCCGTCCAACATCGACGATTAGCGTCATCGGCAGCCGCACAGCCGCGAATCAAATCAAATCGAATCAAATCAAGTCGTTCGCCCGCCGAACATGTCTTCCTCTTTTATAAACAAAAATTCTTTTGGGTGCTTCGTTTGGAATACGTACGATATTTCTTTTTCGAGTGGCGTATTTTATAAAATAAACAAACAAAAATTTAAATTTGGCGACTCGACAGAATAATTTTTGTTTTATTTTGTACTTTTGTGTTTTTTTTTTCGCTCTATTATTTAAAGTAATTAATCATGCGTATGAATTCCGTTCTTCCAGCTTTGAAACATAACAAAAAAAAAAAAAAAAATTGCTAAAATGGATAAAGTGCCTCCACCGAAACCGAAACGTTCACCCGGCGTATATGCGCGTCAGTCTACAACGCCGAATATTTTTATGTACGATTCCTTACCAACTGCGCCGCCAAATCTTTGCGCTAGTCGAGATGAGAACTTTTTTCAATTTCCATCCGTAATGCGAAGGCTTTCGGATAATCTTGTTGATGATGTTGCTGTAGTCGCAAAGTCAAACATATCTAAACAAGCTAATGCTGAAGCTCGTACGCAAACGATTGATAACAAAAATCAATGTCCTCTCTTCTGTCAAGCATATCGCGAGGATCGTGAAAACATGGAACCACTCAAGAATCGTCTAAACACAGCCATCGAAGCAATGGATCAATTGAATCGTACATATGCGCTATTGGATAAATTTCTAGAGCAGAAACTGGCTACCATACTGGACAATACTGTTGGTGATGATGAGCAAATGGTACTTGATTTAGAACCAAAATCGGAGACAAAGGTACAGAAAGATGCGCGTGCAGTGCAGAAAGATGCAACACGCATTGCACCGAAAATGTCTTTAACCGGAACGGAGTTTGAGTTGGAACATTCGTTGTCGTTTCTGGAATCACTGTTTGGCACGGAAATAGTGCCTACTTTTAAGCAGGGCGCTTTTAAGCGGTAACTGTTGTTTCTCGATTGCATACATAAATGCATACACACATACATATGTATATGTACATTGTTGTTTCCTTTTGCAGAATGCGTGAACGCAGTAAATCGATGATGGAAGATGAAATACATCTTTTGAACAAAGAGCGCAACACAAAATTTAGCACTTCACGTCCGTATCTGCGTCGACAGAGCACTTATAGCGACAACAAAGCGAAAGTTTCCAAATGGACTAAAGTAAAGGCAGCATTTAAGTGGGAGCGTGCAAATGTTCCGCCAGCCAATGACAATGATACCATTGGTCTAACGCCGGTTAATCACGAGGTAGCGCGTTATCTTAAAGTGCCAACTAAACCGTGTGCTGGTAGCAGTTCTGCGGATAGCATTATTAGTTCCTCATCGGGACATTTTATGAGTGATACTGGTGGTACACCGGGAACAATTAGCTCGGCTAGTTCATTGGATGATATCGATACATGCTGTCGTCGCCATGGTATGCGTAAGGCTTTAACTAAAATGTTATTTTGCTTTTGTATTTAAAATAATAAATTCTATCGTAATTATAGGTTATGACTCTTCGAAAAGTGATACGCGCTGTGATTCTCGCATTTCTGACTTTGAAGGCGCTGCTGCTGCTGTAGCTGGTGAACTATATAAATCAGCAACGGATGAACGTCTTGATGGCACAAAGCATGTTGTGCCCAGCAAGTCTTCTTCAAATAAATCTTTACGCCGTTCGAAAGTTTTTTCCGATTTTGAAGCATTACCCGAAGATCATGTTGCGGATATAAAAGCAACAAGCAGTCGTCGCACTAAATTGCCTCCAAGTCCGTTGAATTTAATTCAAGTAAGCAAGTATATGTGCTATTCAGCACAATAGTAATACAAGTTGTCCAAAATTTAACCGTAATATTCTTTGTGTAGGATTCCAGCGATCAAACGATTTTTTATTCGCCATGTTCTCTAAGGAGCCCCAAAGACGGTACACAATCTCTTGGACGCATGAAGCGCATCAATTCACCTGGTAATTCGTCTGTGCCGAGTAGTCCATCCAGGCATTCGGATTTCTTTAATGAATTTGGTGCGTAAGAAAAAAGTTTCATTTAATTTGAAACTATATATCTGATCTCACGAAATGGGTTTGGTATACTTTTAGAGAGCGAAGAAATTTCCAGTGGAGATTTCTCTGAGCCAACAACGCCCAATCAAAAGAGCTTTAATCAGAAACAGGATGAAGTCTATAAGAGTTATTGCATACTTTTAAATAAATTGGATAGAGAATTTAAGGCAAAGCACAGTGATTTTGCAAATGCAAATCGTGGTAAGTCAAATTTTTGAAATTTTAAAGAAATTTCTAATTGTAAAGTTTTGTTTGTTTCAGCTGCTTCAGGTGTCGCCATACGCAGTGGCATAAAATCAGATGAACATTCACCTACGCAGGTGTACAACAATGATTTGTTGTCAACAGAGCAATTGGAAGAGAATTTAACGCCCGAGTTTAAAAAGAAATTGCACAAGTGGCGCATTAAGAAACAAAATTCCTTAATGGCTGCTGCCAATGCAGCATATCAGCATCAGGCGCAACAATCGCCACGACAGCATGGCACCGATAGCTCGACTAGTCCAACGACAAAGAATAACAAGGAACAAAATACTGAAGCAATTAAACCAAAATTCGATTGGAATCTTTGGAGCATGGGTCAAGTTAAACTGGAAGGACAGGGATTGTGCGCGTTGCCCGATCAAAAGGATTTACCAGAGAAATTTCAAAAGAAATTGGGTAATTGAGTCTTAGTGTCTATGTTAATATTTTTCAATATTTTTTTTATATTAAATATTAAATAGAACAATGGAATAGAATCAAGAGTGGTGGCGCCGCATCTGACAATGATTCACTCAAACGTTCCTCGCAAAAAAGTCAATCGTCACGGCGTGGCTCGGATGATGATCGTTGGTATAAGCACAAATCTCATGATAAAGAAAAGTAGATTTATATAATGAATTTCAATTATGTTGGCAGTTACAATAATAATGAATGAATTTATTTATTTTAGACTTGCTAAATTGAAAGCCATCGTTGCACCGGATCATCAAACTAAAAATATTGAAGTTCAAACTGCTTCCGGTGTCATGAAATTCGAGGGTATCTCACGAAAATTTACACGCAAATTGTACGAATGGGAACAGGCAAGAGGTATAGGACCAGAAGCGTCCACATTTGCACTACTTCATCCGGGCTATTGCCCAATTGATGTCAGACGCATTAACAAGGATAATCACAAATGTATGTCAAAGAATTGTTTTTTTTTTTTTTTTAAATTAATCTATTTTCTCGTTATCTCTAGCTGGTACTGAAAATTCACCAACTCTAAGTCGTTCGCTATCCTTAGATAGTATAACACCGAGTATTACTCTACCAGTTATATCACAACAGGCTTCTAGTCTCTCTTTGGATAATGTTAATGAACTCAAGAACACTGGGGACAGCACAGATGCACTAACTGATCATGATGTTTTCAAAAAAGATGATGAACTGGAAGCTGTCATGGTCGAAGTAGAGGAGCATATTGATGATACCGCATCACCATTAGTCACCGCACATACACTGGTGGAACAGCAGACACCAATTTATAAATACGAAGAATTGCAGTGCAATGATTACTGGTGCGCATTTAAAAAACAAAAAATGATCTCTAAATATTACATTTTTTTTAATATTTGCAGCAATACACGCCGCGTGCAGAGTTACGAGTCGCACACAAATCTTGGGCCAATGTTATCTGCTCTCAAACGTGCTGATGAACTCTTCGAACAACTGAAAAAAGCGTCACCGGATATTGTAGAAAATGTGGAAATGCGTAATTGTCAAACAGCTTTGCTAAGCATACGAAATATTTATCCATATTATTCCAATAATTTGATGAAAGCAAATGTGCTCAATGCTGTTTCCGATCTACAAAATGAACTGGGACGACTTACTGAGCTGGTACGTCTGATATTTTATTAATTTTTTTTTTCATCGTGTCATTAGTGTATCTTATAGAGTCAAAAGTCACCACTTGATGAAGCTTGCTGTCAGGAAATAATGGAAGAACGAAATAATGAATACGATGAAGAGTTTCGTGGTTTATATGAGGCACTGGATTGCCTTAAACAAAATATACGTACGTAAGCTTTAATACTAATTAATCAACATTTTAAATTAAAATATTTGTTTTCCTTTTTTTTTTTTTGACAGAAGGTGGATTGCAGCGTTTACCGAAAGATATTGTTCCCGACATTAACATTATAAATACAGATGGCCAGGAGTCTTCAGTTTTTGCACCATGCGATTATACGCTCGATTTCACCTGTCGATCTCAATTGTCGCCAACACACGAAGCTAATGATGAGCTTAGCGGTTCGTATATGGAAAACGAAACTGAATCAACAGCCACCACAGCGACTTACCGTGCAGCCACCAATGCAGCTAATGGAAACAGTGCCGTTGTAGTTGGTAGCAAAAAGAAGTTACGTCTACGTAAAATAGGTTCACGTCAGAATAGCAAAACCGAAAGCGACAGCAGTGACGCAGAGACGCAAAGTGTGTTGGAAACACCACGACGTTTGCGTCGTCAAAAGTTTCGCTTAAAACAACGCTCTTTGGATGATGATTTTCGATTGCGTGCTGATGAACCGTTAAGCGCTACACTGGCAACAACACAGACTAACAGCGAGGATGTACTGTACACACTGAAAGTAAAGCCGGGAGCACCAATCGAACAGAGTCAATTGATCGGAAGCGCCAGTATCAAAAGTACAGCACCAACGACTAACCATTTACCGGGAGAGTGTAAAGTAAAGGCATTTGTGCCGCCACCGTTGCCGGAGCTACATACGCTTAACTATAATACGAATGCAAATGTATTTGTAAAAACGAAACGAAAACTTTTTACCACCATTATCGAACCGAATGCAACAGAGGGTATAGCGGTCATCGAGAAGATACTGGACAGTCCAACATTAACTGATGAGAACACATTAACAGATGTGGCAGAAACAGAAGATATAGCAGCTATTAAGAGTACACCAAACACAGAAAATGAAATCGCTCCAATTCGCAGCCAAAAGCCAAAGTTATTTATAAATAGATCGATAAGTTTGGAAGATTTGCCAAAACAAAGCAATGTCGATGACTTACGTAAAGCGCAGAGTACAGAACATATGCAGCGTTTGCGAAAATGTGAAGAGGAAGTACGTGAACCACTTGCTTCGGATAGTTTCCGTTTGCTAAACTGCAATCTTATTAATAAGGACTTGGTCACAGCTTCAGCTAGCAAAGTGCCACGCAAAGAGCATCTCTACAAGAAAAACTTACTTATGAAATCACACACAACAAACAATGCTAAAATTGAGCATAAAATTGCCAAAACCCAGTCAGCGGTCATCATGGAACACGCGCCCATGCAGCAGCCTAATCGTATGGATAATACACTACCACGTATTCAACGTAAACTGGGCGATGGCAAAACACCACTGACACCGACAGTGGCCAAACAGTTTGAGTTTCCAACTAAACCGCTACCGGACATGACACCAAATAATACAATTCAATTACTGAACGTCGATGAAAAGCCAGTAACACCGATCTCCGAGCGTGCCTTACGGCTACAACGTGCCAAAGCAGAATTTCTACAATGCCGTGCAAGTGTTTCAATGCCACAGACACCAACAACACCGCACAGTTTCAATATGCCAGTCTCGAATGAGAATCTATTAAATAATCAGTTATGGGAAGCGTACCCAGGCACACCAACTCTATCGGAAAAACAGTTTGCAGCTAATGTTGATCTACACAAAAGTAGCAGTACTGCAACTTTTAATACAGATGCAACACTTCAATCTGATCAAGAAACTGTAAGTCAATATGAACATGGCGCAAGCGCAGTAACACGTTCCGGAAAAATTTCTAGTAAACTTGGCTTTGCCACATTGGCATCCAAATTCCGTCGCGTTAAAGTCGGCGGCGGTGGCGGTAGTAAAAAGAGTAAAGACAGTGGTACTGGTAACAGTGCTCTATCTGCTTTATGTCGTCAAACATTGATGGCGGATGTTGTTGCGCTACCGCAACTGATCGGCGGCGCGAATCAAAGAATTGATGCAGCTGTCACCGGAACCGGAAGTGCTGTCAGTAGCAGCGGTGCAGTACTCAAATCGCAATCCTCACCACATGCAAGTGCACATATGAATACGATTAACTACGACGCTTTGAATAAATCCCAGAGCGAGCAATTTGTTAAATATTTAGTCTGTAAGGAGAGTGATGTCTAGTCAGACGACGTACAATAATTATTTATTTTGTTTCCTTTTTTTTTACAAAAACCCACACATTTATTTATTAATCTTTACGGAATTTTAAAAATTCATGCAGAAATAAATATGTACGTATGTATGTATGTATGTACATAAATAAAGGTTTAGCCAATACCATTGAGCAACTTAAATGTATTGTATAAAACGTTTTTTTATTTATTTATTTATTTATTTGTTTAAAGCTCCGGAATGTTAACACCCGTATTCCAATAACGTTCACTCTCTGGTTTCATAAATTCATAATCTGGCTTATCGTTATCCGTAAATAATATGCAAGTCGTTATATTCTGTGTAGTTTCCAACATTTGTGGTATGCTATTAACAAAATCTGAACTACACTGTGCCGATTTTATTGCTGCGCCCGGTAGTTCGTTGTTGATCTTATCGTACGCATCAATACCCACAGCAATGATATCGTGTATACGGCGTAGTGCGCGGAATAAGTTCAAAGTACCTGACATAATCTTACCGACGATAGTACGTTTTGCGGCTAATTTTTTATATATGGACGCCAAATCGAAAATATTTTTTCGAATTGTTTTTATGGAGTTCACCGTTTCCTGTTCAATGCTTTTAATTAAACCAGTTGTATGCTTGTAACATTCAACACCGCCACTAACACTGTGCAAGGCTTCCGTCATCTGTGGCACATGCGAATAGCTGCAATAAGGCAGAACGCGAGAAACGACCCCAGTAATTCCACATAATACCCAAACCATAGAGTGCACCGTTTACGATTTTTGGTTTGGGTAAATTGAGGAGCAAATCTTTGATATCAAATGCACGCTTTACCATGTTGTCAACATTTAGTTGTGCCTCATCAATAATGTCCTGCATAATGCTTTGCATATCGAGCAATTCTAATTGCTGTTCGATCGTTAAGTCATTACTGATCGTTGTATCAATCAACTCATCTAATGTTGGCAATTTGGTATCGTAGACAATGCTTGGCTTATCCTGCAGAAAGAAACTAAATTCGGACTCTAATTGTTTATAGGCAGCATCAAATTCCGGATTGTTGTGCGTTTCCGCTTGTAGTGTGTCGCTGTTGCTGCTGCTGCCATCGTTGTTTTGAAGTACTAAACTGAGTAAATAATCATATTGCAATTGCAATTCCTTATAAAAAGGACGCAGTGCAGCAGCTTCAGCGGTACTAAGGCCTTCATACGTATCAAGCAGTTTGATTATTTCATTGTGTGCTTGGGTAGTCTGTTCGGAAAAACATTAATTATTTTTTTTTTTTGGAATTTTAACTTAAACTTACATTAAAAAGTAAACCCAGCAGCAAGAAGACTTTGATCAATCCGTTCATTTGGTCTTGGTCTCTGGACGTCTGCTATCACTTTTCACTTCAAAAATCGTACTAAACTTTGGCAAAAACAGTTTTTCGTTGTTGGTCAAAATCGAAATAAAATTAAACTATCTCAAAAAATATTGTTTATTTGTTAAAAGTTATCAAACAATCTATTGACTGACCAGGCCTGCATTTAGAAATAGAATTTTTTATTGTGCTTATCTTTTGTGATTAAAGTAAGCTAATCGCTTGCTTATCTAAACATATAAATACTCGAACACAGATATTAACTGTGCTGTGTATGGTAATATGTGATTTAAAATGGAATATAATTTTAACATAACTGGGGGTCATTGGGCACAATAGACAAATAAAAATTCAACTACTTAAGTTTCTTGGAAAACTTGTTGATAGAAGATTTAAGATTTTCAAAAATATTATTTGTATATTTTCTTTAATCTGATCGAATAATCAGTATTTTAGAATAATACTTGTACTGTTCACGAGGTCTAGCATAAGTGCATAAAAGAATAATTGCAAACGATTGCAACAACAACTAACACAGAATCGTTTGCAATCGTTTGCGCTTATTCTTTTATGCACTAATGCTAGACATCGTGAATAGCACCACTGTACTCTTAATCATAACACAACTAAAAATTTTGAAATTTTCGGAAAAAAAAAAAGTATCTTGTTACGACTTGGACCCTAATTTAATCAATATTTAGACAAGGGCAGATGTTGTTATAAAAGTTAATTGACACGGTGAAGTTTAACCGATAATTACAATTTTTTTAAAATCAATATTTTTCAAAATGGCGAACAAACAAATGTACGCGTATTCTTGGTAATTCAAAAAAAAAAACAATTTTAGCTCTTTCCATAAACATTTTTTATTTTATTTTAAACAGTTGTTGTATTACATATGAAAGTGATTTTTCTTTTACATATATAGTATTCTACAACTTTTATTCATATGTCTTTTTCCTCATCTTCACTTGCCTCCTCTTCGACTTTAGCTGTCTGTTCCTCACAATCACGCATATTCTCGAAAATCTGATTGAATTGCATCATTAACTGTTTATAACTACGACAACTCTCCGTCTCCAAGCCTGCGTCTGTATCATCTGATTTTTCATTATTCATAACTAGTTCTAGTATTATATTCAAGCATAAATCTGCGGATCTTTGCAAACGTTGATTAATACTTCCGAGATGTGCCACAACACATGTTACAATAGCTTCCTGATTAGATTTCTGCTGTTTAAGTGCAGAAATTTTACAAATATCAGCCACATCTTCAATATATTGTGAGGCTTGATTCATAAAGTTAGACTCTTCAGCCATTTCCATTTGATAATAATCGATAATATTATCAAAAGATGTCTTACAGATATTGTATTTGCTCAGTAATTCACGATTAAAGTTTGCGATTATACGTTCATTATTTTTTAAACAAATTTGAAATTCTGGCTTTTGTTCAGCGTTGAAAAGAAACTCGAGCTTCTCATTGATAGACGCCTGATAATAGTTGATCATGTCGAGTGAATCCTGTAGCATATAGGCATGATCTTGTATCTGATGATTTGTTACATTCCAAAGTTTGGCAGCGCGTAAACTTTCAGCGGAAATTAAAAGCTGTACCGATTCATAGAGCGGTCCATGTTTCTGAAAGATGCGCTTTATGGGTAACAAAGCGGCAGCATCGGCATCGATTGTTACGTACTGAAATTAAATATTTAATTTTAATACAATAAAATAATGTAATTTTTTTATTTTTTTTTTTAAACTTACATAAAGCAAAAACGCCGTTACAAAAACTAAATGTCTCATTTGCAGATACTTCATTTTGCTAATGAAAACATTTTACATACAAACGCTTTTATCTATAAAAAAAAGAAAAAAAGTCATTTCGGCAGACGCAACGGAATTCATTAAGTTAATGGATTTCATTTGTTACTAAAAACAGCAACCAAAATAATATTTATCTTTTCTTTAATGTGAAAGATAAATGTGTAAATACAATATTTAATTTCGTGTAGCTACATTTAAAATGTTAAAACAGTGAATAAGAATTTTTATTTCTACTTGAACACTTGACACATCAGGAAAACGAAAAAAAAGTCTAAGAAATGGCGTTGTGGTTTATGCTTTTAAGTATCAGTTTCATCATATTGGGTAACTCAGGTGTAAGTAATTTTATTTTATAGAAAAATAATTTTAAACAATTTACTAAAAAAAAAAAAAAATACACAGTACAGCAATGCAGAAACAATAACTGAAACGGAAACCTATGAGCTTGGACCTGTTACCATCGTTATGGAGAATCTTACAGAGTTAGCCGTAAATATCAGCGATGAGATTTCCGTACAATTACAATCGAAAATCGAACGCACTGTCATCGATTTAACGGGTGACATTGAGGTACTAATTGCCAATTCAATGGAACAACTCTCACAAATCGTTTATCGCGCCGATAAGCTTATAACAACGAACAATTGCAATCCTGCATGGAATATGGAAACATTCATGAATCAAGTAGACCAGCAACTCACCGACTGTACAAAGAATATGCGCGAAACGCTTGAATCCTTCCGTACCGATGGTAATATGATTGTCGTTAGTGTACAAATCGTTTGTGCAGCAGATAGCTCAATTGCCTGTTTTCTGTCAGCTCTTGAATGCGAGTCCTTTGAATGCGAGTTTTGTCAGCGGCACCAATTGCTTTGTACAGCGCATAGCCAATATTAATCGAGACATGAGCTTGGAATTGAATCGGGCCGGTGTTATGTTGGTTCGCACACGTCAGCTTTCGCAGAAGTCAATGGCTGGAGCAAAGCTTTGTACTGTGAATGTAATTGAACAAGCTACGAATGATGTAAATCAGGCATTGGCTAATTGTCCATAGACTTAATATTTACATATGTTATAAAAAGTTATGTGAAAAGAATTAATACTGCAATATAGCAAAAAGTATCTACATGTATTATAAATAATTTTTTTTTGAAATTTTGCGTAATTTTTTAATATGTATAAAAAATTACAACAACGAAATCAACGTGTCTCATCATGGTGGAATAACTGTAAGGTTTCATATAGTATCTCTATCTATTGTTGGTGCATTAAGTTGTCATTCTCTCTCACTCTCTTTTTATTTACCTTGCATTTTATGCTCACAGCTGAGTCAGATATGCAAATATTTTACATACATATATACCATTTCAGGTATACTTACTTCAAAACCTTTTTAATTTTATTATAAAATCACGATAACAGTGAAGGTCCCCGAACCTACTAATATTTGTACAGTAACTAGAGCTTTGATTAGTTTGATTAAAAAAGATAAAATATGAATACTTTCCAAATTTTAAATTGTAAATTTTTAACTGATTTCACACGCTTAAACAAACGCACAGGGTGGTTAAGTTTCAGTGTTATTTTCTGTGTTGATAAAGGATTCAAACAATTAGTTTGTATAAGTGGGAATGTTTAAAAAACAGATGTCTCTCTTTTGCACGACAGCGTCGAATTACGACGCTCATAAAAAAAAAAATAAACAATAAATACTTATGCCGGAAAATTTTGAGTGTGTTTGTTTTGTTTTAACACAATAAATATAACTGTGCATAACTATGTCTAAAGCTAAGACAGGCAAATCTTTCAATGTTGGCGATTTGGTATTCGCCAAAGTAAAAGGATACCCAGCATGGCCAGCAAAAATCAGAAAGCGCAATGGCAAGAAATATAATGTTTTTTTCTATGGCACCGGTGAGACCGCAAATGTTGATGTGAAAGAAATTTTTCTGTATGCTGACAATAAAGCGAAATTTGCTACTGTAAGGACTATGAAACGGCCGCAGTTCAGTGATGCTATTGAACAAATAGAAAGTGCTGCCATTTATGGCGATGATCCGGTGTTAGATGCTGAGGAGTTAGAGCCTGGCACAGGTTTGGTATCAGACACATTTGGATCAGTAGCAGATGTTGCGGAGTCATTACCAGAAGCTGTAGATTCGATACCATACGTCGCTGAGACAGTACCAGAAGCAATGGACTCGTTACCATATGCAGCTGAAGCAATTCCAGAAACAATGGACTCGTTGCCAGACTCCGCTGAGTCATTGCCAAACGATGAAGCCGTTCAAGAAACAATGGATTCGTTACAATACGTCTCTGAGTCAGTTCCAGAAGAAGTAGAAGTGGACTCAATGCAAGGCGTCGCGGAGTCAGTTCCTGAAACAAGAGACTCGTCATACGCCGTGGAACCATTGCCAATAGTGGTGGAATCGTTGCCATATGCCGCTGACTCAGTTCCAGCTGAGAAAGTGTCTCAAGCTGTGGATTTGATATCTGATGACGTGGAGTTAGTACCGGAAGCTGTGGAATTGTTGTCGGATGCTGATGAGCCAGTGCCAGAAACTGTGGAGTTGTTGCCAGATGTTGCAGAATCAGTGTCGGAAGCTGTGGACTTGGACTCGTCATCAGATGCTGTGAATTCGATGCCAGATGCAATGTCAGTCGACATCGAGTCGGTACAAGATGATACAGACTCCGAGGCGCTATCTGACAGCGATGTACCGCAAGGTAACAAAATTATCAATTAATATATAAAAGACAAAGCGAAATTAAATATATTTTCCTGTAAATTTTATAGAAAACACACTTGACATTAGTGGCTCCACCGACAGCAACAAGAGCTCTAGCAAGGAACAGGTAAGCATTCAACAGTATAACTATAGAGTAGAAAAAGTTACAAACCTTTAGTTTGTGTATACTAAATATGTCTGCTACTCATATCATACATATTGATTTGTTTTTTTTTTTTTCATTAAAAACTTTTCCTCACTTACAGATAAATGAAAACTTAATGATAACGTATTTGCCTGACGCAAACATAATCGGCATCAATATTGACTTCGGAAAGCCAACCGAATTCCGTTCCAAAAAGGCTGAAAGAGAATGGTACGATAAAGCATATGCCATGGCTAGGGACCTAAAAATGAAACTTGAGGTTGGACTAATTGATGTAAATGATGTACAAGACTATGTCGTCATAAGTCCAGAGAAATCGGAAATTCCTCAAGAAGCTATAGATCAATTCGTTACAGAGCTTTCAACACAAGAAGATATATTATCAACAGAAAATGATTTGGAACAATTAACAAAACAGGTGCGCCAATGTCTCAGTCTGGATGACGCCAATCTGATTGAGTGTATCAAAGTTTTAAATCAAATCAAAGATCTTCCGCTAAATAAACTTTTACTCGTGCGTAATCCAGAATTCGTTGATCTTATGCGCCGTTGTCAGCGTTATACAGGAAATCCTGAATCATGGAAATTGAAAGAATCTGAATCTGAGTTTCTGCAACAAGCAGAGTGGATACGTGAGTTAGCATTTGAAATTTATGAAAATGTCAGGAATATATTTGATTCCGATGTCAATATTTCACAATTTTGGAAGGATTATTGTTATAGGGTATCTATCTATAAAGCAATTATATAATATTTACATTCACAAATACCATTGTTGAACAATAACATGGACAAAGGAAAATGCATTATGTAGTTTAAGTATGACAAAAATTATGTTTTGAAGACTACTGAATTCACTCGGTAAGTTAAACATTTAATTTTATTTTTAAGTAATAAGAACTGAAACAATTGTGTTACATTAATAATAAAATTTAAGACATTTAAGAAATGTATACAATTTTAAAATAACTAACAGCTCTACGCAGATATGCCTCTATGCTCTATTTTAAGTATTGGAGAGATTGGATTGCTTATTCGGTTAGTAATACAATAGAGACTCTAAGGTTCAAATCAATTTTTAATCTTATTGAGCTAATTTTCGCTTTATGTTCATCCTACTTCCGGAAGGAATCATGGAGCGAATCCAGTCAATGCGGTAAATTAACTTTTTCGCGGCTTTGCTCGCAGTTGCAAAAAATCCTTTTTTGTATTTAAAATGCAAAAAACTTCTAAATTTGTTTTAATATTTTTTTTAGATATATATGTAATATTTTAGATATTTTTTTGTTTATATAAAAAGGATATGAATGAAATGTAAAGTATAATCAGATTAAAATTGAACGATTATATTAAAAAAGTTCAAAGCCTCAACTTAACAATTTTTTTTTTTATATAAAGATTCAAATAAGGGCTATTGAAGAAGTGGTCCTAGCTCAACCATGAAAAATGTGAACATGTGTACTTTGTACTTTGACCATATTCAAATTAATAAACGTCCTTTATACACTTGCAGTTCAGGTACTCCTCTTTAAGCATGGACACGCGCTGAATTACGTAAAGTTGCGCATGCGCAGTAAATTATACAAAAGAAGTAGAATGAATTTACAAGTATGAAGTACAAAAACGAAACGAAAACTGTCACGCAAACAATTTTTGCATGTATCCTTTTTGTTGCATGCATATCCTGTATTGAATTTGGCAGCAAAGGACACACACACCACACACGCAGATCAATTCAGTTCAGTTCGGTTCAACAACTGCACAACTGATTGCTTATGCATGCAAGAAGCATTGTGCGGAACAAACTTTAAATAACCGATCAAGGATCAAACCATAATGCTGATTCTGATCCCCCCAAATTCTCGTATCTTCGTAGGAGGCACTTTGACATTTATTTGACAAGTTTTTGATTAATTCTACAGCTGCCAGAATGCTGACAGTTGAGTTAACTTGACTTGCTCAATTCAACTAATGCAAATTTTTTATAAAATACTTTTTTAGTTTTCAATCCGGTGCAATATTTTTGATCAGTTTGGCATTAAGTATTAATACTGTAATTGTCAGCAGCAAAGCAAAGCCACGTGTCAGTCACACTTTTGCAAATTTTGACCCAATACAGTCAAAGGTCTGCCCGTCCGTCCGTCTGTCTGTACGTTGCAGTAGGCAAGGCACACGACGTTCTCTCTGCATTAGTTGAACATCTGTGATCTTAGCGATGACTCAAATATTTCAAATTAAGCAAATCAAACAATCAAATGTGAAAGACAGAGATAAAGACACAGATGTTGTTGTGGTATGAAAGAGAAGTCAACGTCGTCCAGGAGAGTACAAAAAGAAACAGAAATTTTCAAAATTTTACGCTGTATTTCCGCAGTAAAAAGTAAATTATTTTGACCTGAGATACGATCGCTGAACATGCACAATTTTCGTTTTACACTGAGAGAATAAATTTATCAAATACTGACTGCAACAAGTAATGTCAAATCTGAATAATAATGAATTCTATAAGCTTTGAAAGATGATCTATTGTTATTAAAAATTAATCGTAATTTTTTTTTAGAGCTCTGACTGGGTCTACACGTTATAACAGTTAGCTATTCAATACTCCATATTTTAGAAGCATGTTTAAAGAAGTCTAACGGCAACACACTGCTCTGTATAAAACCTTCCTTGGTGTTGTGAGATTCTTTGTTTCTCTAATAAGGCTTTGGATATTATTTAGCGTAATCATATAAGACGAACGGGGACGAACTAGGAAATCAAGTTTAGTCAGAGTTTCGCAGAATTCTTCGTTTTTTAAATCTGCTTTATATCGATAAGCCAGAGTCCCTTGATCTGCTCTAAGCCTATTTATGCTGAGAAATAGCCCATAGGAATGCTGCAAAAAGTGATGGAAAATGCTGAAAAAAGAGGCAAATATTTGAGTGCCTGCTGAAGGCGGATATTTGCCCGATGCAAACAAATTGTACAGGTCCAAATATAGTTCCGATCCAATAAATACGATTTTTTGTGTTTTACTTAAATTACACAGAGGATCACAAAACGGAGCACCCCGCAGAATCAGAAATAAATCAGAAAAATTTGGATCAGCAGTTCTTTGAAAATTTGAAACGGTACTAATGGTATCCAGTTTTTTTTCAGTGTACTTTATAAAAGTTATCGCAATTTGACTAAATGTCGGCATTTTATCTCATTTTAATGCTGCTTTTAGCTGTTATTTTTATAGAGTTCTTCACCGTTGTTGTCTACTAAGCACAAAATACAAAACCGTTTCTTTAGATACGAATATCTTGTATCGCGCTCGTTTCCAACATCTGTTAACGCTGCTGAAGACAATGATGACGACTTCTACTCTACGGCTGCATCGAACATTTCGGTGAAGTTGCGCAAATGACATTAAACAATTTAGTTATTTATAGCTGTGCGCCTATTTGGCATAGGCCAATTTCAAGTTAAATATTTGGTCACAGGTTAGGTACTTTCTTCTGTGCATATTCTTCTGAACTGCTACTAACATTTTAATACACTTTTAATCATTTTTACCTTGAGTTGGCATGCAGCATTTACTAAAAATTATTGCAAAAAAAGGATTGGTTGCATGCTAATTTAAGCATTGACTGAGCTTCAAAGGCGGTTGCGCGGCATTTCGACATTTTCGGCATGGTGGTCCGTTTGAGACAATGTTGCTTAAATATAGTAAAAACGAATGAAAACGCAACTTTTTAGCTCGGCTTCTGCTAATTTTGATTAATGCGCTTTTAATTGGCTAAGAATTTACACGTTACAGAATTGCTACCGAACCGAACTGAATCGAACGTGATATACTTGTTGTGCGAATAATTGTGACTGGGTTCTGCATAAAAGAAAAGAGACAGAGACGTACAGACAGACAGTAAGAGACCTGAGGCCAAAAGTAACGCATAACGGTTGATCCTGGACCAACTGTTCAGTTCATTTTGTAAAAGAATTACTATAATAATAATTGTATTTATGCTCTTCTGCAAAATAATAACAGAACACAACAGAAGGAACTCTAAGCAAAGCGATAAAAAGGACATTGTACACTTCAAATAGCGCAAATTATGCGAGTATAAAGGTAAAAACGATAGAGATAGAAATATTTATTGAGAGAACCGTAAAACAGGATTGCGGCGCGGCAGCGTGTCATGCTAAAATGCAACATATGCTGCTATGCTGCGCAGGATCATACAACGCCAATGAAACGGGCGGCGCACGCCGTCATCTGGTGCTACTTTTGACTTTAAAATTGGGTTTTTTTTTTTTTTTTTTTGTTTTTTTGTTTGTCTGCTGCTCCTTCTTGTAGCTATGTAGTGCTGCTCCTGCTGTTACTTTTGCTACTCTCAAAACTTCTTAGTTTTTTTTTTAAGGTACTTGTACTACCGAACCAAAGATACAGACAGCATAAGGAAGCACTCTGTAAGTTACTGTCGACTTCCGATATGTCGAGCACGCGAGAGGAAAGAGCACAGAGCAATCGAAAAAAAAAAATAAAGAAATGAAAAAATGGCTTCAACCTTAAGTCCTCGTTTTTTTTTTTTTCATCATATTGTTTGGTTTTTTTTTTTTTTTTGTTCAGGATACAAGCGACAATTTCAAAAGGGTTACTTGTCGACATCAGCTGGAAGGTGTGATGCCAACAAAAATACTCTCGGCTCGATTTACAAATCCAAATTGATCTTCTCGCGCGCGCGAATGTGGGTTCCGTTCCTTTCTTTGGTTGATTACTCTGTCTGTCTGTCTGATTGTCTGGCTCCTTTTCGGCTGCTTAGGAACACGTGCACAAGTGGCGTCAGCTGGCCAAGAATTGTACTACTTAAAAACATATTTTTTTTAAACATAATATTTGTTGTAGAAATTATTGTTTGAACTAATTGTTGTTGTATGGCGCTAATAAAACATAAATTAAAAGCAAAATCTAAAAAGTCCACATGTTTGCCGCCATCATTATTTTGTAACAACCATTTTAGAAAAAAAAGTCGGTAGGATTAAGTTTAAACAATTATGTTTTTTGTCTGATCCAGAGGTCTTCCAATTTTTACCGTATGATTTTGGGATCGCTGAATTTGAAACTGGTAACTTTTTTTATTCCATCAGTTCAAGTTTTTACACAATTCGTCTGTTCAAACAACATTTTTGACAGAGTGACAGACGGACAAAAATCTAAAGTGACTATATAAAATCTTAATGAATAAAATTTGTAGAAACAAACGGACAGACAGATGTCGTCAAGCTGATACAGAATGTATATACTTGATAAGGTCTACGATGCCTGGGTTCACACTATGTGACAAGGGTATAAAAAAATGGCTTAGATTTGTATTGGAGCTACCACTTAAATTGTTTAGCCATGGAACATTATTTTAAATTTGGTAGGAAACTTGGTTTTTCTTGCTATCTAGTTAAAGTATTGCAAATTATTCTAAATGGATTTTAAAATCAAGGTTCATACAAAATATTGAATAAAATTTGGTGTTGGATAAAATAACCAAACTGTGTATATTATTAAAACTTAAAAAAAAAAATTAACATCGGGACACACCGAACCAGCCATTTTGAAATCTGAAGATTTAATATTAGATTCGAAATCAGCGACGCCCAAAACCCCAAAATCTAAGCGTAGGATTTGAACTTGTTGATTGATTTTTTCATGGGATAAACATCATAAATGAGCATTCAAACCCATTCTGAAAACGCTTAACATCCCACGTGGCTTAACTGAGCTACACTTGGCAAATTTCGTTTTCTTTAGATTCGTAGTTTTAGAAACATTTTTTAATTTTTTTTTAAACTTATTACATAAAACCATTAATTTAAAAAAATAAATACCTTTTGTATCATTTAAAGGTTAATTATTGAATTTTGGAAATTTGCATTGTTCTTTCTTATTTTATCTTAAAATTTATTTTTTACGTTCCTCGATTTGATCGCTATAAAGCATTTTGGAAAATGCATAAATTATTATCCACCGAGTGTTCCAAATCGAAGACAAAGCTATACAAATCGGCGTTTCAAAATTATAAAAAAAAAGTGAAACTTTAACAAAAACAAAAATAACAAAATTGAAATCAAAATAAAGAAATAAATAATGAATATTTTTAACAAATTTAAAATTTTCCAGAGTCTGCGGTAAAATTAATTGAAAAACAGCAACCACGAAAAAAAAAGAAGTTATTCCAGCCAAAAAACATAAAAAAGCGTTTAAAAAAATTAAGCAATAAAATTTGATTTGGTTCACGGAAAATCAAAGGATCAAAGCGCTTCAGTGGTAAAAACAATGTAATGAATCAATCCTTCATGCGCAATAAAATGCATATCGAAAGATCAACTTAGTTTAGTTGCAAGGATAATGCAAACCAAAAAAAAAAAAAAGTAAAAAAGGACTACACAGTGCCATAATGTGCTATAATAAGAGGGACAAACGAAGTAAGGACAACGAAAACCGCGATCTTTGTTTCCACATAAATATTACATTTGGTTCTATTGTTCAGCATTGTGACCAGAGGACAACAAAACAATACCATTAGAAGAAGATGATGAGAAAAAAGGACACCCATTGTGTGTACGCATTGTTTTTTTTGCGTGAGAGTAAAGCGCATTATCCTTGCGCAGTATTTGACGACACAAGTGCCTTGAGACTGTTCGTCGTAACAGAAGTTCGATGATCTGAGCAGCAACTCGAAATACAGAACAAAAAAAAAATGTTGACAGCTCGAAAACGCCTACGAAATATGAATACAACAAGTGGCAATGGCAAAGGCCAGTTTCAGAACTTCTGTGAGGTCTGTGTGGTCCAGTCCTGCGCGCAAATCAATTTGATGTTTATGAGTTGGTTTTATCGCTAATCACATCACATTTGTATCTTGATTGGCGACAATTAAAACAATTTATTCGAATCACGCCGATAATATCTTTCGGCTTGCGAAGAATTTGTCATTAAATTAATTTTTTTAATAAATTTATTAACAATTTTTTTTTACGAGCGACATTAATCGATAAATCGAGCGCCAGGTCACTTTCACGTTCACTTGAGCGCAAATCACTTGGAAAATCACGACACTTTTGCTACATTTAACCTTCCAGAAGGTGATAAAATTTCGCACAATAATTTGTACTTAATTACTTGAATAATTGGAACTGAAGGATTAAATTCACACCAACAATATTAAAAAAAAAAAAATTTAAATAAGAAAAAAAAAACGCAAACTTAAAGCAGAAGTCAATCTGATGCCCAACGCCACCGACGTCGTTGACATTAAATTGGCTGCCAGGCATGGACATTGTCTCTTTGGTTGCGTATTTTTCACACGAAATCCTGCTTAATAAATACATAAGTTCCAAAAAAATATGATCGCAACAACAACAACAACAACATTGATTAAACATTTCGAAAAGTCGTCAACCTGTGCAAAAATTAGCAGTTCAGAAATCAAAATACGAGCATGAAGAGAAAATAAAAAATTAAAAAAAATATCATACCATTTGACTTAACCGAATATTTTATACGCTTTTCTAGAATTTAAACTGACCAATTAAATAGTATAACACATAAAATATGAAATATACACGGTGTATATTTTGATATTATAAAAAGTGTGCCACTTAAGCCAACGCCAAGCCGTCACAGAGAAAGATTGGCACAAATTGTCTAGAATAAGTTGCAACTCTACGGCAAAACCCTTGATTCGGACTAAATGCACTGCCTAAAGATAGCAATTTTCCAGATAAATTGTGTCTCATTAGAGGAACGACAAAGCCAGACAAATCAATAGTGCCTTGCCAATTTCTAATGGATCCATCTTATAGTCCGGATCTGTCACTGAGGGATTATCCCCATTTGTCTCAATGGCAAAGAATTTTACTGTTGGAAAATTCGCCTCGAAAGAGCCTTCAAAAACTGTGCAGCTTTTTGTCGAAAAGAATTAGCACTTCTATGAGAGAGGAATAATGTAAGAACCTTTTTACATCACCTTATATCGTGTTTTGGTATTGGTTTATTTTGTGTATGCTCAGCTCGTTCCTTAATGTGTAGGGTATAAAAACGAGAGTTTGTCACTCGAAAAGAGTAGCAAGTAGTATTTTTAAACGTCTTGGCGCATAGCGCAATCAAAATATAATCTGTAGAAACATTTTGCAAGTAGAAAGCAAAAAAAAAAATCAGAAAAAAAATACTCATTCGACGGTGGCGTTGGTGCCCAATTACAAGTAAATGAGCTGGAAAACTGTATCAAATGACCCAATGCCAATGAAATTACAGACTATGGCAATGGATGCAGACAACAATCCCAACAACAACAGAAGAACGAGGACGTCTACAACTGTACAAGAAGATTTTAAGGAGTAAGCTTTATCGACAACAACAACAACAAGCACAACAATTGAGTCTGAGATTCTACTTATAACTACAAACTAAGTATGTGTCTGTATCTACGAATATACTCGTTCATTATGACGTGACAAAGCGATGGCTTGCGTGTGGCAATTTCAGTTTTGTGATGAATTCGAGATGCCTTAAATGTTGTCAAAATCTGCGATAAAAGATGCAGAAGCCACAGACGATGCCGAAGCCTGAAACTGACTGAAATCGAAAAGTGGAGATGTCTCCAGTGTTTTAAGTTGACGTTGAGCAGGACTTTTTGCTTTTGTGTTTTTTAATATTTTTTGCACTTGTGTGCACTTTCTCTACTCAGATTTTAATTTCTTATTTATTTTTTTTTTTTTTTTTTGAACCAAATGTGATAATGCCTGAATGCGTTTCATAAAATCCGTGAGATACTTGTTATGCAGTCAGACGATTTTATATGTTGCAACGAAAAATTTTGTTTTGTGAAACAATGTTCTTAGTTGCATCGTCGTTCGCTGGTGGGCTTCAAATTTGACGATTTACTTCAAAAGTTAAGTAAAATGCCTGAGCCACCTACTTGGTGCTTCATCGTTTTCGTCATCATCATCATTCGAGACGCATAAAACTCATTGAAGTGTGCGTGAGTGCGACTAATTGAGTTACTTGAGCTGAGTTGAGCTGATCTGATTGACTTACCTAACTGATTGTTTTGGATCATTGGAATTTTTTTTTTTCTTTTGGTGCTTTTCAGTTTGTCCTCAAGCCGTGCGAATTATTTGTCAACGGTGTGTAACGGTTAAAATCTTGCTATTTTTGTTGTAGTTTTTTTTCTTTTTGTTGCTGTGGTTCGTGTACCGAAATCGGAGCTCTTTATTATTATTTTTATTTATTTTTTTGTTGTTGTTGTTCTTTTTACAAAATTCTTTTGTTCCTAATGAAATCTCAGAGCAGCGTATCTAATCTAAATTTTTCTAATTGAAGAGTATTTGTGTAGACTGTCGGAATTTAGTTCCTTCCTTTCTTCCTGTTTTGACTTTCTTAAACAAATAAATCTTCCTACTTTCTTTTCTTGTCGTTTTAATACTTTAAACATTGATGTTTCTCAATTTTTAGTCAGGTAAGTACTTTTTTTATTTATTTTTCACTGAGCATTTCTTTGATTTACTGTCACTGGACCGCACACATTTACGGTAATTTACTCTTGCTGTTTGCTTATTTGTGGGCGTACTCAACGAGAATTGGTGTCGCTAATTACAGGATTGAGTTTTATGCTTTTCGTTTTTATGTCTTCATAATTGAGACTTAAATGCTGTCAAAGTACATTTTTATTATATACCGAATCTGTGGGAGAGTATTGCCACACACGCGACGCTAAATTATAAAAAGTGAAAAAATATCACCGTACAAATCAAATAAATTAATAAAATGAATTGTAAAAATATCGATAAAAGTGGTGTAATGTATGTGGAGTGCATTATGGGTTTAGAAAATGTATATTGGAAGAAACGTCCGTTAAAGTTGTGTCATCAAGCTGATCTATATTTTTCGCGTGTCATGCTTTACGTCAGTTTCTGTTTATCTACAGTATGATCACATCGATCTCGAAGATTTCCAAATGTAAACTTACTTCTTTCTACGAAAACCATTTTTTGATTGATAAAACAATTCTAGATTATAATTCTTAATATAGGATATCTTGTAACCAGCGCCATGTCAATCCTCTAAAATTTTTCCAATGGATCAATATAACCCTTTATTTTTGAAAATTTTATTGCAAAATCAATGCAGATCTTTTGCAACAGTTGCTGAATGGATTTAGCCAGTGGGAAGATCGTCGGAATAAAGCAGT
Source organism: Leucophenga varia (assembly GCA_018903435.1). Lineage (NCBI taxonomy): Eukaryota > Metazoa > Arthropoda > Insecta > Diptera > Drosophilidae > Leucophenga > Leucophenga varia. The sequence goes on from JAEIFJ010002813.1 coordinate 539,548, forward strand.
TAACAGCAACCAGTCGGCGCATTGTACGAAGGGAAATGGAACGATTTTTTTTTTTAAGAAATCTTCTTAATCCAATGGCTACATCGAATTTTTATGATTTTTTAGTTGAATTTTGGTATTTTCTTATTCGGGACCTATTTTACCAATACATTTCATCTTACTACAAAACTCATTAATTTAATATTTGGAAACATATTTAAAGACCAATTTTTAAAGTAACTTTCAGCTTAAAAGTAATATGTAAGACTGTCTTCAAAATTCTGTTTGTATAAAGATTTTCAAATAAAAATAATAAAAATCAAATGTAACATAAAGGACATCAAAATTCTGGTGCACTAAGAAATGAAGTAAGAATCTTTTGATTACGTAAAATAATAACACAAATTGGTTACATAAATAACCACAACGATCTACCTACACACAATCTCAGACAACAATTGAAGAAAGTAATTATTGGATTAGCAGAAATTGTTCACACATCAAAGGCAAAACAACGAAATTGCGGAAACGGAAACACTTGAGATACAAACATGCAACATTCTTAATTTTTTACGTTGCGGTTTCAAAGATTTTTAATAGTTACTTTTCTATAATTTTTTTCTATTTTTTTCTCCATAAAATGTGGCCAAAAAGGCATGAGAAAATTTATTGTTTGTGAAAAAAAGGAAAATTACAAAACAAACCTAAAAAAAAAACTAGCCAGAGACGCAATTGAAAACGTATCTCTAATAAATGTATCTGAAAATATGTATCTTTTAAAATTGTATCTTTAAAAAAATGTATCTTTAAAAAATGTATCTTTTAAAATAGTGTATCTTAAAAAAAAAATGTATCTCAAAAAAATGTATCTGTAAAAATTTATGTGTAAAAAATGTAATTAAACGGAAAATGTATCTAAGCTCAGTTACTACTATATAAATATATAAGTTACATGTGTATATATAAATCGTAGTGCCCTACTTAGTATGCAAACAAAAGCCTTTGGCTAAAACAAAATTAAACGATCAAAAATTTAATTCGGTTACAGAAAGTGAAAGAGTTTAAAGATGCTGCCAAAAAAAAATGGTAAAAAAAAAAATCTTGAGACTAACAAGCAGTGACAAATTGATGGTGTTAATGCTCATTAACATATACAGATCCTAAAGCTTGAGCATAATCCCCCAGAAAACCACAAAAGAAATAAAGTTTGCCATTTGCCAATTATCGACATGACAAATATCGCATTCTGTTCATTTCGGCGACAATGGAAAACCCACAAAATATCTGAAGCGGCATAAAACTGTGGTTGAGCTTAATACAAAAAAAAAGAAGGAAGCCGCAATCGAAATGTTTCGATCGATCGGTTGATCGTTCGATATATGCATACATGCATCCACATGAAAAAAAAAAAAACTTTAGGGAAACAGTAACAACAGCAACAATAAGCATTATAATAATACGTGTTAATAATGCTCAGGATAGCTGTCTATAAATTGACAAAGACATGCGATTCGGCAGCGGCAGCATCAGTGGCTGCATTCAGCATTCAACATTATCGGTTTTGAGTTGAAAGCGTTTGTTCCTGCTGCTCCTGCTGAGTTGTATAGACTTTAGCTCGATTGGCTGACATCCTGCAGCTTCTACATTCATTTATTCATTCATTCTAATTGCAGCATACAAATTCATATTGCGTATGAAATGACTGCATTGGTCTGCATTGGTCTGGACTGGACAACGTAACTGAATGCAGAGCAAATTTGAGAATCACACCTGCATGCAGGTGGCAAAACAAGCGAAACTACTGAACATTTTGGGATGGATGACCTAACAGCAGAAGGGTTCGTTTCGTTCAAGCAGTCATTGTAGGGTTAAACAATTTGTTTAATTGACAAATTGACTGCGTTGCTTTGTGCGGAAGCGTTCAAAAGCCGTAAATTGTCACTAACAAGCTTAAAAGTAATGCAAAGAGCTGCATAAGCGAGCGGCGTTTTAAAAGTCCTTAGCAGCGGATATTTACACAAAAGAATCGTTGCGATTTTATTTTGTTTTTTTTTTAATATTATTTTTATTGAAAAGCAATCGAATGTCAGCATAAAAGGAAGCAGAAAAGAAGCAGCGATTCCCCCTTTTTTTTATTTTCTTAATTATAATTGCTACTTTATACACCCGCAATCATGTTGCGTTGCCACTAAATTAAGTCATTAAAAATTTAGCGAAGTTGTGCGCGATTTTAAATTTTGGGTTTACGTCGCATTCGGCTGCCAAATATAAAAGATTGAAACTAATTATGTGAATTTCCTTTAGATTATCCTTAAAACCGAAAACAACAACAAAAGTTTATAAACAACAACGCCCAACATTAAAAGGAAAACAAAATAAATTTTATTTAAAATTGATCGAAACGAAGCTACAATACGCTTTATGGATTTTAAATTGATTACATCGGTTGAATTTCGGAAAGTGTTGAGCAATTGTGTCATTTAGTTGGTGTTTTCGATAGCCTTGTAAGTATAATTTCGAATATTGTGTGCTCAGCAAGTAAAAATATCATCACCGACACCAATAGAAAGCTGGATAAATCATGGTTTATTTGAATAGTTAAGAAGGGGTTTACTGAGTTCCTGAATCGAACTTCTTTTTTGAAAACTCTGTACGGGATTCAAAAATTGGAAAAATGCTGCAGTAGTCTTGCATCTCTAACACCAGAATTATATTTCGTTTAAAAAATATTGATCAGATAATTAAATGTTTTTGACAAAATATTTGTAAAATTTTAAATACCCAAATCAATGCATGTGAGTAGGGGGAAAACAATAAAAATAATAAGATATGTGAAAAAAATCAAAAATCATTTTATAAAACAAATATTAACCTGTTTCCCATAGCAGCAGCATCAGCAGCAAATCTTGCACGTTTTGAAGCAGCATCCGCAGAAGTGCCAAAATAAGACAACCAGTCGATCACCGAGTATTGAAGTTTGAGCCATTTCGAGCGCTATCTGCAAATTGGTTTTGTATCTTTTCGGTTGAATAAATGAAGTGAATGAGCGATCGTATTGAAGTTTTGAGTGACGACAGAACGACAGATTAAACGAATTCAACGAATTGACCCAGAGACAGGCAGACAGACAGGCAGTTAGACAGATCTCAGACAGAACATTGGTTCAGTTGATCTGTTGTTGCACCTTCTGTTCTGACTCTTTTTTTTGTTAAGTTTTGTGGCGCTTCGAACAGTTATGAATGGAAAACTGCCTTTGTCGGTTACCCCGCAAAAAAACGATCGAAGAAATCGTTTAAACGATTTCTATATTTCTCTTATATTTGTTTTTTTTTTGTTTTTTTATGCTGCTGAAAGCAGATCATCCCAACACTTAACTTAATTTGGCAGCAACACTCCATCGAAACGTCGCGATGTATAATTATTTCGCACAATATTGTTTCTGTGTTGTTATAGAGAGTGTCTCTTTGTGTCAGATCGCAACATTCGATCAGACCGTGTGTTTATGTGTGTCGTATTTGTTTTTTGGCAATAAATTGATCACGAAGCGCCAAATCGATCACCTTTGCCAATAATCAAGTTAAATGTGTGTATTGGCGAGTAGTAGGCGCGAGTCTGTGAAATTAAATTGTAAGATACACTGAAAAAAATCAGTATAATATATTTAAAATGAGTTTCAAAACAAAACTTATGTAGTGTAGCTTCTTATTGAGATTATCTCAGTAGAAGTTTGATGAAAGATTTATAAGATGTTTATTCTAAACACCAATGTATAGTATACATGGGTATAGCCAGTATTAAATCCTGTGGAAGCAGTAAAAATACTTTCCCGGAAAGCCTCTTCTCCTCTCTCATCGTGGTTTATAGTCAGAATTTTTTAGGCTACTTAAGACTTAGAAAACTGACTTCAATTTGAGTTTTCGCATAAATTTTACATTCAAATTGGAGTTTCATTATAATAAATTCGAGCATCTGATCATGCTAAGCTTAGTATGCCCATCAATGAAATATAGTTCGACAAAAAAAATTAAAATAATATTTACGTCGTTTCGCCTAGATCAACACAATTGTGCGGACTGTATAGTTCTTTTAAGATATTTAGACAAGTTCAACCAATGCTATGGAATATTTAGGCTTGCTTATGACATGTTTCAGCTGTGTCGATACTTAAAAAATTGAATTTCAGCGCTGAAATATTAAACCGAAGAACATAGACCAATTCCCAACGTAGCAGCTTTTTTTTTGAGTAATGTTACAATTTTTCACCATTGGAGCTGCAAATTCCACTAACGTTTTTGGGTTTTTATTAAAATAAAATTGTTCAGATTTTTTTTTTTTTTTTTTTTATTCTTAAACTAAAAGTCTTAAATCATTGTCTTCCGTTTAATTTTAATACATACTAAAACTTACATATAATTATAATAATAATAATAACTAAAATGGGTCTATATAATACAACAAAGGTACAAAATTTGGCTAGCTGTCATCTCACTTTATATGCGTAAATATTTTTTTCTTTAGCGCAGAAGATCACCCAAAGCTGAAATATACGTTTGAGCCATTTGTAGCGTCTCATGTTTCGAGAGTTGACGATCGTTGCCCAGACAGGGCAAATATTGACGTAATCTATCGAAAGCATGATTCAGATTTTGCATACGACGACGTTCACGTGCATTGGCGGCCAGACGACGTTTTCGCTTCACTACAGGAGAGATTTGTTTGCCACGCCGTTTCTTGCCATTTGCTGTTGTTCCATCAGCATTTGACTGCTCTCCGGATTCACCTGCTGACTCCGAACCACCCAAATCAAAATCATCAAGCAGCAACATTTGATCGTCATCATCGACGCCATCGTCATCGAAAAGTGCTGTATTGTCAAAATCAAAGTTCTGAAATTCATCAGAATTGTAGATTGGTGCTGTAATCGCCGTATTAGTAGTTGCCATTGGCGCTGGAGCTGTAGCCGCAGCCGGAGTGGAGCTAATTTGATTTTTACGTGTATAGGAGCGTTTGGGTTTGATAGGCGGCGTCGTTGGCGTTGTCGTTGAATTTACTGGTGCTGCAACGTTAGACACTGCGGTCGATAGTGTCTTACAGGTGCCCACATTCGATGAACCCACCGGCATTGAGGGCAACATTTGCATGGCAGATTGTTGCTGTTGTACCGCAGGCAGCTGTTCCATATTAATGCCATACTGCGCTGCACTAGCCAAATTTGTGCAAACACCACCACCATTATTATTATAGATGGTATTAAGATCAACGTATTCAGGACTCTCAGATCGATGGCTGGCCGGTGACGAAGTGATCCAGCCATCCGAGGATGCCTGTTCAAAGCTAATGAAGCCATTGGCGGAAAGATAGTTACTGGATGTGGCCAATGAATTGCAATTGAATTGATAATGATTCACTTGAGGATTGTATGCTGCTATTGGATTAAAATACGGTTCTGCGACACTTGGCTTGAAGCCTTGTAAGTCCTCGCTGGTTTTGTAATAATAACGATAAATTTCACTGGACGACATTTTGTGCGATTTTTTTAATTTGATTTATTTTTATTTTGTTATACGCGCTACGTTCTGCGTGTTCTGCTCACAACGAGTTTCGAAAAGATTCTGTCCTTGCTGCAATCCTTGCGGCTGTATTTATACTCAGAAGACTCATGTGGTGGCTAAGCAGCATTTGAGCAGGAAAAAAATATTTACCACAGCAGCAGCAACACAGCAAAGCCGACAGGTAACAATCAGGTATGCTGTCCTGCACCTCGCTCGTCTCTCTTGCCTGTTCGTGTTACCTTGTTCTTGTTGTAGTTAACGTTTGGTGGTTGATTGGTTACTTTGCTCTGAACTTGTTTGGCTGCGCATCTCGTTGGTCCGTTTTTGCAGTTAGACTATGAACTGGTCTCGTCTCGTCTTAGTTTGTATGTATGTATTGGAATTCATCAGACTGAAAGGAATACGAGTATGCACAACAAAAACAAGCGCATGCAACAGTCATGCAGCACGTGCTCACAATCACTCACTTCACTCACTTCACTCTCACTCACTCAATCCAATCCAATTTACTTGCCTCGGCTTTCTGCATCGACCAATCGCATGCGAAGTGGTGGAATGTGGTGAATATAAAGCTTTTTTTTTTTAATGCTTTAAGAATTTATTAGAGACAGCAAATTGCAAAACAAATCCTTTATTAAAAAAAAAAAAAGAAATATTAATACCAAAAACTTTATAATATATAGTAAGAGAATCAGTCTGTTAAAAAAAACAGACAAACTTGACAAATTTAGTCCGTTATATAATTAACGTTTTTTTATACCCTGTTCCCGAAGAGTTAAGGATATATTAAGTTTGAAAAAAGTATATATATTCTTAATCACCATTCAAAGGCTGTCCGTCCGTCGTGACTTCTGATGTATGAAATCTCGGAGACTATATGTATCTCGGAGACTATAAAAGATAGGGCTACCATTTTTTCTCCAGTCCTATTTTAATTAAATTCAATTTTTTTCTTTTTTTATAAATACTTCAGTATTATGTAATCTTTGAACATATAGTTTAGTACGTATTATGCCTACAATAGTCCTAATGAAATATCAAAACATGGATAAAGTTCCTTTACAAATTTACCTCAATTGTTTGACTTTTTGTATTAAAAATCCAATACAATAAATGTATATAAAAAATCGGGTACAGGTTTTCTTTGAGTCGAGCATTTGATCAGTGTTCTTTCTTGATTTTTTTTTGAATAAATATACGCTAGAAACATAAGTTTAGAACATAAGTTTATGTTTATAAAAGTTGGGTACAAAGTTTCTCGGGTATTTCCACTGCAGCGTTCTTTCTGTTGCCGTATATGTATATCAATCTAAAACAATATCGAAGAATTCAGTTCAAATACCGTCTTCCGAACGTATCGAAACAAGCTTTAAATAATTAATTTTTCTCAATATTTCAAAACGGTTTTACATACTTTGCAGTAAAAATTATTCCATCCGTACCATGGGTTTTACTTTTCAAAACTTTTTTTTTAGAAATATATTTAATAAAAATCTTTTTAAAAATGTACATCATAACACTTTCAAAGACCGGTTCCTATTTTATGCACCCTTGCAATATGTTATCGTTCTAAAACCATCTAAAGCTAGACCACAAAAGTCGCAAGACAGCTTAAACACAATTCAAAATTCAAAGAGATCTTGATAGTAACAAAAAAAAAAAAAAAAATTAATAACAGAAATAACAACCTTTTATTCTTTCATTTATTCCACAATCATCAACTAGCGAGCGACCTATTGAAATCTTAACAAGATAATTATAGGTTTCTGCGGCAAAGCTAAGCTGGCGCTTGAAAATTGTATACCGGAACATAAGAGTTAAGCGGCTTTTTAACACGCAGGGCGGAAATATAAACATAAGATACAAAGATACAATTTCCTACTAGAAAAACAAAAGCAACAACAACGATGGGATTAGCTTAAAAGAAAATTTGCAAAAATCCCTACAAAACTCTTAAATAAAACTGAATGAGCGTGACCGAACGAACTCACAACGAACAGTTGCGCACTTTAAGTCCTTTTGCAGTGCAATTTGCTAAAAATTTGTCAGCACTACAAAAAATAATCTTCAAAAATATCTTATCATAATCAAATTATCGATACCAAAACAAAACAGCGACAGCAAAATGATTTCCAAAATATCACTAAAATATCTTCAAAGAAAAGTAGGTGCATTCTTTGAGCAATTAAAAATTTGCCGCACATAGAGCGAGAGAGCGAGAGCATCATTAGATACGGTAAGGACACTGGAACATTGGCTCGACAGATATCGCAATGAAAAATCTTGTTTATTACAACTTGGCAAATTTTCCAATTGTTATGCTTGAACGAGGACTGAGTCCGTCGACCGTTTGTTCTTTGGTGTTAGCCGCGTGCGCCGGCGCTATCTTGTTAAGGTTCACTCAACGTCAATGCTAACTAAACAAGTGAGCAGCAGATAGATGATTGGTCATACTTGACCTCTCGTAGTACGTAGTACATATAAGGCATGTCTAATAAGCGTGCCCACCTTAGTTGATTTGCTGGTGCGATTTATGATTTTTCATGTGTGTGTCTGTCTGTCTGGGCTGGAAACTAACTAACTTAGGCAATTATTTTATTGTATAACGAAGAAAAGGTCAATTATGAAGCGCGAATTGAAACGGGAATAAAATCTTACTTAGCATGATTAGACAAAATAGCCAGGCATTTGGCTACTTTGGTGGTCGCTTTAGGAACGCCCAACAAAAAAAATATAATAATAATTAGTACACTCATAGAATTTTTGTATTAAAAAATATAATTTCAAAGAAATGCAAAAATACCGAATTTTTCAATAAAATTCAATACAAACCAAAAAAGGTTTATCAAAACTTAAAAGAACTTAAAATCCGACAAACCACCTACAGCATAGTCTCTTTTTATACAATACAATATTTTTTTATTGCAGTAGCACGCCCCAAATACATTTTCGACAAATTTTGCAATCTTCAAAACACGATGCGACTTCAACGCTTTTAATCTACAAGGCGCATCTACATAAAAAAAAACGACAAAACGAACAAAACGTTGTCAATTAGATAAAAATGTCACACAACAAACCGCACTGAGTGCGCAAACAAATTTATTGGATATCTTTGAACACCACCGATAAAGATACGGATACGAACGAACGAACGAAGATCCTTGCACAAGAACAGAAACCGAAACAGAAACAATGCAATGCAACAAAAGCAGCGCTGAAGGATGAGTTACCCTTGCTGTAGTTCAGCCTATGCTGCTGCAGTTGCTCCTGTGTGGTGTGTACATTTTGCAATTTATGTTTGTAAGTACAATGGTTTGGGATAGCTGCGGCAACGGGTGACAGTTGCATAAGACAGTGTCGACGCCTTTGGTTACACCTGCGGATTCAATCGATCGAACGATTCGATCGATCGTTGCAGTGACATCCTTTGAAATGAAATGAACCTGCGTTGCACTGCGTGGTCTTAAAGGTTATCAGCTGATTATAAAGTGCAGTGCAGTGCGCGTTTGCATATTGATTCGATTTGAATATAAAATAAATTGCATTTTGTCGGTTTAAGAAAAAAAAAAAAAAAAAAACTAAGTTGAGCAGGATGTAAGCTACTGTGAAAGTTTACTTAGGACTGAAATCATTATTAAAATTTATTTATTTAATTTTATATTTGAACTTATTTTGTAAACCGTCTATCCGTCCGTCTGTCTATCTGCATTTACGCGTTTCATTCGCTCGATTGATATTGATAAGCCATTAAGCTGAATTTCGAACACGCCGATAGCACCCATACAAATTTTCAAGCATTTATTTCACACATGGCAACAATAATAAAAATGTCTTATGTCTATCCATGAGAACTCTACAGATGTTATGAGAAACGGGAAAATATAGCATTTAACTCTCATACAAACTTACAATAAATAGTGTCCAAACTTGAATTGTATTGGTCCATCGAACCCCCTAGGAATGTAAATAAACGGGTTGTCTTAGAGGTGCGTATTAGGTAAGTCCATTATTTTTTTTTTTGTTAAATGTTGTGATATTTCCAAGTTCTTTTTTCAAGGAGCTAAATCAGCTGAAAGAGGTGCTTGCTGAACGGCACTACTTAACGATATTCCGAGAATCGAACATTTGCTTATTGAGGGCTCAGCGTGTGAGTCCCAGTCAGTCAAAGTACAGATTTCGATGATCGCTAGGATCGCAGTTGGCAAAATGTTGAAATCTAGACATATGTATTTGGCCACTAATCGACCACAAACGATCCAGAAAACTGCAACAACATTCAATAGATGATTTCGCGAGACTAACATCCGCAATCACGGGACACTGCAATAGCTGAATTGAATCAGATGTACCAAAAACGCTGGATCACTTTCCTTGTGTGTGCCCATAAACCCGTGTGAAACATTTTGGACATGGGCCATTCAAATTGCTGGGGGATCTGGCTTCGCTATATCGTTTCAAACTATTCTTCTTCCCTAACTGCACAGCTTGACTTTGACCTTTTGCTCAGTTTTAAAGATATTACCCTACAATTTTAAATATGAACATTAAGCTCATAACATTTAAGAGTGTTGTCACCTTGACTCACGTACTTAGAATACTGTTTGTTTTGATTAATGAGACCGTAACTCGTCAGTTACAAATTGTATTCCGAGTCTGGTTGCAGTGGAGTTAAGAGTACGTCAATATCTGCCATGATTTTAATGTAAAAAATTTGTTTTTTTATATAAACTCACCATTTCTTGCATAGTTTTGGTAGAAGCTGGCTAATTCGAATGTTATAAATTTCCTTTAAATTATGTATTGTATATGTAATTTAAAAGACTACAACTACATTTTCCTTCGTTACTCTTTTCGTTTCAATAAGATTAATACAATAAAATTAATCAATCCTTGACTAATAGGCTTAGACTCTAAAGGCGCCAGAGCATATTATATAATCTATTTTTGTTTGTTTACAAAACATAAAAATTTGTACCATAACAATTCAGATAACAATCGCATTGAATCATGCATAAAGAGACTCACAAATGTTGGCAAAACATACTTGTAGACTCGTACTCGTACATATGTATGGTATATAGATCAGAAAACGAAGATAGAACGAAGTCATCAAAGGGCACAATGCGACAAAAATCGCTCGAACTATCAATAGAGTTCAATAGATTACGATCGCAATATTTCAAGATGAGGCGACACGATGACTGAACGGCAATTCTTTACGGGGCGTTAGCAAACAATGACACAGTAGGCGCTGCATTGATATTGCAATGTATTCTTAAAGGATAACAAAAAAAAAAATACCTGAGCTCTTCTCTAGGCAATTCTTGCAACTATTTCGAAGTATGCTGTTGAAGGCATGCATAAACGATTATTGAAATGCAATTTTATGGAAATTAAAGCATTCGAACTTGGCTATTTGCAATTTAAATGCAAATAAACTTTATATTTGTTTTATTTTTTTTACTCTTTTGCAACGATGAGACGACGAGTTAAGCAAATCAATTTAAATCACTTGTTATAAAATTCAATAGCCACTCAGTGTACTCGTTGTATAATAGCGTAGGATTGTCTATTGACTTTATAAATTCGAAATGAGATCATATTTTTCTCTGAACAATTGTTTATTTTTTATTTCAGGACTTCATTCAAATGAGTGTCAATATTTGCGCTTGAACGGACGAACGAGCGAACGGACGACTGCAGCAAATAGCTCTCAGCGCACAGCACTCGGCAGGATAACGCGTTCTGCAAATACTTGCAGTAAAAAACAAAAAAAAAAAAAAAAAAAAAACAAAAACAAGAAGAGCAAACACAGCCAATGCGAATGCGAAAACGTATAGAAACAGCCACAATAGATGCTTTCTCCATTTTATTTTTTTTTTTTAACTTTATGGATTTTTAATTTGACTTTAATGATTTTTGAAGCTGACTACTTAAACTGACCACCCACGTGGCACATGCTTTACTCGTATTCCTTCCAACCGAAAACAACAATCAGACATGCAACCAAGCTTTCGCTTTTGTTTTGGCTTTTGCTTTCGTTTTCAACTAAAAATATTTTAACGAGAAATGTTAAACGTGTTAAAGATGCTAATAAAATAAATATTCATATTAAAATTTATCAATATCTTTTATTAAAGTATTGTAAAAAAAAAAAAAGAAGCAAATCATTCTTTTTTCACTCTCAATTCGGCTCAATTCGATTCGATTCGACATCACTTTCACAGCCCTGAGCGACTGCCTAATGGGAACTGTTGATATCTCTTCCGTTTTATATCAGCTAAATCCTTTTTTTTTTTAATTCGAATTGAACGGCAATCAAAAAAAAAAAAAAAAATATATAAAAGGGAGTCACATGCAATTGGCAGCGTGTCGCATTTATTCACTCATTGATATTGACATGAAAAGTATTGCTAGCATCCAATAAGGCTCCTCAAGTAGAATTCTTCGTCAGCCGTTCGTTTGTCTGTTGCCTAATTGACAGGCACGCAATGCGCTACTTTAAAGTATTTTATTTAGCTTTTGAAAATATACTTACAAACAAGTATGTTCATATACAAGTAGTACACTAAAAAGTATTGTTAAATGGGGACAGACAGTCTGTTGGCGCGTGTAAGAAATAATTCCAGAAAACATGTAAATATTGTAGTAAGTAAGAAATTCACACCAGCTCCAGTGAGGTACTCAAAGATGTTGCAAAAGCCAGTCCGAATCATTTATAGAATGAGACATTCAGGATTTAAGTATAAAAAAAAGTAGTAATTAATTAATAGACAAACAAGAAAGAATGCTGAAGTTGAGTATGCAAGAAACCCTAAACCCAATCTTTATGTTCCTTAAGTTAAGTGCAATCTTTGCACCATGCCTCACTGTATTGTATTTTCATATATAACAATGATGTTTTTATGCAAAAAACAACTATAATTTTTGGGTACAATTGTATGGGGAAACCCTTAAAATGGGGCTACTTGGGAGAGTCTAAGTTTCAAAACTGGTAGCTCTATCTCTAATAGTCTCCGACATAATAATTTCATACGGCAGACAGCATGACGGGCGGCAGGCCGTCATACATATAGTAGCTAGTTCGGCTACCTTTTCAATGACGATCAAGAATAAATATTTACTTTATAGGGTCTCTCTAGCCTTCTTCTGTCTGTTATATATGAACATTCGCACAAACTTAATATATACACTTTGAGTACAGGATATAAAAAATATTTATAAATAAAATATATTAAATGTCAAGTATGTCAAGTTATATTTCGAACCACAACAGCCTGGGACAGTCGTTGGCCAGCAATGGGTCGACTCTGGAACAGTACTGGCCGTACGAGCTAGACAAACTGTGTAAATATTTTTAAAAAGGGTCAATTGGAATTAGGTCGACTCCGTAACAGCCCTGAGTAGTCAGTAACTATTCCGAGTAGACTAGTCAGAAAAAAAGACGACCTTGGGTCAATTGACCCAAGTCAGTACTGCTTGGATCTTATGGTTTCCAGAAAAATATTTTATTTATCTAAATCGATTTTTGAATGGTTGAATTCTACGATATCCATACAAAATTTTTTAATATGGTTCAAGTCAGGAATCTTTACTAATACAGGCCCAAGGTTTGAAAACATATGAGAATAATTAACTACAAACTTTGGACACACACACACTGTATATTTTTTATATAAAAACACACACATAAATACTGTGCGAATGTATGCACAAAAATATACATACATACTTAGGTACCATACCATATAGAATCCTAAAATTTTAATTTTCCGCTATGTTAAACGATTATTGATCATTAGGCGTGTTTAAACGAATCGAAATCGGAAGTGATCGTCATCATAAAACGACAAATTATGATTACTATTTTGATAGGCGTAAACAAGTCAAGGAATAAAATGACGTGAACAATAAAAGCGAGAAGGTATAAAGGATGTGGATCCCACGCGATTGTCAGATCAACACAAATGAACAATTCAAATTTTTTTTTTTTTTTGTTTTAAGTAGTTTCTCCTTTTTTTTTTTTTTTGAAACAAAAGAAAAGGCTAAGAACAACAATAAAAAATTTAACGCAATCACTTGAGAAAAATCAGCTATAACATAGCAGCAACTTTTGCTTGCTTCACACGCAGCATGAAATCGAAACAAAATCGAAATAGCGAAAGGATCTCGTTTGGATTGCATTTTGCTACAACAGGTGGCACGGAAGCCGCACAAAAAATGAAAAATCGACTGAAAGAAAAATAACAATTTTTAATAAGATTTTTTTGTTGCTTTTTCTTATACAATAAATTTGAATTGTTGTTGTTGTTCTTGTGTTGCGCTACAAATTGTATAAATTTGAAAATAGCAAGCGATGAGAGCACTACTTCCGATCTTCTTAGAGGCTGTAGCTGCTGCTACTTGAACGATCAGCATCACAGCAGGAAAAGTGTGAGAACATTTTGCTAACGGAAACAAGGATGTGGCAAGTAGTAGAAATTCTCAATGGTATGACAGCGAGAAGGAAAAATTTTTTTGAAAAATTACTTATTTTATATAAATTTATACGAGTATATGCCGCGTTCAAAAAAAGGGTTTTTTATTTTTTACCAACGCGAACACGTGGTCAAGATTCACTTTTTATATACATTATATTTTTTTTTATTACAACTACTTTGCCGCATTTCTTTGGTGTATAAACGCTGAAATTATTTAGCTGCACTGGTATTCCATTCCGAAATGCAATTGAGCGTCTAATTTGTTAAGTGCAAGATCGTGCATTGTTTTGTGAAGTTTACCAATGCAAGCGAAGACTGCGCACAGGCTTTGTTTTTTTTTTTCTTTCTTTTATGAATGAAAATCTTGTGAATTACACTTCTATTCTTGGTTTGCTACAATATAATATATTAGTATTATTCGAATTTTTTTTTGTTAACAATTTTATTTTTTTTTTACAATGTGTTTATTGCGCTTGAATGGAAAGTGTTTCTTTTAGTACAATAAATACGATACATACGAGTACGAATACGAGTACTTCGGGTGAAACTGAACTGTTTTGAGTGCTCGGCTCGAGCGCACTCGAGACACGAGTTGGGCGCGAAACAATTAACAAGTTTTCATTCAGATCTTTGTTATAATTTAAACATGGTACTATTCGGATTTTTTTTTTTATAGAATCTAACATTCTGCTACAATGAAATTTCTTTGAAGTTACCAGCAAAAATTCTTAAGCATTTAAAAGTAAAATTAATACTGAAATCGAGTTTTTTTTTAATTTTGTCGCATAGAAGTTTAGATCGTAGTTTTCCGTATATGAAGATCTCATGTCTCAATGTTCATTTTCAGATATTCATCGTATCTTTACAAAAACTCGAGAAATGAATTCGGATTGATGAATTGGGAAAAATGAACGTAGCACCATATAAGCGTACCAGAACAAAAATGTCGTCATATATTTAGAAATAATTCAATTAGATAATTAAAATTTGTTATATGGTAGTTTTGGCAAAAAAATCTCTTTCTGTGATTTTTTCACAGTGATTTAAAAATCACAATGTCGCATTGCGACTTAAAGTGATTGCGGTGAACTACGATTTGCTTGTTCTTAAGTAAACATATTCAGTTATCGGCGATTTTGTGTATCGCTCTTCGCGAACAGCGATAATGTTCATTTTTCAGTGATTGGTGCTTTTATCACTCACACGCTTGGTCACCGGACCTGTTCGTTGGTACATTTGCCAGTCACTTGATTCGCCAAAACGTGCAATTAACTAAAACCGCGGTCGATTGAATTATGAAAGTGCAATTGCAACACAAATATGAATAGAAAACGAAGTGAATTGTGATATTTTTTATACAAAAAAAGTTGAACATCGCAGAATGCAAAATGTTCTGTGCCAAACTGTCGTTCAAAACAAGTGTGACTAAATTAAGCCGGCAGCCAAGGAAGCAGTGTACATGATAATTGGAACGTGAGAAGTATGATTCATTGCAGAGATGTGCAATTCAAAATATATACATAAACTGGGTATTTAGGATAAAGAATTTATTGGAAAAGAAGGCGCTGAAAAAAGCTGGTTGGTGCCACAACAATTTTTAAAAAGAACTATTACGACTGGTATTTTATAATTATAAATTAAGAGTCTCTTAGTAGTCGAGAATAAACGATTTTGCTTTGCCAGATAGCATAAATTTATTGATTGCTTTCTATAACGAAGCCAATCAGATCATATTTCCCAAACCTTTCACATTGCATTAAATAATAAAAAAAATAAATAAAAATATTCAATAAAATTGTTATGCGTGTGGTCTGCAAAAATTTCTTTCAATTTAAATAAATATCAACTTTCACAAGAGTGCAATTGTCACCTCAGATATAGACCGCACACGCACACAGGCATTAAGATACGCAACAATCGATTAAATATCAAAAAGTATCTAACAGATACATTCGAAATAAATAACTTTATGGAAAGTTGTACCGAGCAGTACTGTCAACAAGAAAGCAACTTCATTTGATTTTTAAATTAGGTAGCTCCATATCAAAATCTTATCCTATTACTTTGTAAAGTAAGAAAACAAAAAAAAGGACTACAACCCAAAGATGGAGATGTAGAAGTAGAGAAGATTACGTCAAGAGGCATAGAGCTAAAAAGACAAAGTACAAGTGTTACTCTTATCTACGAGACAATTATTCAAAATGTTTTTAGTAGCTCAGTAGCCAGAATTCATTTTTAATTTAGAAAAATTACCAACGCATCTAAATTTCAGTTTCAATCGAAGAAAACTGAAATCAGAAAAAAAAACATATCAATTACCAACAATTGAGCCCCGTTGACAGTGGTGCATTGCAGTGCAGCTACTTATTTGTCTCGTTGCACAGGTAAATATTGTCCCGGACTGCATAAACTTCTAAGAAAGTAATTTCCTGCGCATTGTATACTTTCTGAAACAGTTTTGGATTTTATACACTTTTACATTTGGGATTTATCATGAAAATATTTGTATTTAATTTTCAATTTCTTTTGTTCTGCTGTGTGTGTTGTTTTGTGTGCTAAAATCTAAAGATCACAACTTGTTGACATGATATACAAAATTTATTGGATTTTTATGCAGCAATAGCAAAATCTCTCTCTCAAAACAAGAAAAAGAATTTAAGGATCAAGTGTTGACTGTGCGAGTGTATATAAGTGTTGCTACTTGACTTCGGAGACAAGTGGCTTGTTTTGGCTAGAAGCAATAAGAATAAGTTGCATCTATGACACCTTTGGGAATTTGGTAAAAGCATTTGACTTGAGTTCCAAAAATTTTAAATTCACTTTTTTTTTCTCTCTTTTTTTTCAAGTTTAATGCCTTCGGAATTTGTTTAATTTTTTTTTTTGCTTTTTTGTTTGCGGTTGTTACCCTTATTTTCGCAAAATTTAGTTTCAATGCTATTTAGTTTGGTTTTATAAATACACTTCACATATTGTATAAATAAGTGGTTTTTGTAGTCTGTCGAAAAGTTTGTTACATGAAACCTCTCAGGCATTTATATTATTCTAATTTTTTCGATCCGTTTCATCGACCTGATCAAGAGTGTACTATATATCGAATAACTCGTTCCCGAAGATATGAGCTGGTCCCCGTGACGTCAATATTTTGGAGGTTTGCGCCGTTTAGACGTATAACGGCATACGACAACGCCGTACAATATCGAGGTTCTCATGACACCTGACCCTCTCGTTTTCGGTGGTTTAGCGGCTCGAGACTTTATAGTGCCGGTCCTAATGGTTGGGATGGGGAACGGCCTTCTTCGTTTGTGGGATAATTGAGTGCGAATCTCGCCGATAACTGTCATGGCACTTTTGGATACTGTTGGTCGTTTTGACTTTTGTGATTTGGGGTGTGCTACACTCCCTGCTTATTAAACTCAGGACGCTGCCTTTTCTCCTGTGAAAGATACCCGCTCACACTATGTATGATGATTTGCAAAGACTCAAAAATTTCAGTGCTGATTTTAATAAATTGGTTACCATGTATAATACTGTGCAGAGTATAAGAGTTTCGTTCTGATAGAACTTAATTTTCTACATGTTTTCTCTTTCATTGATCGTTCGTTCTTTATGGTAATTTGTGTTCCACGCGTTTTGGTTTTTTGTTTTTTTTTTATATTGTACAACTTAGGAAGACAAACGCGTGTCACACATCCATCCATCCATCTATCCATGCATTCAAATTCAGTTGAGTCAACGACCAAACCGACTGACCGAGACCCAAGCAGGTTATCCAGTTTAGCTGTCCATTCATTTATTCATTCATTGGAGTAACCGAAAAACGAAAACCAACGCCAACGCCGCAGCAATCAAAGTGATATGAAAATTGCTCTTTGGGATTTAGTTCATTATCTACAATACTAGTGAAGTGAGTATCATCCAATATATAAAATACAATAGCTTCGCTTTCAGTTTGATTCGCTTTCAGTTCGGTTTAATTTTGTTTGCCCAAAGGTTTGCCTAAACGTGCGAATTTCACCAAGGGCGGCACTTACCTTACGGTTTTTCTCATTCTCTAGACACAGATACAGCCAGAGACGCACATCCATATCCATCGTAGCCGGACAGAACACAAGACAGGACAGATCGAAGTGTTCGCGATCGGCAACAGTGGTAATCGTTTTGGCTTAACCTTACCGATTTGCTTTTTATATACATATGTAGTAGATATGTGTATATACACATACGAGTATGTATGTATTAAAGTAGTATTTTGTTAAATTTTGCGTTTATATTCCGCGTTTGTATTCACCTAATTAAATGTAATTTGGAACTTCCTTTTCAGCCGAAATAAATACGAAAAATAAATAGTTTCTTTGCCATTTTTGTTGTTGTTCTTTTTTTTTTTTTTTTTTTTGATTACTTTTCGCAATTATTTTGCTTGTTCGGTTGCTGAAGTTGCTTAGTTTTGCATTTCGCGTTTAAATATTTAAATACAAATTTAAATAATTCTGATTGAGCTGGTTTTGTGTTTGTTGTTTTTCTTTTTAAGTAATCAATTGTTGGCTCATGTCTTCAAAAAAAAATTCTACATGCTGCTTGGATCCGTAAATATAAGATTTCGGACCGAATTTCGACAGTCACGAAACAGTCGATGAAGTGGTTTAGCAAATCTTTAGCTCAAATTTATGGATTGGCAAAAAACTTTCTTTGGTTGTTAATGTAAATCAAACTTAATCTTATCTCAAGGCGTCCTTTTTCAAGTTTTCCCTATAAAAGAATATAAAAAGTTCAGGCGAATTTTCTGTTTTTTGTTATTAAAAGCAATTCTTATTATTCTATCGAATTATAATAAACATTGAAGCGTAAAACAATTTTAAAAAATACAATTTCTGTAACTGAGCCGAAATCTACTATTTAAAAAGCTTTGGGAATTTATTGTATTAGAACACATCAATTTTTTAACTGCCTTCTTTGGTGGCTTTTTGGAAATATCGTGTAATAATAATACACATACATCATCTGGAAATATAATACGATCACGTTTTGTTTCCAAGTCCATAAATCGTGTATCACGTGTGCAGCAAACATTTGGAAATTTTCCTGAACGTCCTTACGACATTGAGACAATCGCACAAAATCGTAATATTTCGATTGACGTTGCCGTATTACATACTTAAGCGATTCACACTCTTCCAAGGACATACAAGTACCACGTCGTTCATTTGGATTGAGATATGAAACTGGTTCCACTATAAAATTTGTTATTAATTTATTTTATTTTTTTCTAAAATTTTTTTTTATAAAACGAAGACTTACTCAACTCGTTGTTTTGACGTATTCATAAATTGGTACCACTTCCAATTCTAAATTCTAAATTCATTGCGACACTTAAAATAAATGTTAACTGAATAAAATCTACGAAAAAGTATTATTTTCCCCTGTATAATACATGGGGAGCTTCAGGGGACTTGGCGGCACTATTAAATATAATCCGATTAAAAAAATATTTACGGGTCTTCTTATTTTCGATATAGAACAAACCTAGGGAGTGGGAGCATAAAAAAAAATATAACTGTCTCATTTTTTTAACATGAACCATTCACCATATTAGTTCTCTTAAAGTGGTTGTAATAGATTTCTAATTCTACACGTTAGAAGAGCATCTTAGCTTCGGTTATACAAGTTTGATGTTGTCACTTGTTCTAGCCAATTCTGTTAATGATCGATGATGAATTTTAACTGTGAAAAATTACACGCAAACTATCAAATAAAATTCCGGAAGAGGTGTTGTCCTTAATTGGATCTAGTGCAAAAAGGATACATTAAAAAAAAGCAAGAAACGTGTGAAAATCAAACACTTTGCAATTAGCAAATATAAAAAAAAATACACAGGCAAATAATTACACAAACAAGTAACATAATTACAAGTTGATCGCGGCAACATAAAAGGACACTAATTGCTGAGAAACAAAAAAAGAAAAAAGTGATTTTTTTTTGCTGCTAATCAGAGCACATTGTCATGTAAAATAATTTAAATATAAATTTCAAATCAAAGTAACAACAAAAATAATAAAAGATTGTATTAGCATAATAATATAAAGACTAAATAAAAGGATTAAAACACAACAGACGGCAACTAACACGCACAAAATTGATAACTCTATTAAAAATAAATTCCAAGAACTTTATATTTTAAAAAAATTGATTTGATAAATTAACCAAAAACTCGTGTTCAACTTCACGCCCTCGCTCCTCTTTCTGTCTGTCCGTCTGTCTGTCCGCTTGTCTAAGCGAGTAATTGCTGCTTAAAAAATCATATTGGTTTTGTATTTTAATGGATTGAATGCTCGTGCTCGATTTTGAATTCATATTTAATTGCTCCAATTCGACCTGACCTGACCGTCGTTGTCGTAGACCACAACTCTTTCACTCTATTTACGCTCCAATACACTCAAAGAAAGAAAATATGCTTCGAGTGTAGGCTTCGAGTGTATAAACGATAGAAGTGCATAATCAATCTTGCCAAGGGTTGTACAAATACAAAGCGCATCAGTAGCAGCAACAGCAGCCACAATAAAACAAATCTAAAGGATACATGTTTGTATTTGTATTTATGGATACAAGGATTCAATGGACAATGCAGCACTATTTCAGCCAACAGTGTAGGCGTTTTTTAATCGATTATTCCATATTTATTCCCTCGACGTTGTTTCATTTCGTTTTAAAGGGTAATTACATATATCTTTTTCCTTTTTTGAAATTTTAAATATTTTTTTTTTGTTTTATAAACAACTAAATTGGTAGTAAAGAAATACGAAAGAAATTTCGTATTTTACCAAAAGAGCATAGCGTTCGGAGAAAAGTACACATTTGGCATTTTGGCCATTTTTGGGTCAAAGCCTTTTGCAGTAACAATTGTGGCCTTAAATCATATTGAAGTCTTCCAAGATCTGGTGTCGGTATTCCTTCTTCTTTTCTTTCTCTGAATAAGCTCATCTCTTGTTCGTAAAATACGAAATTGTATGATTTTGATAAAAATCTAAACACTCAAAATCAAGAGTTTTGGAGTCTTTACCTACTTCTCTCGATTAACAGATATTTAATAATATATTCATATACTATCACATATTTTTGATAATTTTAATTTTATGTACCTATGTACCTATGTATGTATGTATGTGCATATTATTATATTTCGAATTTTTAGCCAGAGAAAAAAATAAAAACGTCTCAAGCTTTTTCATAACGTCCTTGGTGACAAAACAAAACACCTTGTGTCTTGTTAACTGTTTATAAAGCGTTTTTTTTCGTTTTTTCGTCTTTTTTAATGCTGCCACAAGTTAATTTTTTAACGCTTCATTAACTCTTTTGGCCACACGCGTTCATTAAACGACCAAACGTAAATGCTATGCAGTGCTTTCGTCTGACTTATTCTGTTAAACTAAACTAAACGGTTCTGCTCTTCTCTGCTCTGCTCTGTTCTGGTCTGGTGTGACGTGTGGCTCAAGTTGAATTTAGTGGCTCTCTGCTTAATTGTTTGACGCATGCGCCAGTCAGCAGCACAGCACAGCTCTAAACACCTTTTAAGCTTCTACTTCTGCTGCTGCTTCTGGTGCTGCCGCTGCTACTTGGTGGCCAAATCCATAACCGAGCGTTGCGCATATATGCCAGAATGGTAAAAAAAAAATTAATTCAAGTCTCACTTTTTCAACCAAATACTTCCGATTATTATTTTTTTTGCTTAATATATATTTAAGCGCTTTTATTATTTGAAAAAAATATTTTTTTTAATTTTTTTTTTTTTTTTGAAAATTGAAAACTTTAATAAAACAGCTGCGATGCAAACAAAAAAATTGTTTCTGTCATTTTTTGAATCCATATAAAACATTTCAAAATGTGCGTGTGTGGTATTTAAGAAATGTTTTTTTTTTCACTATGTATCAATAAGATTCTCTTTGAATTGAAAATAGACATTAGTCACCGCTGTTTTTAAATTATTCAAGGTCCATGTTAGCATTACGGCAAAATCACCAGACGGCAGCGGTAGTTTAATCTGTTCTCCAAGCAATTGAAAATTCTTGAGATAAACTTTACCCTGAAAATTTAAATTAAATTACATAATTCAATTTTTTTTTTTATTTTTTTAAGAAAACTTACCACATACGGACAAAAGTGATTCAGATTGGAATAGTTTTTGAAAAAGTCATATACCATATTGGCCCATGGATTATTTCGACGTCGCAAATAGTCGCAAGCATTTAAATTGAAATTAACCAAAAATGGCTTATAGCCATTCGCACGCTTCATTAATTGAACTTTTAAGAAGGCTTCATTTACAGGATACGACAAATTGGCTGTTATGCTCATTTGAACATTTGAACGACTGGCGACACGCAAGCGACATTCACTGAATGTAAGCCAAGATTTGTTAAATGATTCGCAATAAACATTCGTAAATTTAAAGGTGACAGAGCTCTAAAATCGAAAGAAAGTAATTTAACGAATGGCATTTTTGAATGGAATGGAATTTTCCACAGTCTAGATAGGCAATAAGTTCTTCTTTTGCAACTGTCCTACAAAGACATTGAACGTGTCCGCGTGCCGTCATGTTTCTGGCGCTAACAGTAGTTGGGATCTCCAGAATTTATGCCTCTGCCATGGGATTACCCACCCGCTGGCGGACTATCACATCTGTATCTACCACCTGGAGTATCGCTGTTTAGACGAGCCACTCCAAATTGGTAGGCTGTTTTTTTTTTACAGTTGAGGAGATTGACCACTTTCGAACCAACTTTACCTCGAACCTTACCATACAGGCAAACACTAATACATAAGTATGTACACAACTAAATAAAACTCACAATTTGATATGCCCGAAGCAATACAAAACATGTCACAAAATGAAACCTCATTATTTTTTAAAATAATTTAATAGACCATCGGACTGATCAATATGATTTGCAATACTAAAATACTACAAACAAAATTTTAAATAAATATTAATAGTTAAAATAATTATTTACCTATATCAAGAGCAATGATTACAAAATAATTGTTATCTTTGAAGCTATCTTCTTTACACTTTAGATAAATAGTTTTAAAAGTATATTCATTTACTAGCATACTTAGTAACGCTCAACAAAAAAAAATCTTTACCGAGCTCGAATTTTTGTGCGTCAATTACGAATCTGTGCTCAGAATTATTTTATTGTACAGGGTTTTCAAGACTGTATTCTGCGCAAACAGCTTTAACTAGAACTAGAAGTTTTGGAATGAAAATAACTTTTTTAAGAAGATTTGGATATATTTAAATAAATTTTTATATGCATTAGGCCGCGTTTCCATTAGGCCGCGTTCCGCGTTAGCGTTAAAAACGCGACAAACTCGCGTTAAATCGTATACAAAAAGATAGGCAGTTAGGTATGGGAAAAGTCGCGTTAATTTTGAACGCGACTTTCGATAACACGCGTTCAAACCGATTTCACACCGATTTCAAACCGATCTCTCTTATCGGTTCGAATAATTGGGCAATCGTAAGTTGCGCATACTTATAAAAACAGCTGACAAAGTAACCGCAAAAAATAAACATTTACATAAAAGCTTCAGCTGCATATATTCAAATGACGGATTACCTTATCATGCTCGTATTGGACAGCAGTTACTAAAGGAACAACACCTACATCCATTCGTTATATTAAAAATCTGCATTTCAAAAAAAAAAAAAAATTTTTTTTAACCTGTACAATTTGTTTACTACATAACAAACAAAATCGTGTTTTAACTCGAACGCTAACGCTAAAACGCAATGGAAACACCGTTCCGCGTTTTTCGATAAATTGTTAACGCGATAACAAAACGCGGCTCAATGGAAATGCGGCATAAATGTCAAAACGCGTCAATACTCAAAATGTAACCGTAATGGTTTGTGTATTTGCTAAACTGTTAACACAACCGATGACACTCATAGGAGTGAGCAGTATAGTTTCTATCTCTGTCATTCTGTAGCTACATGGCTGATATAGGTGATTGGCAATAAAAAAAAGAAGAAGAAGTTGTGTAGTGAGTGTGAAGCCGGTTTGGTTTTGCTTTTGCATTAAATTTATTATTTATTTATTTAAACAGGCGTAATTCGCAGATTTTTTTTAATTGAATAAAATGCCTACAATTGGAGTCAAGCGTGATTTGCTTTTCGAAGAACTCGGCAAAAGCTACAGTGAGTTATTTCTATTTTATTTCGGTACACGTGTGCAATTTCCTTTAACCCTTTCCAGCTGACAATGAGTTCCAGGAGCTGTGCTTCGCATTCGGCTTGGAACTGGACGAAGTGGTTAGTATTTTTACTCGCCAATTCGCTATATGATTGATATTTCACACATTAATTAATTTTGTAGACAACGGAGAAGCAAATGATGACCAAAGAACAGGGCGATGTAGCTGCAGCGGTAGATGCATCCGAAGAAATCATTTATAGAATAGATATACCAGCAAATCGCTATGATTTACTCTGTTTGGAAGGTCTTGTGACTGGATTGCTAGTCTTTCAGGGAAAGTAAGTAAGCGAACACGATATAATTGAGTTAACATTTGATCACACTCCGATACATTTTTTAGAATCAAACCACCCAATTTCCAGCTGGTAGAACCAGCTAAAAGGCAGGTCTTGAAAATTTTGCCTGAAACAGCGCAAATACGTCCACATGCTGTCGCTGCTGTACTGCGTAATGTTAGCTTCACGCAGGAATCTTATAATAGTTTCATTGATCTGCAGGATAAATTGCATCATAATATTTGTCGCAAACGAACTTTAGTTGCCATTGGTACACATGATCTGGACACTATACAAGGTCCATTTACATACGAAGCACGGAAACCGGAGCAGATTAAGTTTAAACCACTTAACCAAACGCAAGAGATGAATGGAGCATCACTAATGGAATTCTATTCGACGCATGCACAACTTAAGGCATACTTACCGATTATACGCGATTCACCTGTTTATCCCGTTATTTATGATAGCAAGGGAGTGGTATTATCGCTGCCACCTATCATTAACGGTGATCACTCGAAAATATCGTTAAAAACACGCAATGTCTTTATTGAATGCACCGCAACTGATCTTACTAAAGCGAAGGTCGTTCTAGATACTTTGGTCTGCATGTTCTCGGAACACTGTGCACAAAAATTCACCATTGAGCCGTGTGATGTTGTGCAACCTGATGGCTCGGTGTGCTCGTATCCGGAACTGGCTGTGCGCGAGGAACAGATTTCTGCAGCACGTGCCAACGCCTATATCGGCATTGGAGAGAAACCGGAGAAAATTGCTGATATGCTGACACGCATGTATCTGGAATCGAAAGTATCAAGTGCGGATAACGATCAAATTATTGTAAAGATACCACCAACTCGTCACGATGTTATACATGCATGCGACATTTATGAGGATATTGCTATTGCTTATGGCTATAATAATATTAGGAAATCACTGCCGGCATTTATGCAAATTGCAAAACAATTCCCATTGAACAAGCTGACGGAACAGCTGCGTGAACAAATTGCGCAAGCCGGTTTTACCGAAGCGCTAACTTTTACGCTTTGTTCACGGGATGACATTGCACGAAAACTTAATAAATCGATTGAATTTATGCCGGCAGTGCACATAAGTAATCCAAAGACACTAGAATTCCAGGTGGTGCGCACCACACTGCTGTCGGGTCTGCTGAAAACACTTGTAGCAAATCGAAAAATGCCACTGCCTTTGAAACTATTTGAAATAAGTGATGTTGTCATTGCTGATGATGAAACCGAGGTGGGCGCACGCAACGAGCGTCGCATTTGTGCTGTTAATTGCAACAAAACTGCTGGATTCGAAGTTGTGCATGGTTTGCTCGATCGTGTTATGCAGCTTCTGGAGGTACCATGGAAATCTGGTCAGGTAGAACAGGGTTACTATCTACAGGCCACCGAAGGTTAGTTTTTATAAATATTGAACTATTTTTATTTTAATTTAATTTTTTACGTTTTATCTGTATAGATCCCAGTTATTTTCCTGGTCGCTGTGCCAATATAATTCTAAACAACGTCACAATTGGCAAGATTGGAGTGTTGCATCCAAGCGTGCTGCAGGCTTTTGAACTAACCACACCGTGCTCAGTAGTTGAATTTACTATTGAACCATTTGTCTAACAACTGAACTCAATTTGCATATAAAAACTTCATAGAAGATTTTTTTTTTAAATTTGTTTGCCTTGCTAAGCTTTAGTAAAACTAAAAAAAAATTAATAATTGCATTTCCATTTGTGTAAACTCTTCAATAAAAGGGCTCAAATAACTACAAGAATAATAAATTGTTAATAAATTATTTATATATACAATTTTTTTACATATACGCGATAAATATAGAATTTCAATTGCAGGGAACCTTTTCTGATCTAATTACACAGAAACAGATTTCTGCATTGCATAGTGGATGAATGGAAGTCAAAATGTAAAAAAAAGGACGCATCAAATACGTTAAGTAGAAATTTCGAACTTTAATGCATTAACTTAGAGAAAAAGTAGTAGATACAAGGTACAATTTCTCAAACATTGGTATAAGCGCATCGGTTCCTTTCCTGAATGTACGCTAGACTCTCTTGATCGCTAATCCGTAATGGCCTCATTGATATGTTTAACCTGTGCCCATAATTGCTATTAAGTTTGCATCAATACGTATCTCTTATGTTGGCATTGACACTCTTATCGTAAAGGTGTAAAAACAACATACCTACAACTATAACAACAAACAATATATTTGTCATTAATAAAAAATAGAAGTTAATATTGATTTGAATTCCTTTTGTTTTATTTATGCAGTTTAATGTTTTTTTTTTTATTTATATATAGTTTTATTTTCAATATAGTAATAATTATAAGAGTAATAATATAATAATAATCCGTAGTATACTCATATATATATATTTTTATATATATAATAGTATGTATATATTTATATATATGTAGTTGCTTTCTTTTATCATCGTATGTATTTAATAAACATACTGTGTTCATAATGAAGTATGCTTTTTTTATTCATTTATTTTTTTATTTCAATAAACCTATGTAAATAACGTTTCTTGTTTTTTCTTTTATTTATTTATTTTTTTTTTTTTGCTTGTATATTTTTAATCGTTTTCGCGCATTTAACTATATCAAAAGAAAAATGTTTTTATTATTATTATTTTTATATGTCATAATAATTTGTCGACAAATATATTCCTACGATTTTACGTTATTAATGAATTTGCGTTGACGTTTTAGCGATTTCTCAAACTAAATTTTCTGGCGGCTATTACAAATATCTCATTATTTTAGCTTGTTTTTTTTTTTTGCGGCTATGTTGTGTCTGTGTTTTTTTTTTAAATGTATTTTTTTCTTGGCCTAGCTGTGTAGTGTTTATATGAGTGTGTATTTATCGATTTATTTAATATATATATAATTTTTGTATATCTATATATTATATAGTTTAAACAATTTTTTTGCTTGCAGCTAAAATATAAAAAAAAATTAAAAAAAATTATTTTTTTTTTGTTATACATCAATGTTGTTTATATATTTTAGAATATATAATTTATTTAACATGCAAGTAGTATATATTTTTTTTTGTTTTCTTTTTTAGTATTTAGTTTTTGTTTCTCTTTAAGCTGGTTATCTTTTTTCGATTTGATTTGTAAAATTGAACTTTACAAAAGCTTTTTTTTTCATGTACGCGTTTTGAGCATGCAACACCATGGTGCCCACGCTTGAATCTGTTGACATGCGGCGTATTTTGTAGTTTACTTTTTTTTTTTTATTGCTTTAATCTTTATTTTATCTTATTGCGTCTCTTGTGCATTTTTTTTTTTTTAAATTTAGAAATGATTTG
Organism: Leucophenga varia; assembly: GCA_018903435.1. NCBI lineage: Eukaryota > Metazoa > Arthropoda > Insecta > Diptera > Drosophilidae > Leucophenga > Leucophenga varia. The sequence goes on from JAEIFJ010002813.1 coordinate 567,441, forward strand.
TTAAAATAATTTAAAAAAAAAAAAAAAAAAAAAAGATTTTTTAAATATAGTAAAAAGTTTTTTAATATTTTTTTTTTTTTTTTGGGTTTTATGTAAGTTTAAATTTCTACATAATTTGTAAAGCGTTGATTTTGACAACAGCAAGCCTAAATTGCATGTCAATAAGTTCAAAATTTATAAATGGAATATATTGAATTTTTAAGGTTTTATTTTAATTATTATTATTATTTTTTTTTTTTTTTTTTTTTGATTTTTTTTAAATATATTTTTTTAGCTTCAAAATTCTACTAGCTATTCTCAATCTAATTATGTTTTATAAAGTTCTTAACGTTGTTGCTTTTGAATTTTGTATTGTATAATTTTTTTTTATTTTTACCAAAACTCTCTTATTGTGTTTATGTTTTTGTTTTTAAGAAAGCACATAACAAAATTATGTTGCATGTTTTAATTTTATTTTCGTCATTTTCGGTGTAAGTAATTTTAAGTTTTTACGTCTTTTAGTATATATATATTTTTTTTTAATCAAACTGTTGCTTTTATTTTGTTAATTGTACAATAGTTTTACTTTTTTTTTTTTTTTTTTGTAAGTAGAATTGTAGCATTTAAAATTTTGTTTTATCATATAAAGTAAGTAGTTAGAAGTTTGCATTGTTATAGTTTTTGTGTAGTTGTGTAGAGCAGAGGTTTGCACGTATTTCACATTTATTTTTGTAGAACCACATAGCCCGTGAATTTTTATACATAAACGCAGCAGCGCGCAACTAATGCGAATCATTAAAAAAAAATGTTTAATCTTTGTTTCTTATATTTTCTTCTTTGCTTACAAAGCAACTATACTTTTGTAAGCATTGTTGTTGTGTGTACTGCGTATATGTACGAAAACACCAAATGCTTTGCAAAAACAAATGGAAATGTATGCAAACCTTTGGTGTAAGTGTGAAACATTAATAGCATTTAATATTTTTTATTATATGTTATACTTTTAGTAGTAAGGCGCGCGCTAATTATCTTTTTTTTTTCTCTCAAATAAATATAACATTTACACAATTAAGTGATTAAAACAATTTTACATAACATATATATTATTCACGGAATTTTTTCTTTATTTTTTGCATTCTTTTGTTTATGCTTTGATTCAAAATTAATAATTTAAAAAAAAAATATTTTTTTAATGTTTTTCTCAATATTGTTGAAGTTTTTGTTTGTTTTGTAGTACAAGTTCGTTTTTAAGTAGAGAGTTGTTTTGTTGTTGAATAAATAATACACTTTAAAATCGAATATATTTATGAATTCATTATCGGTTTATTTAAATGTACAAATTAATGTTTTCGTTTCACTCAAAATTCATTTAAATTCATTTAAGAGTGTTCGTACTTTAACCAGAAACCGAACTTAATAATTTAATTAATTTTTACATTTAGAGTTTTTCTTTTGCCATATCAAAAAAAAAAAAAAATATTTAAAAACATACATTTCTTTGAAAATTAATTTTCGTATCTGCTAGATATATTTATCTGTAAAAAGATAAAGCATTTGCGTTTTGTTTCATTCAAAAATAATTGAAACCTTAAAACATTGATAAATAAACTCACATACAAATATAGAAAGGTTTACATATTACTTTTTCTGTATGCATGAAAGAACTATTACTTTATCTTTTTATTTATTTTGTTCAAATAAAATTTATTTGAAACTTTTTGGACTCATTCGGTTGTTGTTGTTGTTGTGTTTGATATTTCAGATTTCAGCAGTTTCTGATTTGTAATTTATTTTTTGTTGTTTACAGAGAAGACGACGGCTTTATTATATGTAGAAATAACTCGTGTCATCTTAAACTAAAATAATACTTTACTTATATTATTTTAATTTATTTGCTTGTGACGCTTTGACACCGCCGTTCGACTGTCGTTTAGTACATCAATTTGTCCAATTAGTTGCCCAGGGCTAAATTAGAAAAATTAAAAAAACAAATTATATATATAAATTGAATTTAAAAGTAATAAAAAAAAACTTACATGTTTATCATGATGATCCCATGATTCGACTTTCTCGGACATATGTGCTGTCATATCAGCAGCGGTTGGAGCCACAAATTGTGGATAAGCAAATGGTGGCATTAAATTAATATGTTGATTCTGATTGAGACTTGGCGGCCGCATACCATGATAATCCATTGGCATCTACAAAAAGGTAAGCATAGAAAAAGTTAAGTATTGATAAAATTTAATAAAAAAAAATTTAAATACTTACATTAAGTGGCATGTGTTGTCTCTGATATGGACCATCTACACCATTATAATATGAATATTGTTGTTGTTGTTTCAACCAATTTGGCGGTTGCGCTTGCGGCTGCTGTTGTTGTTGTTGATGCGCTGCAGTCGCTGCTTTCGGATCCATTGGTCCCCAACATAATGGCATTGATGCAGCAAGTGTATCTTCCATATTAAGGGCGTTTGCTGCTGTTACATTTGTATAGTTATTATATTTCCAAGATGCACGCTCTGTACCAATCGGACGTGGCACTTTGCGTATATCATCTTGTAACATTGCACCACCACCTTGATTAGGTGACATCGCTGCTGGTGAGCCAACATTTTGTAAACCACCATTCTCCATCTGCAACATATCACGATTTGTATAGGATGGATATTCTAATGAGCCACCATACCAACGATGCTGCGCCGACTGATTTGCTTGTTGTTGTGCTTGAGATAGTGGACGCAGTATGCCACTATTTGTATTGGCATTCGAGACCAATGTCGATTTTGTTACATTATAATTATTGGTTTGATTTGACGGGAACATTATGTTCGATTGTGGTTGCTGCTGTTGATTTTGCTGCTGTAGTGTTTGTTGTTGCTGAGATTTATTTGCAGCATTTCCACTTTGCGAAAATGCAGATGCACGTGGATTTAATCTAGACATACCAGCAGCCGAGGAACCGATGACAGCACCACTACCACCATTACCATAATTTTGGTCCATCATATGTTCATAGAAACGTTGTAAATTTTGTTGATGTTGCTGCAGCTGCTGTTGATCAGTAATACCTGCAACATTGCCAGCTGCGTTAGCACGTCCAGGTGTTACAATGCCTGCATTGGAACCAATAACGCCATAATTTAATGCAGCAGGTTGATTCTCATTTGTATGCAGTTGACTTCCAACTGGTCGTTGTATAGGCGCTGTGGGTGGTTTTATTACGCCAGGTGAGTGTGTTGCTGCTACAGCTCCACCACCTGTCGTAGGTGTAACATCTCCTACAACTGTTGCATGAGTGACATTTGCCGGAACATTTGTATTGTCTCCCATTGATGTCACAACTGTTGCTAAAGGAGAACGTGCAGCTGATCCACTACCACTGCCAGCGGAAACACCCTGTGTCCCTGCCGTTATAATATTAAGTGCTTGATGGACACTATTGCCGTGATTATTATGCACTGCATTACCCGATGGTGGCGACGTTGAATGATTCGAGGAAGCCTTTGAGCTGCCAACAGGTGAACTTAATATATTGCGATTGTATCCAGGTGCTTTTGAAGCGTCGGCTTGTGGCAACAAATCACCAACAAGCGAGCTACCTACAGCTACAGCAGTTTGATATGGTACACTATCGACGCCAACAGCCGATGTGTTGCCCCATTGTGTTTGATAATCGTTAAACAATGAATATTCATGGGCGATTTTAGCAGCAAGCTGTGTACTGAAACTGTTGTTCCCAACTGTGTTATTTGATGTGGTTGCGTTTATGTCATTCAAAAGATTTGTATTAATAACCAAGTTTTGATTTGGTGCCGGCAAGGGAGCATGAGCATGCATCGTATAAGACATTTGCGCTGACGATGCTTGATGTTGCTGTATTGGTGGTTGTTGTGCTGCAGTCGGCTGTTGAACACCAACACTAGTTGGTATATGTGTAGTATTTGTTATTTGGCTCGGTGAAGTGCTGATGACTTTGCTTGGTGGCGCTATCGGTGTAACTGCACGTGGTCTAGTTGCATTTACGCTTGAGTTGCTATTGTTATTAGATGAAGCTGTTGCAGCTGCTGCTGCTGCTGCCGCAGCGGCGGCTGCTGCATTAACAGCAGCTACCTCGGCAACGTTAAATGTGCCAATTGGACCAGCCAATGTGTTATTGTTGCTGATTGAAATTCCACCACCACCCAGTTGCGGTACTGGCGCTGCTGAGCTAACCACGGGCTTTCCACGTCCATAAGGTGCCACTACACCGCCTCTGCTTAGGCCAATGTCGTTCTTCTTTGGCGATGGGAAAGAGTTTGACGCGCCTATATTAGACTGTGTGCTAGTAAGTTTTGCTGCAAAAGTTTGCCCACTACCGCCAGTATTTGTGTTGCCGGTTGTGTTAGCTGTTTTAATTTGGGTTGTGCTTTTTGTGCAATCGATGTATTACTTTTTCCATTTGATGAAGTTATTTCCTGTGTTTTAATCTTTTGGCCAACGCCAGAGGAGGAGTTGCCAGTGGTACGTGCTGTTTGCTGTTGTGTGTAATACGATTTCGCCTGTTGGGTCCGCGAAATGCCACCGATTGGTTGTTTATTTGAATTTTGTGTTGATACAGTTGATAGTTTACCAGACACCAATTTGTTAACGGATTTAACATTTGCTGCCGGTGTTGAACTTGCAGATGATGTTGACGAAGTTGACGTAGTTGAAGCAGCAGACGAAAAGTGTCCAACAACGCTACTCGAAACTTGTGATTGAAGTGCAGCAGTTGCAGTTCTGTTATCCCAAGTTCCAACGCTCATGGGAGACATGGGTGCTGAAGTCGATGTAGCGCTGGAGACGTTGGATGATGCTAGCGGTACAGCTTTGATGCTAGTATTCATGCGTGGTAGCATTTGAAGAATATCAATGTCTGGATCTTTGATTAAAGCCAAAATTAGCATATGTGCCTGTTTTGTAGCATCAGGCAATCCTTTAATTGTTATGCTGCGCTCAGATTGGTTTTTGCCTTGCTTTTCAACTTCAATGTGGGCACCTGTAGTAGCTCGAATAGCGTTGATGTTACTACCGGCACGACCAATCACTCGTGAAATAGCATTAACGGGAACCTGTACCTTTTTGCTCGTCATTTCGGGCGCCGCTGGTGGAGCAGCTGGTACACTGGTATTAGTGACAGACGTCTGTGCTGGGCCACTGGATACAGTACCGCCGTTACTAGTGGCTACAGAAGTGGCACTTCCCGAAACACTTGAAACTTGTGTAGTACTGCCTGTTAACTGCTGTGTGGAACTTTTCCGTACTACCTCCTTCCATCCATCGATTTCACCACGTTTGACGTTGTGATGTCCAGATGGCTTGCCATCATCCGATTTTGATTCCTTCTTTGCATCTTCGACACGCGGCGCGCCAGACAAAGCTTTCCGACTACTGCCACTTGTAATGTTAGTTGCAGAATCATTGTTGCTAGTAAGCTTATCTTTGTTAGGCTGAGGTTGCTGTTGTTGTCTTGGCGTTGCATTGACAGCTTCTTTTGGCGCCATATTTTCTTTTTCACGCTTGTTAGTCTCCTTCTTTTTAGTTGCAGGATGTTCTTCCTTCTTTGCATCGACAACACGCTTATTGGTTGTACTAGTTACATTTGGTTTTGCCACTTCGGTAACGTTATTAGTTTGCTTTTTGTTTATATTCTTTACATCATCCTTTTTAATTGAAGCCGTTGACGCTTTCTTTGGCTCCTCAACAACAGGCTGTGAAGTTGTTGTTGTTGTTGTTGCTGCTGAGTTTTCTTTTGTTTTTTATTTTTGTTTTTACTATTCACATTAGTCTTTTCGGTTTGCTGCTGGTCGACATTGGATGTTTTCACGTCGCCACTTGAAGTCGACCCTTGGTCAATTCCCGAATCGCCCTCCTCACGTGGATTTTGTACATCCTCATCATCGTCGTCTTTATCGCTTTCATCATCTTTGTCACTGTCTGCATCATCTGCTTGTTCAGACTGATGATCTCCTGAGCCACCACCATTTACACCTTCCATTTGACGACGCTTTTCTTCCTTCTTTTCCATTTTCTTTTTCTTCTTGCGTTCACGTCGACGCGCTGCCGCTGCTTTACGATTTTCTTCGCGATTACGCTCCATATCAAGTTCTTCAAGTAGAATTGATGCATTTTTATTTGCCTTGACAGCCTGTGCTTCTTTAGCAGCTCGTATAATCTTCATGCAATCGTAACATTTTTCAGAAAGTTCTTTGTCGCTAATGGTGCTAATAAATCGGTTCATTTCCTGATCGGAAGGAAATTGTGTAACATATTGTACCATCCATTTTACTATTTTGGTGTGACCCTTACGAAAGGCTGCCATCAAACAAGAAACTCGACGGTTATCTTGAGAGTCAATATCAGCATTGTGATTGTAAAGTAACTCGACAACGCTAAGGTGACCGCCATGAGCTGCCAACCAAAGGGGTGAATTTCCCTTCTTGTTTTTGACCTCAACAGCGGCGCCACGAGACAAAAGTAGTTCAACAAATTTCTGATGTCCTTTGTCAGCTGCAATCGTAAGCGCAGTATCGCGAGATGTTGGAACTGGTGCAGCATTTACATCGGCGCCTTTATCCAGCAAAACACGACCGACCTCAATATAACCGCCAGAAGCTGCTTCCATTAACGGAGTTAATCCGGTTTTAGCACGATGTTCTACATTAGCTTTACGGTCAAGCAACAAACTAACTACTTCATGTCTCCCTTGGAAGCAGGCTAAGGTCAATGCAGTATTGCGATTAGTTTCAATTTGCGCATTAATATCTGAGCCTTGATCAAGTAAAAGTTTCACAGCAGCTGTATGACCATTCATTGCTGCCAACATCAGAGGCGAAATGCCTAATTTGCTGCCAGTGCGTGAATTGATTTCCGCGCCATGACTGAGCAACAGCTTTATGATATTCACATAACCTCCACTGGCAGCCAAGCTAAGCGGCGTGTAGTCGGACACGTTTCGATGCTCTTTATTCGCCCCGACACTCAGTAATAGTTCAACGACTTCATAACGACCGCCAGAACACGCAAGAGATAATGGTGTGTCTTTGGTGCGCTCAGACTGCGCTTCAAGTTCAGCGTGATTCTTGAGCAATATATCAACCACTTTTTCATGACCCGCGGTAGCTGCTAGTATTAGAGGCGTAAAGCCTTTCTTGTCACGATGTTCAATATTGGCGCCTCGGCTTATCAACAACTCGACCAATTCTTCGTGTCCACCTGCACAAGCCAACGTTAATGCAGTGTCGTGATTTGAATCAGTTTCAGAATCCACTTCAATAGTTTTATCCTGAGGTGGAGCTGCTGGGTCTTGCGTTGGTTGAGGTTGTTGCTGTTGTGGTTGTGTTTGCTGTTGCTGTTGTTGAACTGTAGTGTTAGCTGCAATTAATAAGATTAATATTAGGCTACTATTGATTTTTTTTTTTTAATGACTTACCTTGACTTCCAGCTGGAGTTTGACGAAGCAATGAGACACGTCGATCTTTTCGAGATTGTTTATCAATGGCCTTTTTGGATATGCCACCAGTGGTCTTTGTTGCTGTAGTATTAGACGCTATTGGCCACATAGGCATTTGTGACGTATGCTCGTTGTTGAAGTGCGTGTTGTAGTACTGGGATGGTGCGCGAGGTGTTGTTGACGCCGATGGCGTATTTACAACATTAGGGTGCGGCACAACAACAGAAGATTGAGTCTGTGTGGCTACCTGAACTTGCTGCTAGTAAAAAAAACAAATGTGTTCATATTATTTTAACAAAAAAAAATATTTTATAAATACTCACATGTGGATGCAGTACATTAGATTGTTGCTGCTGTTGCTGCTGATATTGTTGCAGTTGTTGATGCTGTTGCTCTAATTGTTGGCGTTGTTGCTGCTCTAGAAAGAGTTGCTCTTGTAACTTTTGTTTCATTGCTTGATGACTCAACACTTGCTGAGTCAATGCAGCTCTCTGCTGCATTAGCAAATGATTCTGTGCGACTGGGTCAAGATCGGGTTGCTGTTGCTGCTGCTGTATAAGGGTATCTGTTTGTTGAAGCAGCTTGAATGTTTCTTGTTGTTGCTTATGTTGATCCATTAGTACTTGATGATGCATTTTCAACTGTTGCAGTTGCTGTGCAGCATCTTGATCTGGTTGCTGTACTGTTGTTGGCAATTGGAAAAGCAATTGAAGAGACTGTGCAGATTTATCGTTACCTTCGACATTGAACACAAAGTTTGTAGCAGCTTGCTGGTGTTGTGGTTGCTGCTGTTGTTGTTGTTGTGATCCAGTCTGTTGTTGTGTTTGTTGTGTTTGCTGACCAGAAGCAGCAGCAACAGCTTTTAACAAACGTGCATTTGAATGTTGTTGCTGCAAGTGCTGTAATTGTGGAAAATGTTGTTCCGGTTCTAAAGCCAGTTGTTGTTGTAATTTTTGTTGTGGCTGGTCTTGTTGTAAATGAAAGTCAGTCATATTAGACAGTGATTGCTGCAATTGTTGCTGATGTTGCTGCTGATGTTGTTGATGATGCTGTTGATGAGCAGCAACGGCAGCAGCAGCATCTTCAGGCGAAAAGGTATAAGTGAAAGCGTTGTTTGTTGATGTTGATGCTGGAATAAAGGTGTGTTTACTAAATATATTGATAACTTAAATAAAATACTAGTACAAACCTGCAGTTCCTCGCAAACTTTAAGTTCGGCTTCTGCAAAGCGTTGCTGCAATTCCTGTTGCTGCAACTGATAATCAAGCAACAACAGATTTGCTTGGCGTTGTTGTTGTTGATCTTCGGCGCTAAGCAAAGCCTGTTGGTGTGCTGCGGATATAAAGCTATCCTGAGTTGTCCATTTCGATGGAGCCTGAGTCCAGTTACCGTTCCAGCGGTTTTTGCACATTGAATTAATGCCAAAGTCTGCTAGCTCTGCACTAAATTCCTGTTAATAGAAATTTAAAAATTAGCTCCAACTAAACTAGTATTGAATTTAATATTAAATTCTTCCTATAGATTGTAGCCAGTTTGTCGTTCATACGCCATTTAACAGTAGAAAAGGTATAGTTAATTTTCTATTTTGGGACATAAAAGTTTGTACGAATTTAATATTATATTCTTCCTATAGATTGTAGCCAGTTTGTCGCTCATACGCCATTTAACAGTAGAAAAAGTTATAGTTAATTTTCTATTTTAGGACATAAAAGTTTGTACGAATTTAATATTATATTCTTCCTATAGATTGTAGCCAGTTTGTCGCTCATACGCCATTTTACATTAGAAAAAGTTATAGTTAATTTTCTATTTTGGGACATAAATCTAATCCCCAAATAAGCAACTTTTCGAAAAAAATTTTTTCAAACTATTTCTATTAATCAAAGAGTGTCATTTTGGACCCGCCACATCCTCTAAAAGATCCCATACACCGTGCGTTTAACTCTTTTTATATCAAAAACTTTGTTACTTCAAAAATACAACTTCTTACATCCACCTTCATTAACTTATATATTTTAGCCTGAACTGATCACATAAAAATTTTTGTTTTTTAATTTTGTATACTTGTATTATCTAACGAAATTAATTATGTATCTTCTTACCAATGAGGGATCGTTAACATTTTGAATAACCTGAAATATTTCATCCATCTCTACAGAAATATCATAGGCAGGCTCTCGTGTTGCATCGTCTTCGCCGGTATAATGCTCTAAAACTGGATACATTTCACCAGTTCCTCCACTGGCAGTCATCAATGTTTCATCTGCAAAAGGAAAATTTAAAAAACATATTTTTGAGATCCATTGCACAACAATAGTTTGTTCTTTATCTCACCATTTAAATCGGTATCTTGCTTGTTGACTTTAGATTGCGCTGCTGCTGCTGCATAAGCAAGTTGTTGTTGTAGTACATTGCTAAGTGCTGCGGCATTAGCAGTTTTCAAATTACCAATTTGTGGGATAACTTGCACCAAATCTGCTTGATTCAAATCCTGGCGGAAATCGCACAAAGCTTGTGACAGCATTTCCGGTTTAATTGTTACATTCGATAAAATCAGGTTTTCAAGTCGTGCAGAGAGATTTCGGCCTTTCGCTGAGATTGGGCCGGATGAAGTCATTACTTTAAATTTATCTGCAAATTTCGTGTTTTTCTTAATATTTTTACCATTCTCATCGTATTCGCCAATATTCAGTACGCCACAATCAATGTCTTCGTCGCCAACAAGATGCTCACTTTCGTCTTGAATATTTTCCGCCTCATCAACGTCAACTTCTTCATCATCAATCGGATCGTGAATATCGTCGGCACAAGTTTCAGCCTCATCGTTTTCTGCACCGCTGTTGGTAGCAATATCTTCATCGCCAAAAGCTTCAGTGATTTCAATTGGATCGGGGGGCAACGTATTCTCCTCTGCTTCGAGCTCGCCGTCCGAGTTCATCATCTCAGATACATCTAAGTCTTTAGCGGCGGCAGCCACTGCAGCAGCAACGGCTGCAGCAGAGCATAGTGTTGCCAAGTTTTTCATCTCAGCGCGTGTCTCTCCATTTTCACCAATTGAACCGGGCGGAACCATAGCGATCTGTTCCATTTCTGGTGGTGTTTCTGTTGGTGACTTTGGTTGATCACCAAATAATCGCTGCATGCCCAACAGATGCCAACCTTCATGTAAAAGTTTCATTTGTGAATTGAACTTTTCTGAAGCTTGACTTCCGATACACCCGGTGACGTTAATGTCAAGTGAATTAATGGAGTCCGTCGATCCACTAAAAAAAAGTTTTTATAATATTTTTCCTAATAGTCTTTATGAGAAATACTTACGGTGCCTCTTGCATTAGTGAACTAGTTGCTTGGCAACAAGCTGCCTCCAGTGCCTCGTGCAGCTCTTGCCCAATAACAGCGTTGATTTTCTGTGCTTGTAATAGCGATGTTGTCGCAGAAGGCGTTGTTACTAGCTGCTGTTGATTAGCTTGATCCTCATCTGCAGAGGCATCATGTTCAGCATATGATGCATTGGGTATGTCATTACATGCTGACGGCGAAGATAATGGTGAAGCTGGTGAATTGCTAATAGCAAGAGCGTTGTTGAAATGTACATCCAGTGATGACGAACCTAGTTTCTGTTGTTCCTGTTGCAGTTGCAACTGTCGCTGTTGTGCGGCATACACCATGTGACTTGTTATATGTTGATCCAATAACTGATTTGTGGAGCTCGCCTCATTTGTAAAATGCGGCTAATTAGTATAAATTTTAAAAAATTATTATAGTTTTAATCATAGGGCAAACCTAAAATAAAAAAAAAACTTACAAAGTTGTTGATGATTGATACCATTTGATTGACGGACTGTTTACGATTGTTTTTATTCGTTGGCTTTGCCTTAGGACGATCACTGATGGCTGTACTTGGCAGTACATCAGATGAATGCGTAAGAGGATTCCCACCCGCAGCTCCTCTCTATAATATTGTGAACTTAGTTAAGTATTTTTAAAAAAGATATTGGTAATATAAGTATACCGTTTGGGTTCCAATATCTGGAAGCGTTACTGGTGCTATATTCTCATTGCATTCCCGCACAGAAGGTCCTAGAAGAGAAACACATTTATATACATATAAATATATATATATATTTAATGGAAAAGTTTTTTTTTTTTATTTTAATTATACTTTACCTAAAGCTTCATCATCTGAATGAGATGCGTTTTCCATATCAACAAAAGTCATTGGCATTGCCGAAGCAGCTTCTGAAGCAGGTTTGTTGTCATTTAGAACCTGATTTGATATTATGCATTTAAAAAATAAAGTTAGCATTTGATATTGGAAAATTTAAATGTTTATTTTAATGAGTTGTTTACCTTTTTCATTTCTTGAAAGAATGCACGTCTGCGTATGTAACGAGGCTCCTCACTCAGGCATGAAAACTTTTGCTGTTGTAATTTCATATTTCCACTGCCATCATCGCCGACAGGCTGCGAACGAACTTCTTCTAACTGTAATTGTGGTTGTGTTTCGTTCTGCTCGGCTGTTTGCAAATTAAGCACAAATGGACTGGGCGGTGGTGCTTGCCGGTTTTTTCGAGTTCCCCCTTTCAATTTTACAAGTTGCTGCTGTTGTTGTTGTTGCAACTGTTGTTGCTGCTGTTGTTGCTGCTGTTGTTGTTGCTGCTGTTGTTGCTGCTGTTGTTGTTGCTGTTGTTGTTGCTGCTGGGATATATTTTGATCGATGCCATGTTGCAAAACAGGAGGTGCCGGTGGAGTTTTTTGAGGCGGTGTCAGCGAGTTAATGTGTCCCATATCCAGTCCAGCACTTACATGTTTGCATGCTAAAACTAGTGGTGGTGGTTGTAGTTGCGACTGCGTTTGTTGTTGCTGTTGCATTTGGGGTTGAGTTAACTGCGTCATACCCTGATCAAATCCTGTAGCCTGCAGATGAAAGAGTCTGGATTTTGCGATTAAAGCTTCTTGCTGTTGCGCACTCAACGAGTTAATATCAATTGCAGCATATTCCTCCGTTCCAACATCACTGCCACCCACAGCATTATTTGTTGTAATTGTAGCAGAGTTTAACTGTAGTTCGCCAGAATCTAGGTATTCACCAGTTCCAGCAACAATACCCGTTGCACTACCACTAAATTGTTGCTGATGAAATAGCTGTTGATTCGATGCCCGCACTGCTTCAGAAACTTCATGCAAACCAGGAGGGGCGCTTAGCTGTTGTAATTGTTGTTGTAACTGCTGCTGTAACATTTTTTGCTGCGTATTTATAATACGCAATTGGCTAGCAGCCGAAGCGGTACCAGGCATAGCACTAACAACATTACCATTCAACGCAAGTTCGTTTTGAATTATATGCGGATATTTGAATAACAGTTCTACAACTCGTGTATGACCACCCTTTGCAGCTTCAATCAACATGGTACTGTTGTCTTTAAGTTTATGGAACGGATCGGCACCACTTTTCAACAACAGCTCCACAACCGCCTGATGTCCGCCAGCACAGGCAAGTGACAAGGGCGTGTGATCATTGCTAGTAGTCTGTTTGTTAACGTTTGCGCCTTTTTGTATTAAAAACTTAACGGTACACAAATGACCAGCACGACATGCTTTCATTAAAGGTGTGCGGCCACCTTCGGACTCATGCTCCAATTCTGCGCCATAGCTAAGTAAAACTTCGGCAGCATCTGTATGGCCATTTTCGCAGGCATGCGTAAGTGCTGTATCACCAGTTTGCGTTTCTGCATGTACATTGGACTTGCTTTGCAGAAGAAAACGTACTAAATCTGTGTGACCTTCTTGAGCAGCTTCCATCAATGGTGTTGACGCACCCAACTCCAAATTAGAACCTTCTTTAATAAGGAACTCTGCCACCTCACTGAAACCACCACAACATGCCAGTGTTAAAGCAGTCTCCTGTGTTTCTTCTGTTGTTGCATTTATGTTTGCACCTTTGCTCAGCAAGAGTGCAACCATTTCTTCGTGACCCTCGCGTGCTGCCTCCATTAACGGTGTATATCCTTCATCATTGACTTCTTCAATATTTGCACCGCGTTCAATTAGAAGCGTGGCAAGCTCAACATGTCCACCGCAAGCGGCCAGTGTTAACGGTGACTCGAACGAATCTGTTGGCATGTTTACCTGCGCACCGGAATCAAGTAAAAGACGTGCAACTTCAACATGCCCATCCATAGATGCCTCCATAAGCGCTGTATGCATTTCATCAGTTTTATGTTCTTGGTCCGCGCCAGCCTGCAGCAAAAATCGCACCATATCGAGATGACCTTTGTAGCAGGCAAGCGTTAATGCACTTTCTTTGAACTCGTTTGAATGTGTGTTAATACCAGCGCCATGCTCCAAGAGTACCTAATAAAAAAATGATAATTACATTAGTTCGAAAGTAAGTACATAAACAATATAAGCATAAAAAAATAAAAACTTATCAGATAAGATCAAACTAAATCACTGATTATTTAAGCCGTTGTGTGACCGATTAGTAACTCAATCAATTCGCACTCAAATTCGACTTAAGTCTCAAATCTCGGTTTCTAATCATTTAACGTCGTTTAGAACAAAACCTATTTTTAATAAATAAAATATACCTTTGCGACTTCAACATGTCCAGCAGACGCTGCTTCCATTAAAGGCGTATGACCATTTTCATTCTGCTCTTCTACATTAGCGCCACTCTTCAGCAACTCTTTAACTATTTCAACATGACCACCAGCACAGGCAAACATCAACGGTGTGTTGCCCGTAGCACAGTGTGCATTGACATCTGCATTGTGACTAAGAAGCAGTTGGACGATATCTAGATGACCGGCAGAAGCAGCTTCCATTAATGGTGTTGAATCCTTTTGACCCTTGTCTTCAACTTGTGCTGCAGACATGGCCAGGAGAACCTAGATATTTAAAAAGAATAAAATTTAGTTTCTAACAAAAAAGAAGAGCGACTCGTCTCACCTGTGCCAATTCATAATACCCTGCTGAACAAGCCATTGACAAAAGTGACTCTCCATCGTCTGTACGATCATCATCACTTAGATTTACGTTGCCTTTACACAGCAAACGACGTACCGTATTCACATCGTTATCATTGCAAGCTGCAACAAGCGATCTTGAGAATATGCTGCAATTTAAAATTTTATTAGTTTATAACACTTTTACCAGCCAAAAATTTCTCTTTGTTTAATACAAAAACAAACACATCTTACGTTTTGTCGCGTGGACTGTTGGCGCAACGCATTTTGGTCAAAGCCTGTTTTGTTTCATCGATGGCATGCGTAGCGTGCCTTAAAACTGGCGCCTTATCTGCTTCAAAGAGGGCAGTCAGATTACGTGAACGATCATTGTTGGCATCGAGTAGAAAGTTGCCACCAACTTCCTGAATTTCGTCTTCATCTTCTTCATCGATGTCTTCTTCGTCAGCATCGTTATCTTGCATTATATCTAAAATGTTTGCACAAAAACACATTGAATTATTGTTGTTTTTTTTTTTTTTTGTTAGATCATAATTATTGTTAACAATTATTGTTTATCAAAACTCACCAGCATCTTCATCTTCATCCTCTTCATCACCATCACTTTCATCCGACTCGTCCGATTCTTCTTCCGTTTCATCCTCATCTTCCTGACCCTCGGCTTCATGCGCGCAGCTATCGGGCTCCGATTCGGGTATATCATCCTGATAAAAAAAAAAATAACAATTTAGTTAATATGCCGCAAATAACGAGTTATGCGTATTTTTGAAACAACTTTTACGAGTAATTTAATTATAATATTAAAAATAATTAAATAATTAATTAGAACCATTGTTAAGTGTGACGAAAATTATATAAGCATTTTATTTTTTTAGAGAACATTCCTGTTGTCTAAGGCCAGCAAAATGTTGTTTGTGTGTTGAGATTGACAGATAGAATCTAAGAAAATTAAGCCGCTACGCAACAACTACGTTACATTAACTATGAATATCTATAGATACTACAAATTACAGAGTCGTTGTCAGTTAATAAAATTAATATCCAATTCTAAGCAGCAAAAAGCCATTATAAACATAGGTTTAATTATTTTGCTCTTTTTTAATTTAATTTTTTTTTTTTTTTTTTTTAATTTTTATTTTATTTTAGTTTTATTTTTAATTTACTTCTAAGATTATAAGAGCTTAAATCTCTTGTTAACTATGCGGTTTAAAAAATGCTTTTGTAACGCGAAACTTACCAACAGATCTGGCCTTAAACACAAGAATGCCAAAAGGATCTACAAAAAAAAATAAAATAAATAAAATTATAAAAATAAAACATAAAAAAATAAATTAACAAATAAAAAAAGAAAAAGCCAGATGTTATTAATATAAACAAAAAAGTAATATGACTTGAAGAAGCCTTTTCCTTAATCCGTTCATATGTTCTATGATAGAAAAACCTTTTCAATATTTTTATATAGATTCCGAAAGCAATGCAACATCAAATTTGCATAGACGCAAATAGTTTGGCGGAATATTTGTATATTTCTTTTGCTTAGCACCATTTTTATAATAGTCGGACTTAAAATTTATTACGTTTTATACTATGTAAACTGTGAAAAAACGAAGTGAATAAACGTTACTTTTTATATTTAAAATCAAAACCTACTTAAACACATTCAAAAAAAAAAAGTGAATTTTTACTAGGGATACTTCATACTCTTCTTAAGTTCGGGTCAAGGTATAAACATATATATCTGTGGTAAAAAGGAAAAACTGCTTAAGTCTGATCTATAACTTCCTGAAAAATCGTAAAAAATAATTGTGATACATATACATACAGCTTTCAGATTTATTCGATAAATAGATTGTTGACTGACAATTTAAATATTTTAATTAAAATAGAGTTTGATACTGTAAAGTCAAAATTATGGATAATTATGGACATGAGAGATAGCGTCAAACTTTAAAGAACTTAAGGCCTGAGCGGGCATTGTAAATTGCCTAAAATATATGTTGCAACAATGTATAAAAATAAATCGATGGGAAGTTACAAAAAATTGGATTTATTTTTTATTATTTACAGAAAATACTTAATTCCGCTAAATCAAGCTTTAGGAATGTTGACTTGACTGCATGTAATACCGGTTTAGTGATTCGCAATAAGAGTTTCTTTTATCTGTATAAAAAAAAAAAAAACAAAAAACTATAGCAATAATTAAATTTGTTTAAACCTTTGCAAGATGCAGTGTTGCCAGACAATTTACAGAATCAGCGGCAGCAGCAGTGAAACACATGATGCCAATGAACGACAAAAGAAAGATCGACAAGCGGACAGACGGCAATATTAAACTGCCTTGCCCGCCTGCCTGCCTACAAGAACAAAGAGCACAACTGAGTTGTGCACTCATTATTGGTTTGTGCGCTTTGCTTTCGTCGTTCATTCATTATCTTGTCTCTCTCTTCTTTAAACGATTATTCTCCATTTTCACAGCGCTCTTGTCCACCGCCACCGCCTATATTTGTATGCGTTGCGTGTGTCTGGTCGGTCGGTCGGTCTGTCGGGTCAGTTAGTTTTGTTTGCCCGTTTGATATCTATGCGTTTGCCTGTCTGCCTGCATGTCTTTTGGTGTTCGTTTCAGTTGCAACACAATGGAATTCCAAGAATTGCATGAGTCATTTAGACAAACAAAATAAAATGCATTTTCACTCAGGCGTTGATACTAAAAAATATTTGCCATGCAAGTTCATAGTGTAATTGTAAAATAAAATACATTTTTTCTTTTATCTATAATTCTCTTTTATACTATGAATGCTATTTGCCAAAATTTCGTGTATAACCTTCAATACAATGATTATATGTAGCATGTATGTATGCGTGTGAATATGCGTACATATGTATGTTTGAAAAAAAGAAAAAATGTAATAATAGTGTGCAAAATAATACAAAATTCAAGCGTTTTACACCTTCGCACTTCGACTCCTCATCGTAATTTCTGTTTTAAACAATTTTCGTCGTTCAATCACTTGTTCGTTAGCTCTTCGTCGTTGTATGTTCGTACGTTCTCGTTTTATTTTTTTTTTTATTTCTTACTTTTTTTTTTATTTGACTACGATTTTAAAATATATTACAAACAAAAAATTACCATGACGATATAGACAGAAATATAAATGTAAAATATACGAAAATTCTTTGTTATCTTTTTTTTTTAAGAAAAATTATTAGTTTAATTTTTCTTAAAGGAAAATTGTAGAAATTTCGAATGCTATACGCATTTGATTTCACTCGTTCAAAGTTTGTATGAGTTTTGACGTTAAAGAGTTGCCAGATGTTTACAACGTTTATTTGCTAGTGAGAGCGTTTCTAGCTTTTCTTAATTGATTGCTTCGTCTCTTTTTTTCAGCAATCAGCTGGCGTCATTTTGTCTTATATCCGATTATTTTGCTGTCGAGATGTAGTCTTAAATTTATTTGTATTTTGCGATTTCTTTTTATTTCAAGCACCACATCTGTCTTTACTCACACATATAAAGCAAATGGAGAGCTAATAAGTTAAACAAAATTCATAAAAAAATAATTTAAAAAACGTTTTAACTCATTATTATTCACTGCATCTAATTTTATACGTATTTAGTCGTTATAAAATACCCATCACATCGAGTATAAAATTTGTATTATGATTTTTACATTGAAGAAATCTAAAGTTTCGTCTATAATAACAAATCAAACTAAAGTGTTTTCCGAATTTTAGATCAATACAAGCCACACTCGCTTGTGCTGTGACCAGAGCCAAATGGATTTACTCAGATTCTATATTAAAACCAGAAAGATCATAAAAGAAATGTACATTCCTTAGAAAACAAAGACTTATACGCCTTATAAATAAACACAACAAATGTTGCAAAATTTTGCCTAAGGCATCTTAAATATTTGATTAACTGACTTGTAATTAGTATATAAGCTTAAGAAAATGAGTAAACCGCCTCAAAGTTTTTTTCTTTTTTTTTTTTTCTAGGTAAGTTGTAAAAATACTAAAATACAATGATTAAAAAGTATATAACGAATTAATGAACTGAAAACGAGCAAATTTTACAGCGACAGCGGCGATGTCAACCAAAACTTTGAACAAAATGTCAACAGTGCAATTACGTCTTTTTTATTTTTTATTATTATTTTGTTTTCTTTTGAGGTCAAATCTTGTACAATTGAGGGCGGGCTTTTATCGATGACTAAGAAAGTATGTATAAATTATAATATTCTAGAATAAAAGAGAGAGGCATAAACAAATAAAAAATTATCAAAAAAATTCACAATAGACTATAGATAAAATTTAATGCATCTCCTACAGTCAACTGTTTCTGCAGTATAAAATAATTTGTTTTTAGATAATCTAAAATTTTCTAAAAAAAAAAAACTTAAAACTTTCGAGCTTTAAGACCACATGACAATATTTTAATATAGATACAATTTCTAGTCTTATCTAAATACACCAAATACTTTGTCAAAATGTAAAGATAAGCATGGGCAATAAATATTTTATAAAATCGTATATAGAAAGTCATTTTTTTGCAACTTTGCAGAAGAGGGCAATATATCGTTATTAAAAATTGCCCCCATATATGATACATTTGAAAAATGGGCAGCGTCACTCCCCCACGACAAGCGATAAACAAATTTTCAATCATATATTTTAAGTAGTTGAAAGCGATACTTTAGAGGAAAAATTTTTTCTTCCTGTTTTCAAATTACTTAATTTGTTACGGACTAAAATAAATAAGAAACTTTATACACTTATTTTCCGCTAGAGAACATAACAACCATAATTTTAATCTTAACTAACCAGCAACAGTTCATTGCTAAACGACAGTAATTTTTTTTCAGATTAAGCAGGGTGAGAGCAATCAAGTGCATTTATAGTTTACGTGCTGTAAGCGACACTCCATGAGTACATTCATATGTGTGTATTTATGTATTTACACTCTTTGCACAAAGACAGAAATTAACAAATAAATGAAAATTATAACCTAACAACTAATTACAAAAACATTTGTTTCATTAATGATTCACGCAAACTGGCTGTGAAACGTGTCTTTTATTTTTATTTTTTTTTTTAGCGTAGACTTTCAATTCATTTCAGTACTTGAATTTTTTTTTTATTGCAAGTTGATAAGCTGCCAGCAAGCGAGTTAAACACAAATTCCATTCATAATGGGCATTTTAGTTTTTTTCACATCTTTCTCTTCTGCATTCATCTAAATGAACTTCCGTTGAACGCTGCAATAGTATCTCTAAAGCTTATAGTACGAAATGTATCTACGTTTGCTCGTTTGTACGTTCGTTCGGTCATTTGTCTGTCTGTCCGATTGTTTGTTTGTGTGCGTACAAAAATTTAAAAATACAACTGCAAATTATGTTTTCTATTTTTATGATAGAAGAACCAAATACAACAAAAATATATTTTTTTACTCGTCATTTTTCCACTATTTATCTTTTTGGCTATATTTTCTATTTACACAGACGCATACTTGATAAAATTGGAACTCATAATTGTTTGTGCAAATGAAAAAACAAAAAAAAAAAAAAAGCCAACGGTGAAATTAAAGCAATAAAAATTAAGAGTAGAAACAAATTGTATAAGCGCACATATGTATGTATGTAGTTAGATATAATTTATTTGTTGTAATAGTCCGATTTGAATGAATGGTAAAATTTTTATAGGAATTTACAAAAGAAATGTTTAAATAATAAACGTTGACATTAAACTAAAAAAATTGAAATAAAAATAAGAAATATAAATGTTGAAAAGTAATAGGATCAAATCATAAATCATTAAAGTCAACCGAATCTAGTATTGATTTAGACGCCTAAAGAGTCAAGCATATAATTATGAAAAAAAAAAAAAAATAATAAATTAAGTAAAAAAAACAAAAAAAGGTTCATACTACATGGCTTGTTATCGACGTATGTATTAGTGTTCGTGTCTCTGAAAAGAAATGAAAGTAGCCAGCGCGACCTTCTCCCACAATTGGCACAAAATTACTAAATCGATAATCAAACGATTCAAAAAAGCTTCTATACTTTTAAGCGGCTTTCTACAACTTAAGCAAGCATGAATACCCGTAGAATGCACACAGACACCAATAGATTTATTACTTATTTTGTATGTGTATAAGATTACTCACCTCGGAAACGGAATCTTCATCGGATTCGGAAAGATCTGTCGTCGCTGGCGCAGGATAAAGCTCGGTATCCGTGTCCGAGTTATCAGTGATGATATTACTAAGCGCATTCGATAGCGCGTTGACAAAACCAGCAGACGACGATAACGATGAATTCGATGACGTGGATGAAGAGGCAGAACGGTTTCCCTTGGTTACATTTTTAAGCTTTTGCTTAAATGCAGCCACAGCAGCCTGTTGTTCAGCGGGTGTACCCGGAGACAAGGCACTGCTACCATTATCAGCAGCCGCTGCAGCAGCGCTCATAAGCAATGGTAAGGAGGCAGCAAATTTGAGGTGTGCATCTTTGGCTTTCGATGAACTACCACTTGATCTTGAGGTGGACGCTGGTGCTGTTGTTAATGATGCTACTGTACCGGTTGCACATTGTGCCGCTGCCGATGCTGTAGCAAGTTTTAATTTTGCCGTAGTCATGGCGGGTGTTGTATTCGTCGACGATGACGAATGATTCGTTATGACAGGGTTACTACTGCTGCTGCTACTACTATTGCCGGAGAGACGTCCAGCAACATTCATTGACGTGGACGAAGAAGTCATTAAAGCAGGTGTTGATTGTTGTTGCGCTGCATGCGACGTGGGTGGTATGCTGCTATTGCTGATGTTGCTGGTATTCATGTTGGATGTT
Organism: Leucophenga varia; assembly: GCA_018903435.1. Classification (NCBI taxonomy): domain Eukaryota; kingdom Metazoa; phylum Arthropoda; class Insecta; order Diptera; family Drosophilidae; genus Leucophenga; species Leucophenga varia. The sequence goes on from JAEIFJ010002813.1 coordinate 588,707, forward strand.
TTTGGGATGACGCTTGTACCAAGCGCCGACGCTGTTTCCAACGTTCCGGCTGTAGTAACTTCGGCGATGTTTGCATTTTTTGAGGCAGAGGTTTTTGACATTTTGTTGGCAGTGACAGAGTTGACAATGTTATTATTGTTGCTGGTGCTGCTAGTGTTTTTGTTGTTGTTGTTGTTGCTGTTGTTGTGCTGCAGGCGTATGACTTGCTTTCCACAACAGTTTGGCAGCAGCGGCGGTGTTTTGTAAATTGTTATTATTGATGTTGCTCAACTCTGCATTGGTGATGTCATTACTGTATTTTTTATTGTTATATTGTAAGGGTTCGTTGTTGTTGGCCAGCAATGCTCCAGCGTTTGCGGCAGCCTTTGTTGTAGCCAATTTTATGTTATTATTAGTATGGGTAGTACAACTACCAATGTTGTTAATATTCTTGGCGCAGCCTTTAACAATTGCTTTGTTAGTTTTAGTTTTTGTTGTTGCTGTAACAGCTGCCGCTTTTTGTTGTTGTTGTTGCTGTAGTTGCTTTTGTACCGCTGCTGCTGCTACTGAAGCCGCTGTTTTTAGGGTCGTAGATGATGCGGTACTGCTTACTGCTGACGCTGCAGTGTTTGTTGTTGTTTTTATTGTTGTTCTTGCTGCTGCTGTTGCTGTATTTGCTTTGTTTGAATTCCTTTTACTAGCTGTTGTTTTTGTTGTTGTTTTCGCAGCTAATAAAGAACCCACACTCAAATCATTAACATTTCCATCATTATTCATTTTTTTCTCCAATCTTTTTTTTTCTTTTTTATTTAATTTTTAAAATTCGTCTTTCTTTGATATAAATTGTTAAATCACAAAAATATATAAGAAATTATATCGTATTCGTTATTGTTCGTTTGCAAAACAGAAAAAAACACTAATTTGAATTAAATAATTATTCTTTTTGTACTCATAAAAAGAAAAAAAAAATGTTATGCTACAAAAACTAAAAATCGTTGTTTACATTTCAAATACTTCTAGATAACTAAAGGATCTTAAATACATGCTATAAACACAATGTACACTGAGTTAAATATGTTAATCGATTTTTAGTTTTTGTCAAAGCATAAATTTCTTTTCGTTTTTCGTTGTTTCTTTTTTCGACGTCGATTCACTTCACACACAAATGCCACACAGCCACAAATCGACTCGTCAAAGTCGAAAACGAGGATAAAGCAACTGCCGACAACGAACGTACGAATGAAACGAAGGCAGAAACGTAGGTCTGTCGGTTGCTTGAGAAAATGCTGCTGCTTTCGTGCAAAATGTGGCAACACGGCACATTCTTTCACTTTATCATTTCCACACCATTCGCCCTGCCTTCTTTTATATTAATTTTTCACAAATTTATTTAATTTTTTTTCTTTAAATATATTTTTTTTACTAGCATTTGTCTGCTATTACATTCACTGCAATTCGTTTTAAAGTTTTTCGCCAATGTTAGAAAACAAAGTATGCACTCAGTACAAACACACACACGCTTATAAAATGAAAAAATTTAAAACGGCGTGGTTTGACTTCATTTATATAATCATGTATGCCTTTTACAATTATTTACAGCTTTACACTTTTTATTTATATTTTTACGTGAGATTTTGTTTGTATTTTTGTTGCTAATATTTCACTAATTATAAATAAAAAAAAATTCAATGACTTCAGGGAACAAAAATCACTTCACACACATTTTTACACCGACAACAGCGGATACTACGACGGCTAAGCCAACGTCAAAACGAGATAGACGCACAAACGAATTTCGCCTGTGTGTTAGTGCGTGTGTAAACGAGATGGCACTAAACACATAGGAAAAAAAAACGCACACGCCAAAGTCGAAAATATGCTGCTTCTGCTGCTGGTGATGAACGAACGAAAGAAGCAAGAAACGAAGCAACTAAAGGAAATTTTTTTCTTGTGAAAGGGCTGCGTTTTTAAATATGATTTTTCATACATTAATAGCATGAATTTTGTTATAAAAATATTTTCAAACGTTGCAGCACTTTACACACTACACTTTTTTAATATATACACGTTTTACCGTTTAAGTTTTCTGGTGAAAATTATAATTTTTCTAGAGCAGCGATAAACTTCTACGTCTATAACTTCGGATCGCCATCTTCCGATGCAACGCGTTGCCAGATGTGCAGTACAGCACGACCCTCAACTGGAATCCAAATAAATAGGGTGAAATATGTTTAGTTCCACAGCACACTTTTATATAAATTGTGCGTCTGTACGCATATTTTTATAGAGATACAATCAGTGCAATTATTACAAAATCGTTTAAAATTTTTAGATCAAACTGTGGCAACACCTAACTAAAAACATATTGATGAAGCACGCATGGTTAAAACACAATACAAGCGTCCGTCAAAAGTTTTAAAAAATAATAGCGTTTTAATACCCGTCACACATAGTGTGAACGGGTATATTCAGTTGTCTGAAAGTTTGTAGCGCATTAAAGACGTCTCCTTTATATATCAAGAATATATATACTTTAGACCCTAAGTTTATTTTGACCCTATAAAGTATATATATTCTTGATTAGCTGGAAGTGACGAATCGATCTAGCCATGTACGTCTGTCTGTATAATTCTACGCATTTTATTCGGCCAAGATATAAATTTATTAAATTCACACTGGACTTGCTCAAGTTTGTATGGGGGATTAAATTAGCCCGAACTTTATATTCTGGTCTTGTACACTTGGGTGTACAAAGGTGTTTTCTTACAAAAACTCGAAAGTGGGTGGTAAGTTTGCAAAATAAAAAATTCTTAAGTTTCAAATTGGTCAATATTGAACACGCGCCCACAACAGTGAGACCGAATATTGTAGGGTGATACAGATGTTTACAGGGCGACTTGTAGAAATACCAAGGTATCCTCAAAATACCAGAAGTAATCTCCTAAGTCGAAAACTGCCGATTACTTTCTAAAACACCGACTGCAAACCGATAGCACCGACTACAGACCGATGTAGGTTATCGTAGATAAACAGAAAAGAAAGAGAAAAGAAAGAAAAAGATGAAAATTATTTATTATTATTATTAATTCATAATAAGCAATTATGGTAAAAGTACAACTAAATGTTGTCAACATTATTAATATATTTAGTAATTGTTTTTATATGTGTCGTGTTTGCTAGTGTAAACGTAAAATGTGTTCATTAAAAATGGCGTGGGAAAAAGAATTTGACAGCAAAGTGTAGCGCAACAGAAAAGAAAAGCTATAAGAAGAAAAAAAAAAAACAAGTTTGAAATTTTGCTTTTAAGATTAGTAAAAAAAAACAAATTATATTTGAAAAGTGTTAATTTATTACGGCAAATTTAAAAATGCTACAATATAAAAATGCGGGTGCGGGCGCAACTACTTCAGCTAGTGTCGCGAACACAACACAAACGACGTCGACGCTGCAGACTAGCGCTGTCGCTGCCACCGTCGCCACGCCCACAGCTTCAGTAAAGGCGACAACTTTTGTTAATGGTGCAAATGGTGCACAGTCAGCCGGCACAGCTACTGCGATGCCTCAAATAATCAATTTACAACAATTGCCACAACATTTCGTGCAGGCTACCACAACAGCAGCACAGCTGCAACAAGCAGGACAAGCAGCAAGTGCTGGTACGGCGGGGGCGGCAGCGGGCATGCAGCAGAATATGTTTCAAATTGTCCAACCAATGCAAACCGTAAACATCGATGGTCAGGAGGCTATATTTATACCGAATTTAAATACACAATTGACGGCGGCACAACCCATAAATATAAATGGACAGCAGGCGTTCATAACACCCAATGGACAAATAGTGCGAGCGCCGCAACAACACACGGCCGTACAATTTCAAACAGCAACTCCGACAGCACAGTTTATAAACGGACTTGGACAAGCCGTACAATTGCCTGCAACACCCGAACAAACGCTTTTTACTATTCCAGGCACAAATATACAAATACCGCTAGCGAATGTTGCAACACTACAACAACAACAGCAGCAGCAACAGGCAAATGTGGTGCAACAGCAGGTCCAGCAGCAGCAACAACAACAACAACAGCAGCAACAAAATGCCGCAGCGCAGAATCAAGCTCAGGCAGCGCAAGCAACAAGCGTGGCAAATGCCAATGTGCAACAACAGCAACAACAACAGCAGCAGCAACAACAACAACAACAATTAAATCATACATCCATGGCTACAGCAACAAATGGTACAACTACAACAACGACAACATCAACACAATTACCGAGTACAATAACCATACCCGGTACAAATATACAAATACCAACATCTGTTGCAGCTGCAAATGGTCTTCTCGGCAACATATCAAATTTACTAAGTGGTGGTACCTCAACAATTAAACTTGAAAATGGACAAACATTGCAAAACATACAGCTTCGTCCTGCAACTGTACCCACGGCGACAATGACGCCACAGTTGGTCCAGTTTCCACAGCAAACTCTACAACAAACAGTAGCTGTACAGATTCCTATACAGACTGCAGGTGGTCAAACGATCTATCAGACGGTCCATATGCCAGTGCAATCTGCGGCACCAGGTATGCACAATTTGTTGTCTGGAACTGCACAGCAGATACCCATGCCAAGTGCAATACCCGCCGCAGCTCAAATGCAAATACTGCCACAATTCACACAAATTGCACAGATTGTAACTCCAAACGGTCAAATACAACAAGTCCAATTGGCGCCTCTAAATACAATACCGTATCCTCAATTACCGCCAAATGCTAACATTATTCACATACAACAGCACCCGCAACAGCAGCAGCAACAACAACAGCAGCAGCAGCAACAACAACAAACTGTGCAGCAGCAACAAGTGCATCAGCAACAGCAACATGTAGCTGCTGCTGTACAACAACAACAACAGCAGCAAGTTCAACAGCAACAACTCATAAATGCTATAAATTCTGCACATGAAGCTGGCATACAACAGCCGATAACAATTACCAACGCCCAAGGACAGCAATTGACCGTTATACCAGCACAACAGCTACGTGCTAACACCACTGCACCCACGAATCATCAGATTATGCAGCTGCCACATATACAATCGTTGCCAATACAACATATACCGGGCATAGGACAAGTGCAGATAATACAAGCCAATCAGTTGCCACCGGGATTTGCAGCTAATTTACCACAGGTTTTAACGCAAATCCCAACGCAGCAGACGGTTACATCAACAAATACAAACACAGCTACAATTAATCAAGCGTCGGCGGGGGCAGCATCTGTTATGGCACAAACCACTGTGCAACCCAAACAGGAACCACAAAGTCCGCCACAATTGATTGCGAATATTAAACAAGAGCCGCCTGATACGACACCGACACACAACACTACCAATGCAGTTGCACAACAGGTAACTGCACCACAACAGCAACAAATTAAATGGATCGTACCGCAGGGTATAACAACTGCCAATTTACAACAACAACAGCAGCAATTACAACAACAAATACAGCAATTGCAAAATCAGCAGCAACAAGCTGCAGCACAACAACAACTCCAGCAGCAGCAGCAACAACAACAACTCCAACAGCAGCAGCAGCAGCAACAACAGCTCCAACAACAGCAGCAGCAACAACTCCAACAACAGCAGCAACAACAGCAACAGCAAACTGTACAGCCACAGATTCTAACAGCAACTCCAACCAATGCTGAAAGCACAACTACATTGCCAACGGTTTCAATTCCTGCATCTATACAAATTACCGCAATTGGAACACAACAACCACAGCCAACATCCGTTGGTACTGCTACTGCCACAATTTCAACTCAACCGCGTATCACACTTAAACAAAATCCAATAAACAATGCAACAGCAAACATCGCTGCAAGTATAGCTGCGTTAAGTAGCAATAACAATTTAAATACCGCACAAATAACAATAGCTCCATCTTTACAAACGAGCAGTATTCCTGCAAGAACAATGACACCAGCACCGCCACCACCTACAACAGCGTCGCAGTCTGCTTCGATCAATACAGCTCCACCACAACCACAGCCACTACAACAAATGCAAACCGCAGCGCCTCAGACATCCGTCAATGTCAATATCAATACACTTGAAATTAAACCACGCCTTAAGCGTGTCGCCTGCACCTGTCCAAATTGTACGGATGGCGAAAAGCATGCTGATCGTAAACGCCAACATATCTGTCACATTGCCGGTTGTAATAAGGTGTACGGTAAAACATCTCATCTGCGCGCACATTTACGCTGGCACACTGGTGAACGTCCGTTTGTATGCTCGTGGCTGTTTTGTGGCAAACGTTTTACACGTTCCGATGAACTACAAAGACATCGGCGCACCCATACAGGCGAAAAGCGTTTCCAATGTCGCGAATGTAATAAGAAATTCATGCGCAGCGATCATCTCTCAAAGCACATAAAAACACATTTTAAAACACTCACACACCTTGATATACTCGAAAAACAAAGTCCGCCAAAGGTAAACGCTGGCGGTATAGTGACGATTGAACTACCAGGCGGTGTAACGAATAGCGGTGTTGCATCCAGTGTAGCGGCTACGGTTGCGGGCTCAACTGTAACAACTGTAGCAACACCGGGTGGTGCCACAATTTTACAATTGCCGACCACAATTACCAGCGCAGGTGGTATATTAAATCATTCGACGCCGCAAGATGATGGAGATATGGGTGCATCAACTGACAGCTTCGGTGAAGTAGATACTGATGATGATGATGAAATGGACGAATTGGATGATGATGAAGACGATGATGATAGCGGCGATGAGGAAAAAATGACGATTTCAATGAGCGAGATAGGCGACAACTCCAACTAGCATTCGGAAACGCTGTTCATAATGGAACAGTTTATGCTGGATCACTTTCAATAATAGTTGTCTAGCATTGGTAGCTATCCTCGTCTTTCGGATCAGCACCAATTGTAAATATTAAAAAAAAAAAAAACAATTCTATATATATTTAAATTGCATGAGAACTTCTAATTGAACTCTTCAAATGTATCGCGTACTTGTATGTTTCTTGTCAGGATCTACTTTAAAAACAAAAATTTATGTATAAATGTTTGCCTAGCATTTGTGTTTGTACTGTAAATAGTTAAATTATTCAATATTAGATAAAAATTTGAGAAATTAGATTGTAAAAATATTCGTAATTAATTTTAATGTGTCTACTATTATATTTTAAATGTATTTGTAATTGTAATTGTCTTTTGTGTTTTTATTTTATTAATTTAAAAAATTGCAAAATCCTAAATATAAGAAAGATTTTATATACACATTTTGTATGTAGCATTATATTCAAGATTAAAATGTTTCAAAAAAAAAAAAAAAAATTATAAATAAATACATAAGTGTATTCGAATTTACATTTATACAAATAGCGTTCAGAGTTTATTTGAAAGTTATTTTGGGGAAATATAAAATAACAAATCGACATTTTGGTACCTCACACGTGGTCACATATAGCATTTCGGTTGAGAAGTTCTAAATTTCTGTAAATTATCTTCGAAACTCATCAAGCTGGTTAAGAATATTTTGAGTTATGTCACTCTTTAGGTTAATTACTTTTAACCTGTTGAAGTGAATTCCCTCATTCAATGTTTTCTTTTTTTTTTTTTTTTGGTATTTATTAATTTCATTGTTTAGGTTACACTGTTTTCGTGACAACGTGCTGAATTTGTTTACCATAAACCTCTCTCATTCGCACTCATCACTCTCATACACCACTGAATTTAGCAAAAATATTTATCGTGCAACAAAAAATAAAATGAGTACATTTTTTTGTTCAATATAAAACAAATGAAGCAAATTAAATATTAAAAATATGTCTGCGGATTACGGTAATTTATGCTCAGCAATATTGGAGCAATGTTTTGGCAAAATAGTGCAAACTGTTGCGGATTGCCTATTCCCAGCCACAACGCGCACGATTAGTCAAATTGTAAAATTTACAAATTTAAGCCGCAAAGAGGTAAAATTAATCCTTTTTTTCTTTTTATTTTTTAATGCAACTGTTTAATATTATATTTTATTTTACAGGTTATACTATCGCTTTCGATTTTGATAAAATATCAATTGGTCGCTTTTCAGGCTTGTGCCACTAATCAATTTATTGCCGAATATTCAATAGAACGGGATAATATACTTTATCTGCTACGATACTCACGGTATGCGTTTTATTCACATTTTTTGGAATTTTTAATAAATGTACTGCATTTCAGTTATATACATTTACTACAAACAAAATACGGCAATGTTGGTGCCGCTATTGCTGAGGAACTAATTAACGCTGGCTCGGATAGCGCGACTAATGTTCTTATTAAATGTCTGGCCAATAGCGAGAATAAAGAGACACCGGAAACACTGCGCACCACTTTTATTCAAATGATAAGTGATAACTATTTAATAAAAACACCACAATTGGCACCCACTTCAGTTGAGGATAATGGCATTGGTTTGGCAACGACAGATAGCGTACCTAAATTCAGATTAGATGCTTACGATTACTATCAGACGCCGGAGATAGATTTACTATTGTTGAGTAAGATACGCGAGGGTCAAGCTCACGCCAAGGAGGCCAAAGATGCGGATATCTTGTGGCGCATTAATTATGCCCGTTTTCATCAGGATTTTCGAGATAGCATTATGATAGATGCTATTGATCGGAAACTGGGTGAAAATGCAGCAGAATGCTTTCGATTTATATTAAAGCAAATGTATGAACGTACAGATCCATGGCAGAGAGTAAGTTTTAATACATAATGATTTACAGTGGTATTTTATTTATTTTTTTTTTTTAATTCAAATTGTAGCAATCTTCTAATCCGTTTACACTTCTTGAAGTGAAACAAGCGCTGGAAAAAGAAATCAAAAAATCTTGATCTAATGAAGCATTTGGATCAATATATATCTTTAATTGGTAAGCTAAAAAAAATCCATTTCATTGAGGTCTGCTTGACATGCAGTGCTACGATACTCATCAAAGAACGTTTCTGTGCCACTGAGAATCTTCTTAGAAAGTCTATTAAACTTTTAATAGTAGCCTTTTCAATTTATTAGTTTAACCTCTTCTTTTTTGTTTATTTTTTTTAAGCCGACGACTCTTTAGGATTCATACGTAAGGTTAGCGACATGGGCTGTGGACAGTATGTTGTTGATTTTGAGCGTGCTTTTCAAGAACTATCATTGGCCTGCGTTGAGTGTATTACAACAGAACGTTTTGGCTCAAAGGCAACACGTATTTTTCGTGTGGTTCGTTTTAGAAAGTATATTGAACAGGAAGATTTGCAAAAAGAAGCTATGATACCTGCAAAAGAGGCAAAATCATTAGCGTATAATCTTTTTCAAGAGCAATTTTTACATGTGAAAACGATTAAAAAAGCCGGTGGTGGTGGCACCGGTCCTGCGAAGTCTTTTTATTTATTTTACATAAAAGAAAAACAGGTTTGTATAAATTTTCTTAAATTCATTTGACATAATTTAAACAATATTTATTTTTAGACAATTAGAATGATACTTGATATATGCTATAAATCACTTTGCAATGCAATTCGTCGTTCAAATTATGAGAAACATGAAAATAAAGGACTCATAGAAAAGTCTCAAAGACTTGATAGCATTGTGGCTGCGATGCGGGAACGTGGTGAATCAGAGGAATACATAGCAGAGGTACGTGACTATATATGATACTATTATTTAAAATACAAATTGATTGCTAAAAACGTCCCAATAGTATAGATTTATTTTTAGGCCTAATTCCAAAATGTTAAAAATTCTAAATTATTATTAAAACCAAAGACGTACCTACCATCTATTCTCAACTTAAAAATTATGTATTGTTAAAATAGTATTAAATTTGAAAGGAGATTGTAAAAAGAAATTCAATTCTAAAATCATTTATTTAATTTCAGATTGTAGAAACTCTAACACCTCCCGAATGCGAAATACTTTCAAAAGTAAAGAATCGCATAACGACGCTCTCAAAGGCCGAACTGACTTTAGATGATACCATATTTTTATTGCAAATGTTTCAACATCATTGTACCACAGTGCCAACGTCTATTAAATAAAAAACAAAAAACTTTTTAAATATTCTTGTATATAATTTTTGTGTTTAACTTATTTTTACATGTTTATGTGTTTTTTTTAGTATTTAATTTATGGAAAAATTATTGCTAACAGTTTGTGACAAGATACGAAGATAGGCGATTTGAAGAATTGTGATTTTATAGTAAATTTTTGCATTTAACTATTTACAAATGAGTTTGGATGTAAAGAAATATAAAATAAACATTACAATTTTGCTGTGTAAAGAGGCTTAAGAAACTATAAAGATACAGACAGATTGACAAATGTAATATATGTGTATAAATGCTTTGTGTCTAATTAAAAATAATGCTTAACAATTAATTAATTAATTAATAGCTATATAATGTAAATTAATTATTATGTTTTAAAAAAAAATGTACATTTGTATTTTTTTTGTAAGAAATATTTTTAAATAATTTTTAAAAATTTTTCGAAAATGGCAAATATTCAAATGAAAGTTGTATATGTGTGTGTGTGTGTGTGTGTCACAATTTTGGTTTCTAAAGCACTTTTTTCTACATAGCAGCACCATTGTAATGCTTGTACATTTTATCCCAAAACTGTTGACGTTCCTGTTCTGGATTAGTTTTCATATCTAATGTGGCTGATATATCCAAATAGTTAATACTATGCATAACATCTGTCGGATCGATGGGCGTCCATTGTGTAGTAATCAGCGGATCATCTACATTTGGTGTCGGTGTACTGTAAATTTAAAATTTAGTTTAAAAATTAACTGTTATTCGATTTTTATTGATTTATAACGCACCCATATTTAGCAAAATTTGTCCACATGCGCACCATACGATTCTTTACAAGTACTTCCATTGATTTTGGATCTAAGCTCAAATTAAAAAATCCAAATTTAAACAAATAACCCATTTCATCACCGTGACAAACACCGGGACGTGGTATACCCAACATGCGTTTGTATAGGCCTAAAGCACCGTCAAACGAGAAGCGATACATGTAGACTGGAGCACCGTAACGTGCATGATTACGTGCAGTACGTCGTATGCCTTGCAGAAACATTAAATCGGTGAGTAACTATATAAAATATTAAAAAAGAAAAAAATTTAATATATTTGATCGCATTTATATTCGTTGAAAGAAAAACTACACACCGCAATCATTTCATCTACAGATTCCAGACCCACATGTTTTGAACCCAAGTAGAATTGACGCATGT